>CM051269.1:34105495-34177995 GCA_027921565.1 Artemia sinica
TCCAGAACCCAATATACTTCTCATATACGTTAAAGCTCAGAGAGGTGGAGAGAGCGTTACATCAAGGACATGGCTATCTGAAGATTCCCTTTAGAGAATTAGGATATTGTAACGTATAAACTTTACTTTTAGAACTTATGACAGTCGATAGATTATGAAAGACACAAAATCCGAGCTTATAGACATAATGCTAAGCAAAGAGTGTTGCACTGTATTCTGAAGCTATTCTTGATGATCTAAAATTTTTTACTTAAAAAAATAAGATTTGTATGAAAGTAAAGAATTTTTGAATAACAGCAAACACCAGCTTTAAGGTTCAATACGAACAGAAATTAACCTAAATAGACATGGTAGGCTCACCTTTACATTACCAACTTTCGAGTTGCTGGAAGATTATTAGAATTTTATAGATGTGGCCGGTTGGTGATTGGGAACATAAAATATTAACTTACTGTCTTTCAAAATGATTGACCTGTAAAATTTTCCGTCAAAATCAAATATACTTACATCACCGCTTTCTTTCTAAAAGCATTGTGATAATTAAGTTTAACTTTAACTCATTGAATGAAGGAACTGCTGCCCCCTTCTATTTAGATTAATTTATGGTTACTTTAAGTTTTGACGTTACTTTTTGCTTTCATTCAAAGAAATGATTAGTATAATTTTCTATAAGGCTTACCTGGGAGTTGTGTTTGTGCTAAAAATACTTGTAGCAGCTGCCGTCGAAGTAAAAGGTACGGTGGTGTCCTTTACTGTTGTAATGATCCCATTTGAACTGGAGAAGTATAAATTAGTCACACTTTGTAAAGTGATTCTAATACATAGCTTACAGATTTCACGCTAACATAAGACTGACATATTGAAAAAAGTACATTTAGCCATTATAGAAAATGAAATTTTGAAATGCTGAAAATTACAAACACAATAAATAAAATTCTGTTTTGACTGTTTATAGGCTGTCTTATAAACGTTCTTATCTTTTTAGTATCTAAAAAAGTAATTTCATTATTTTATTCACTGTTTTTTTTTTATTCTTCTTTTCTTTTCATTCCAATAGAAAGATTTCAAAATCAGTCAAAATATAATGTTGTTCATCCCTTTGTATATGGAAGATAAAAAATGGACACTTTCTTCCAAAAATACTGATTCCAGTTTTGTTTTGTACGAAAAAGAAACAGTATCTAGAAGACGAAGTATCAGGCAAACTTCTAGTTTCTGCAGCTCAGTTTTACAGTCAAGAGGCTTTATTTTTTCAAAGAACGTAGTTAAAATTATGTTCTGAGTCAAAGAGGGGAGTAAGGGTAGGCTGGGGATCGAAAGCATAAAAGAAAATTTTTGGACACAAATGTGCCGATTTTTATTTAAAATTTTCAAGAATATTGCTCTTGAGGGCGGACGAGGGCTCTAGAATTCATTGAAGTCCTATTTAACATGTTTACGCGGTTTATTCAATACTAGTCCAGTAGAAGTACGGTTGGACCGGGACAAAAATGCAACAAAAGGTTTTTTTACATCAAAATGTTCAGAATGAATCGCTAAACAACATATCCAAAACCGGCTAAAATTTCTCCCCGGGAAAACCTTCTGGGGCTGCTTAAAGAGGGTGGAAGGGGGCAAAAAATAGGTTTTCCATTTTTGACATTTAGGAAGCCTTTTTTTACACTAAAATATTCATAAAAAATCGCTGAACAACATATTCGAAATGTGCTAAAATCACCTGTCGGAAAAATCTTCTACGAACCCTTAGAAGAAGAAAAATCTTCTTCTAAGGGGTGGAAGGGACAACAAAATCGGTTTTCTCTTTTTTGACAATTAGGAAGCTTTTTTTACACTAAAATTATCAGAAAAAATCTCTGAACAACATATCCAAATTTTGAGAAAATCGCCCGACGGGAAAACCTTCTGGGGCTGCTTAAAGGGGGTGAAGGGGTGATTTTTTTTCAATTTTGGTTATTTCTGTACGTTCGGTGACTCGATTCTGGTATAAATCAACTCGCAGAAACCAAAAATGATGTTAGTTTTATTGTAACACGTCTGTAACTTATATTAAACTGTAAATAAGATTTTAATAACTCTATCTTTTTTGACAATTAGGAAGCTTTTTTTACACTAAAATTATCAGAAAAAATCTCTGAACAACATATCCAAATTTTGAGAAAATCGCCCGACGGGAAAACCTTCTGGGGCTGCTTAAAGGGGGTGAAGGGGTGATTTTTTTTCAATTTTGGTTATTTCTGTACGTTCGGTGACTCGATTCTGGTATAAATCAACTCGCAGAAACCAAAAATGATGTTAGTTTTATTGTAACACGTCTGTAACTTATATTAAACTGTAAATAAGATTTTAATAACTCTATCGCAAAAATAAAGGAAATAGCTTTTCTTCCGAAATGTTGGAAAGATCAGATCAATGGAAGCCTGAAATACTTCAAACAGCAACACAGGAAAATGGGCAATTTAAAGGAGCAGAGAAGTACCCCACTCTTTGTTGCTTCGCTAGTCGTTGAAAACCTGGTTATCCGATGAGAATCAACCGTGTGAAGACCAGACTGCAGAAAAAGGGAAACTATATGCATAGACGCATAGAAACTTGAACAATCATTCTTATTATCGGCTTCTTTTACAGTTGGAAAACAAAAACATTAACGTGTCTATATATAAACCACAGTTTTGATAATCATCACTTTTAGATCACATAATATTGAGAATCATCATTTCATTAATGAGCACTGCAAAAGAGCACAACCACCGTTATTACAAAACACTAAAATTCTTCCTCTTCTAGAGATGTTGGTTTAGAGTTATTTCAGCTTGTTCCCATGCACTCTCCGCAAGCAAGTGTGCAGGGCATGCCATTCTTACGGCAAGTTCATCTGGCCGTATCGAAACCTAATGTGCATTTTCAGCGGATAATTTGAAGAAGACTTCAGGGAGCTGGTTCTTCTCCGTCATTACTGGGATGTAACTATCAACAGAGAGTCGCCATCCCAAGTTCTCCGGTTTCATCGCAGCAGCCTCGCTTTTCCATTCCATTACCTGCAAATAAAGGCGAAAAGAATGGAGCTTCGCAGTTGAGGGTGTGAGAGGCATCCGATCAGGGCAGACAAATGCGGAAGAGGAAAGTAGGGAGGCCATAATGACTCCGAGAGGGGAAACCATATATGGGCATAGAATACTGACAGAAGTTTACAACATTGCCGGATAAGAAAGGTACTATTTGGTACTTTAAAGCACCATTTTCAAGGTTGATTTATTTGTTGTTTCTAAGTGTATTGACTCCGGGATGAAGTTTGAATATGCGCAATGAATTCTAACGGTACAATGTATTGATCCACGAAGGGGGATAGATTTCTGAGAAATTGATTGCATAATCGACTAGGACAAGAGGGGAAGTAGATTTCTGGGAAATTGACTTGCATAATCGGCGGGAACTTATTGATCAACGAAGGGGAATTAAGAAACAATATGGCTTCTTTGATCTTTAGGTCTGAGGGATAAATGGTCTTAAGTCACAGAGATAAATTAATATTATATTTTTTAAATATGGCGTCTCAGGTCATTAGACTTAGCGATAAATTAATATTCTATCGAAGCCTTAATAGTATTTTCAAGAACACCTTTAAGATGAAGAGATTAACGCAGGAATTTTTTCATGGGAATTTTAAATGTGACAGCGCAGGGATGCCAAAACAAAAGAAACACGCAGAAATTACGTTTAGGGATTAATTTGGACGAAAACGTTTGAGACATTTTAGAAGATGATTTGGGCAAAACATTTTGAGCCATTTTAGAAGATGATTTAGAAGATGATTTGGGGTGAAACTCTGTGGTCGTTATAATACACAAGTTCCATTTGAACAGTGTTGTGAGGTCCCCTACCCCAACCCGAAAGGGCCTCCGGGTCCCAAAAGGCCCCCCGGGCCCCAAAATGCCCCCCGAGACCTCAAAGGGCCCCCGATCCCCCAAATGCCCCCAAGCCCCAAAGGCCCCTCGGGCCCCCAAAGGCCCCCAAGGGCCCCCAAAGGCCCCCAAACGGTCCCCGGGCACCCAAATCCCCCCGGGCACCCAATTGACCCCCGGGCCCCAAAAGGCCCCCTCCCAATTTTTTTAATACTTTTTTTGTGCACTTGAGACACAGAAGGGCCCCCACATGTCAAAAGGCTTTATTATATCTTTTCAGAACAAGTTCCTTTCTTAATATCCCTCTTAAACCCAATTTTACAAGTTGAAGTACTTATCCTTTTCACCCACAACTTTACGTTACAGCTTTTTGAACACTCCAACACCAAACAATACTTTTCAAAGGCTTTATTATATCTTTTCAGAACAAGTTCTGTACGCAGAGTCCCTCCTAAACCCATTTTACAAGTTGAAGTGCTCATCCTTTTCACACACAACTTTACCTTACGGCTTTTTACATACCCCAACACCAAGCAATACTTTTCAAAAAAGCATTATTATATTATTTCAGAACAAGTTCTTTTCTTAATGTCCCTCCTAAACCAATTTACAAGTTGAAGTACCCATCCTTTTCACCCACATACAAACAGAGTAAGACAGGCACGTTAGACATACAAACAGAGAAAGACAGACACTTCAGACATACAAACCAACAAAGACAAACACTTCAGACATACAAACAGAGAAAGACAGGCACTTTAGACATACAAACCAACAAACCGTTTCTCGGTTTGTATGTTTGAATCTATATGTTTGTATGTGACTCTCACTCTTTTTGCTTGTCTGTCTGGGCATGTGTTTGCACATCCCACTCTCTGTCTTTGTTGGTATGTATGTCTAAAGTGCATGTCTTTCTCTGTTTGTATGTCTGAAGTGTTTGTCTTTGTTGGTTTGTATGTCTGAAGTGTCTGTCCTTGTTGGTTTGTATGTCTAAAGTGTCTGTCATTGTTGGTTTGTATGCCTGTGGTGTCTGTCTTTGTTGGTTTGTATGTCTAACATGCGTGTCTTGCTCTGTTTTTATGTCTGCAGTGTTTGTCTTTGTTGGTTTATATGTGAGAAGTTTCTGTCTTTGTTGGTTTTTATGTCTAAAGTGCCTGTCTTTCTCTGTTTGTATGTCTAAAGTGTTTGTCTTTGTTGGTTTGTATGTCTAAAGTGCTTGTCTTTCTCTGTTTGTATGTCTAAAGTGCTTGTCTTTCTCTGTTTGTATGTCTGAAGTGTCTGTCTTTGCTGGTTTGTATGTCTAAAGTGTTTGTCTTTCTCTGTCTGTATGTCTGAAGTGTCTGTCATTGTTGGTTTGTATGTCTAAAGTGCATGTCGTTCTCTGTTTGTATGTCTAAAGTGCTTGTATTTCTCTGTTTGTATGTCTGAAGTGTCTGTCTTTGACGGTTTGTATGTCTAAAGTGTTTGTCTTTCTCTGTCTGTATGTCTGAAGTGTTTGTCTTTGTTGGTTTGTATGTCTGAAGTGTCTGTCTTTGTTGGTTTGTATGTCTAAAGTGCATGTCGTTCTCTGTTTGTATGTCTAAAGTGTTTGTATTTGTAGGTTTGTATGTTTGAATTGTCTGTCTTTGTTGGTTTGTATGTCTAAAGTGCCTGTCTTTCTCTGTTTTTACGTCTGGAGTGTTTGTCTTTGTTGTTTTGTATGTCTGAAGTGTCTGTCTTTGTTGGTTTGTATGTCTGAAGTGCCATGTCTTTGTTGGTTCGTATGTCTGAAGTGTCTGTCTTTGTTTGTTTGTATGTCTAATGTCTAAAGTGCTTGTCTTTCTCTGTTTGTATGTCTAAAGTGTTTGTCTTTCTCTGTTTGTATGTCTGAAGTGTCTGTCTTTCACTGTTTGTATGTCTAAAGTGTTTGTCTTTCTCTGTCTGTATGTCTGAAGTGTTTGTCTTTCTCTGTTTGTATGTCTAAAGTGTTTGTCTTTCTCTGTCTGTATGTCTGAAGTGTTTGTCTTTGTTGGTTTGTATGTCTGAAGTGTCTGTCTTTCTCTGTTTGTATGTCTAATGTCTAAAGTGCTTGTCTTTCTCTGTTTAAATGTCTAAAGTCTTTGTCTTTCTCTGTCTGTATGTCTGAAGTGTTTGTCTTTGTTGGTTTGTATGTCTGAAGTGTCTGTCTTTGTTGGTTTGTAGGTCTAAATGGCCTGTCTTGCTCTGTTTGTATGTCTAAAGTGTTTGTCTTTCTCTGTTTGTATGTCTGAAGTGTTTGTCTTTGTTGGTTTCTATGTCTGAAGTGTCTGTCTTTGTTTGTATGTCTAATGTCTAAAGTGCTTGTCTTTCTCTGTTTGTATGTCTAAAGTGTTTATCTTTCTATGTTTGTATGTCTGAAGTGTCTATCTTTCTCTGTTTGTATGTCTAAAGTGTTTGTATTTCTCTGTCTGTATGTCTGAAGTGTTTGTCTTTGTTGGTTTGTATGTCTGAAGAGTTTGTCTTTGTCGGTTTGCATGTCTAAAGTGTTTGTCTTTCTCTGTTTGTATGTCTGAAGTGTTTGTCTTTGTTGGTTTGTATGTCTGAAGTGTCTGTCTTTGTTGGTTTGTATGTCTAAAGTGCCTGTATTTCTATGTTTGTATGTCTGAAGTGTTTGTTTTTGATGATTTGTATGTCTGAAGTGTCTGTCTTTGTTGGTTTGTATGTCTAAAGTGCCTGTCTTTCTCTATTTGTATTTCTGAAGTGTCTGTCTTTGTTGGTTTGTATGTCTAAAGTGCCTGTCTTTCTCTATTTGTATTTCTGAAGTGTCTGTCTTTGTTGGTTGTATGTCTAAAGTGCTTGTCTTTCTCTGTTTGTATGTCTAAAGTGTTTGTCTTTGTTGGTTTATATGTCTAAAGTGCCTGTCTTTCTCTATTTGTATTTCTGAAGTGTCTGTCTTTGTTGGTTGTATGTCTAAAGTGCCTGTCTTTCTCTGTTTGTATGTCTAAAGTGTTTGTCTTTGTTGGTTTATATGTCTAAAGTGCTTGACTTTCTCTGTTTGTATGTCTGAAGTGTTTGTCTTTCTCTGTTTGTATGTCTGAAGTGTCTGTCTTTGCTGGTTTGTATGTCTAAAGTGTTTGTCTTTCTCTGTCTGTATGTCTGAAGTGTCTGTCTTTGTTGGTTTGTATGTCTAAAGTGCATGTCGTTCTCTGTTTGTATGTCTAAAGTGCTTGTCTTTCTCTGTTTGTATGTCTGAAGTGTCTGTCTTTGCTGGTTTGTATGTCTAAAGTGTTTGTCTTTCTCTGTCTGTATGTCTGAAGTGTTTGTCTTTGTTGGTTTGTATGTCTGAAGTGTCTGTCTTTGTTGGTTTGTATGTCTAAAGTGCATGTCGTTCTCTGTTTGTATGTCTAAAGTGTTTGTATTTGTAGGTTTGTATGTTTGAATTGTCTGTCTTTGTTGGTTTGTATGTTTAAAGTGCCTGTCTTTCTCTGTTTTTACGTCTGGAGTGTTTGTCTTTGTTGTTTTGTATGTCTGAAGTGTCTGTCTTTGTTGGTTTGTATGTCTGAAGTGCCATGTCTTTGTTGGTTCGTATGTCTGAAGTGTCTGTCTTTGTTTGTTTGTATGTCTAATGTCTAAAGTGCTTGTCTTTCTCTGTTTGTATGTCTAAAGTGTTTGTCTTTCTCTGTTTGTATGTCTGAAGTGTCTGTCTTTCACTGTTTGTATGTCTAAAGTGTTTGTCTTTCTCTGTCTGTATGTCTGAAGTGTTTGTCTTTCTCTGTTTGTATGTCTAAAGTGTTTGTCTTTCTCTGTCTGTATGTCTGAAGTGTTTGTCTTTGTTGGTTTGTATGTCTGAAGTGTCTGTCTTTCTCTGTTTGTATGTCTAATGTCTAAAGTGCTTGTCTTTCTCTGTTTAAATGTCTAAAGTCTTTGTCTTTCTCTGTCTGTATGTCTGAAGTGTTTGTCTTTGTTGGTTTGTATGTCTGAAGTGTCTGTCTTTGTTGGTTTGTAGGTCTAAATGGCCTGTCTTGCTCTGTTTGTATGTCTAAAGTGTTTGTCTTTCTCTGTTTGTATGTCTGAAGTGTTTGTCTTTGTTGGTTTCTATGTCTGAAGTGTCTGTCTTTGTTTGTATGTCTAATGTCTAAAGTGCTTGTCTTTCTCTGTTTGTATGTCTAAAGTGTTTATCTTTCTATGTTTGTATGTCTGAAGTGTCTATCTTTCTCTGTTTGTATGTCTAAAGTGTTTGTATTTCTCTGTCTGTATGTCTGAAGTGTTTGTCTTTGTTGGTTTGTATGTCTGAAGAGTTTGTCTTTGTCGGTTTGCATGTCTAAAGTGTTTGTCTTTCTCTGTTTGTATGTCTGAAGTGTTTGTCTTTGTTGGTTTGTATGTCTGAAGTGTCTGTCTTTGTTGGGTTGTATGTCTAAAGTGCCTGTATTTCTATGTTTGTGTGTCTGAAGTGTTTGTTTTTGATGATTTGTATGTCTGAAGTGTCTGTCTTTGTTGGTTTGTATGTCTAAAGTGCCTGTCTTTCTCTATTTGTATTTCTGAAGTGTCTGTCTTTGTTGGTTTGTATGTCTAAAGTGCCTGTCTTTCTCTATTTGTATTTCTGAAGTGTCTGTCTTTGTTGGTTGTATGTCTAAAGTGTTTGTATTTCTCTGTTTGTATGTCTGAAGTGTTTGTCTTTGTTGGTTTGTATGTCTGAAGTGTCTTTCTTTCTCTGTTTGTATGTTTGAAGTGTTTGTCTTTGTTGGTTTGTATGTCTGAAGTGTCTGTTTTTAGTGGTTTGTATGTCTAAAGTGCCTATCTTTCTCTGTTTGTATGTCTGAAGTGTTTGTCTTTGTTGGTTTGAGTGTCTGAAATGTCTGTCTTTGTTGGTTTGTATGTGTAAAGTGCATGTCTTTCTCTGTTTGTATTTCTGATGCGTTTGTCTTTGTTGGTTTGTATGTCTGAAGTGTCTGTGTTTCTCTGTTTATATGTCTAAAGTGTTTGTATTTCTCTGTTTGTATGTCTGAAGTGTTTGTCTTTGTTGGTTTGTATGACTGAAGTGTCTGTTATTGTTGGTGTGTATGTCTAAAGTGCATGCGTTTCTCTGTTTGTATGTCCAAACTGTTTGTCTTTGTTGGTTTGTATGTCTGAAGTGTCTGTCTGTCTCTGTTTGTATGTCTAAAGTGTGTGTCTTTCTCTGTTTGTATGTTTGAAGTGTTTGTCTTTGTTGGTTTGAATGTCTATAGTGCCTGTCTTTCTCTGTTTGTATGTCTGAAGTGTTTGTCTTTGTTGGTTTGTATGTCTGAAGTGTCTGTCTTTGTTGATTTGTATGTCTAAAGTGCTAGTCTTTCTCTGTTTGTATGTCTTAAGTGTTTGTCTTTCTTTGTTTGTATGTCTAACGTGTTTGTTTTTGTTGGTTTGTATGTCTAAAGTGCCTGTCTTTTATTGGTTTGTATGTCTGAAGTGTATGTCTTTGTCGGTTTGTATGTCTAAATTCTCTGTCTTCCTCTGTTTTTGTTTCTGAAGTGTTTGTCTTTGTTGGTTTGTATGTCTGAAGTGTCTGTCTTTGTTGGTTTGTATGTCTGAAGTGTTTGTCTTTGTTGGCTTGTATGTCTGAAGTGTCTGTCATTGTTGGTTTGTATGTTTAAAGTGCACGTCGTTCTCTGTTTGTATGTCTAAAGTGAATGTCTTTAAGGGTTTGTATGTTTGAATTGTCTGTCTTTGTTGGTTTGTATGTCTAAAGTGCCTGTCTTTCTCTGTTTTTATGTCTGGAGTGTTTGTCTTTGTTGCTTTGTATGTCTGAAGTGTCTGTCTTTGTTGGTTTGTATGCCTGAAGTGCCATGTCTTTGTTGGTTTGTATGTCTGAAGTGTCTGTCTTTGTTGGTTTGTATGTCTAATGTCTAAAGTGCTTGTCTTTCTCTGTTTGTATGTCTAAAGTGTTTGTCTTTCTCTGTTTGTATGTCTGAAGTGTCTGTCTTTCACTGTTTGTATGTCTAAAGTGTTTGTCTTTTTCTGTCTGTATGTCTGAGGTGTCTGTCTTTCTCTGTTTGTATGTCTAAAGTGTTTGTCTTTCTCTGTCTGTATGTCTGAAGTGTTTGTCTTTGTTGGTTTTTATGTCTGAAGTGTCTGTCTTTCTCTGTTTGTATTTCTAATGTCTAAAGTGCTTGTCTTTCTCTGTTTGTATGTCTAAAGTGTTTGTCTTTCTCTGTCTGTATGTCTGAAGTGTTTGTCTTTGTTGATTTGTATGTCTGAAGTGTTTGTCTTTGTCGGTTTGCATGTCTACAGTGTTTGTCTTTCTCTGTTTGTATGTCTGAAGTGTTTGTCTTTGTTGGTTTGTATGTCTGAAGTGTCTGTCTTTGTCGGGTTGTATGTCTAAAGTGTCTGTCTTTCTATGTTTGTATGTCTGAAGTGTTTGTCTTTGATGATTTGTATGTCTGAAGTGTCTGTCTTTGTTGGTTTGTATGCCTAAAGTGCCTGTCCTTCTCTGTTTGTATTTCTGAAGTGTCTGTCTTTGTTTGTTTGTATGTCTAAAGTGCTTGTCTTTCTCTGTTTGTATGTCTGAAGTGTTTGTCTTTGTTGGTTTGTATGTCTGAAGTGTCTGTCTTTCTCTGTTTGTATGTTTGAAGTGTTTGTCTTTGTTGGTTTGTATGTCTGAAGTGTCTGTTTTTAGTTGTTTGTGTGTCTAAAGTGCCTATCTTTCTCTGTTTGTATGTCTGAAGTGTTTGTCTTTGTTGGTTTGAGTGTCTGAAATGTCTGTCTTTGTTGGTTCGTATGTGTAAAGTGCATGTCTTTCTCTGTTTGTATTTCTGATGCGTTTGTTTTTGTTGGTTTGTATGTCTGAAGTGTCTGTCTTTCTCTGTTTATATGTCTAAAGTGTTTGTCTTTCTCTGTTTTTATGTCTGGAGTGTTTGTCTTTGTTGATTTGTATGTCTGAAGTGTCTGTCTTTGTTGGTTTGTATGTCTGAAGTGCCATGTCTTTGTTGGTTTGTATGTCTGAAGTGTCTGTCTTTGTTGGTTTGTATGTCTAATGTCTAAAGTGCTTGTCTTTCTTTGATTGTATGTCTAAAGTGTTTGTCTTTCTCTGTTTGTATGTCTGAAGTGTCTGTCTTTCACTGTTTGTATATCTAAAGTGTTTGTCTTTCTCTGTCTGTATGTCTGAAGTGTTTGTCTTTCTCTGTTTGTATGTCTAAAGTGTTTGTCTTTTTCTTTCTGTATGTCTGAAGTGTTTGTCTTTGTTGGTTTTTATGTCTGAAGTGTCTGTCTTTCTCTGTTTGTATGTCTAATGTCTAAAGTGCTTGTCTTTCTCTATTTGTATGTCTAAAGTGTTTTTCTTTCTCTGTCTGTATGTCTGAAGTGTTTGTCTTTGTTGTTTTGTATGTCTGAAGTGTTTGTCTTTGTCGGTTTGCATGTCTAAAGTGTTTGTCTTTCTCTGTTTGTATTTCTGAAGTGTTTGTCTTTGTTGGTTTGTATGTCTGAAATGTCTGTCTTTGTTGGGTTGTATGTCTAAAGTGCCTGTCTTTCTATGTTTGTATGTCTGAAGTGTTTGTCTTTGATGATTTGTATGTCTGAAGTGTCTGTCTTTGTTGGTTTGTATGCCTAAAGTGCCTGTCCTTCTCTGTTTGTATTTCTGAAGTGTCTGTGTTTGTTGGTTTGTATGTCTAAAGTGCTTGTCTTTCTCTGTTTGTATGTCTGAAGTGTTTGTCTTTGTTGGTTTGTATGTCTGAAGTGTCTGTCTTTCTCTGTTTGTATGTCTGAAGTGTTTGTCTTTGTTGGTTTGAGTGTCTGAAATGTCTGTCTTTGTTGGTTTGTATGTGTAAAGTGCATGTCTTTCTCTGTTTGTATCTCTGATGCGTTTGTCTTTGTTGGTTTGTATGTCTGAAGTGTCTGTCTTTCTCTGTTTATATGTCTAAAGTGTTTGTCTTTCTCTGTTTGTATGTCTGAAGTGTTTGTCTTTGTTGGTTTGTATGACTGAAGTGTCTGTTATTGTTGGTGTGTATGTCTAAAGTGCATGTGTTTCTCTGTTTGTAGGTCTGAACTGTTTGTCTTTGTTGGTTTGTATGTCTGAAGTGTCTGTCTTTCTCTGTTTGTATGTCTAAAGTGTGTGTCTTTCTCTGTTTGTATGTTTGAAGTGTTTGTCTTGTTTGGTTTGAAAGTCTATAGTGCCTTTCTTTCTCTGTTTGTATGTCTGAAGTGTTTGTCTTTGTTGGTTTGTATGGTTGAAGTGTCTGTCTTTGTTGATTTGTATGTCTAAAGTGCTAGTCTTTCTCTGTTTGTATGTCTTAAGTGTTTGTCTTTCTTTGTTTGTATGTCTAACGTGTTTGTTTTTGTTGGTTTGTATGTCTAAAGTGCCTGTCTTTGTTGATTTGTATGTCTGAAGTGTATGTCTTTGTTGGTTTGTATGTCTAAATTGTCTGTCTTTCTCTGTTTGTGTTTCTGAAGTGTTTGTCTTTGTAGGTTTGTATGTCTCAAGTGTCTGTCTTTGTTGGTTTGAAAGTCTGAAGTGTTTGTCTTTGTTGGTTTGTATGTCTGAAGTGTCTGTCATTGTTGTTTTTTATGTCTAAAGTGCACGTCGTTCTCTGTTTGTATGTCTAAAGTGAATGTCTTTAATGGTTTGTATGTTTGAATTGTCTGTCTTTGTTGGTTTGTATGTCTAAAGTGCCTGTCTTTCTCTGTTTTTATGTCTGGAGTGTTTGTATTTGTTGCTTTGTATGTCTGAAGTGTCTGTCTTTGTTGGTTTGTATGTCTGAAGTGCCATGTCTTTGTTGGTTTGTATGTCTGAAGTGTCTGTCTTTGTTGGTTTGTATGTCTAATGTCTAAAGTGCTTGTCTTTCTCTGTTTGTATGTCTAAAGTGTTTGTCTTTCTCTGTTTGTATGTCTGAAGTGTCTGTCTTTCTCTGTTTGTATGTCTAAAGTGTTTGTCTATCTCTGTCTGTATGTCTGAAGTGTTTTTCTTTCTCTGTTTGTATGTCTAAAGTGTTTGTCTTTCTCTGTCTGTATGTCTGAAGTGTTAGTCTTTGTTGGTTTTTATGTCTGAAGTGTCTGTCTTTCTCTGTTTGTATGTCTAATGTCTAAAGTGCTTGTCTTTCTCTGTTTGTATGTCTAAAGTGTTTGTCTTTCTCTGTCTGTATGTCTGAAGTGTTTGTCTTTGTTGGTTTGTATGTCTGAAGTGTTTGTCTTTGTCGGTTTGCATGGCTAAAGTGTTTGTCTTTCTCTGTTTGTATTTCTGAAGTGTTTGTCTTTGTTGGTTTGTATGTCTGACGTGTTTGTCTTTGATGATTTGTATGTCTGAAGCGTCTGTCTTTGTTGGTTTGTATGCCTAAAGCGCCTGTCCTTCTCTGTTTGTATTTCTGAAGTGTCTGTCTTTGTTGGTTTGTATGTCTAAAGTGCTTGTCTTTCTCTGTTTGTATGTCTGAAGTGTTTGTCTTTGTTGGTTTGTATGTCTGAAGTGTCTGTCTTTCTCTGTTTGTATGTTTGAAGTGTTTGTCTTTGTTGGTTTGTATGTCTGAAGTGTCTGTTTTTAGTGGTTTGTATGTCTAAAGTGCCTATCTTTCTCTGTTTGTATGTCTGAAGTGTTTGTCTTTGTTGGTTTGAGTGTCTGAAATGTCTGTCTTTGTTGGTTTGTATGTGTAAAGTGCATGTCTTTCTCTGTTTGTATTTCTGATGCGTTTGTCTTTGTTGGTTTGTATGTCTGAAGTGTCTGTCTTTCTCTGTTTATATGTCTAAAGTGTTTGTCTTTCTCTGTTTGTATGTCTGAAGTGTTTGTCTTTGTTGGTTTGTATGACTGAAGTGTCTGTTATTGTTGGTGTGTATGTCTAAAGTGCATGTGTTTCTCTGTTTGTATGTCTGAACTGTTTGTCTTTGTTGGTTTGTATGTCTGAAATGTCTGTCTTTCTCTGTTTGTATGTCTAAAGTGTGTGTCTTTCTCTGTTTGTGTGTTTGAAGTGTTTGTCTTTGTTGGTTTGAATGTCTATAGTGCCTGTCTATCTCTGTTTGTATGTCTGAAGTGTTTGTCTTTGTTGGTTTGTATGTCTCAAGTGTCTGTCTTTGTTGGTTTGTATGTCTAAAGTGCTAGTCTTTCTCTCTTTGTATGTCTGAAGTGTTTGTCTTTCTCTGTTTGTATGTCTAACGTGTTTGTTTTTGTTGGTTTGTATGTCTAAAGTGCCTGTCTTTGTTGGTTTGTATGTCTGAAGTGTATGTCTTTGTTGGTTTGTATGTCTAAATTGTCTGTCTTTCTCTGTTTGTGTTTCTGAAGTGTTTGTCTTTGTTGGTTTGTATGTCTGAAGTGTCTGTCTTTGTTGGTTTGTATGTCTCAAGTGTCTGTCTTTGTTGGTTTGAAAGTCTGAAGTGTTCGTCTTTGTTGGTTTATATGTCTGAAGTGTCTGTCATTGTTGGTTTGCATGTCTAAAGTGCACGTCGTTCTCTGTTTGTATGTTTAAAGTGTTTGTCTTTGTTGGTTTGTATGTTTGAATTGTCCGTCTTTGTTGGTTTGTATGTCTGAAGTGCCATGTCTTTGTTGGTTGTTATCTCTGAAGGGTGTGTCTTTGTTGGTTTGTATGTCTAATGTCTAAAGTGCTTGTCTTTCTCTGTTTGTATGTCTAAAGTGTTTGTCTTTCTCTGTTTGTATGTCTGAAGTGTTTGTCTTTCACTGTTTGTATGTCTAAAGTGTTCGTCTTTCTCTGTCTGTATGTCTAAAGTGTTTGTCTTTCTCTGTTTGTATGTCTAAAGTGTTTGTCTTTCTCTCTCTGTATGTCTGAAGTGTTTGTCTTTGTTGGTTTTTATGTCTGAAGTGTCTGTCTTTCTCTGTTTGTATGTCCTATGTCTAAAGTGCTTGTCTTTCTCTGTTTGTATGTCTAAAGTGTTTGTCTTTCTCTGTCTGTATGTCTGAAGTGTTTGTCTTTGTTGGTTTGTATGTCTGAAGTGTCTGTCTTTGTTGGTTTGTAGGTCTAAAGTGCCTGTCTTTCTCTGTTTGTATGTCTAAAGTGTTTGTCATTCTCTGTTTGTATGTCTGAAGTGTCCGTCTTTTTCTGTTTATATGTCTAAAGGGTTTGTCTTTCTCTGTTTGTATGTCTGAAGCGTTTGTCTTTGTTGGTTTCTATGTCTGAAGTGTCTGTCTTTGTTTGTATGTCTAATGTCTAAAGTGCTTGTCTTTCTCCGTTTGTATGTATAAAGTGTTTATCTTTCTATGTTTGTATGTCTGAAGTGTCTGTATTTCTCTGTTTGTATGTCTAAAGTGTTTGTCTTTCTCTGTCTGTATGTCTGAAGTGTCTGTCTTTGTTGGTTTGTATGTCTGAAGTGTTTGTCTTTGTTGGTTTGCATGTCTAAAGTGTTTGTCTTTCTCTGCTTGTATGTCTGAAGTGTTTGTCTTTGTTGGTTTGTATGTCTGAAGTGTCTGTCTTTGTTGGGTTGTCTGTCTAAAGTGCCTGTCTTTCTATGTTTGTATGTCTGAAGTGTTTGTCTTTGATGATTTGTATGTCTGAAGTGTCTGTCTTTGTTGGTTTGTATGTCTAAAGTGCCTGTCTTTCTGTGTTTGTATGTCTGAAGTGTTTGTCTTTGTTGGTTTGTATGTCTAAAGTGCCTGTCTTTGTGTGTTTGTATTTCTGAAGTGTTTGTCTTTGTTGGTTTGTGTGTCTGAAGTGTCTGTCTTTCTTGGTTTGTATGTCTAAAGTGCCATGTCTTTGTTGGTTTTTATGTCTGAAGTGTCCGTCTTTGTTGGTTTGTATGTCTAATGTCTAAAGTGCTTGTCTTTCTCTGTTTGTATGTCTAAAGTGTTTACCTTTCTATGTTTGTATGTCTGAAGTGTCTGTATTTCTCTGTTTTTATGTCTAAAGTGTTTGTCTTTCTCTGTCTGTATGTCTGAAGTGTTTGTCTTTGTTGGTTTGTATGTCTGAAGTGTCTGTCTTTGTTGGGTTGTATGTCTAAAGTGCCTGTCTTTTATGTTTGTATGTCTGAAGTGTTTGTCTTTGATGATTTGTATGTCTGAAGTGTCTGTCTTTGTTGGTTTGTATGTCTAAAGTGCCTGTCTTTGTATGTTTGTATTTCGGAAGTGTTAGTCTTTGTTGGTTTGTATGTCTGAAGTGTCTGTCTTTGTTGGTTTGTATGTCTGAACTGTCTGTCTTTATTGGTTTGTATGTCTGAAGTGCCATGTGTTTGTTGGTTTGTATGTCTGAAGTGTCTGTCTTTGTTGGTTTGTATGTCTAATGTCTAATGTGCTTGTCTTTCTCTGTTTGTATGTCTAAAGTGTTTATCTTTCTCTGTTTGTATGTCTGAAGTGTCTGTCTTTCACTGTTTGTATGTCTAAAGTGTTTGTCTTTCTCTGTCTGTATGTCTGAAGTGTCTGTCTTTCACTGTTTGTATGTCTAAAGTGTTTGTCTTTCTCTGTCTGTATGTCTGAAGTGTTTGTCTTTGTTGGTTTTTATGTCTGAAGTGTCTGTCTTTCTCTGTTTGTATGTCTAATGTATAAAGTGCTTGTCTTTCTCTGTCTGTGTTTCTAAAGTGTTTGTCTTTCTCTGTCTGTATGTCTGAAGTGTTTGTCTTTGTTGGTTTGTATGTCTGAAGTGTCTGTCTTTGGTGGTTTGTAGGTCTAAAGTGCCTGTCTTTCTCTGTTTGTATGTCTAAAGTGTTTGTCTTTTTCTGTTTGTATGTCTGAACTGTCCGTCTTTCTCTGTTTATATGTCTAAAGTGTTTGTCTTTCTCTGTTTTTATGTCTGAAGTCTTTGTCTTTGTTGGTTTCTATGTCTGAAGTGTCTGTCTTTGTTTGTATGTCTAATGTCTAAAGTGTATGTCTTTCTCTGTTTGTATGTCTAAAGTGTTTATCTTTCTATGTTTGTATGTCTGAAGTGTCTATCTTTCTCTGTTTGTATGTCTAAAGTGTTTGTCTTTCTCTGTCTGTATGTCTGAAGTATTTGTCTTTGTTGGTTTGTATGTCTGCAGAGTTTGTCTTTGTCGGTTTGCATGTCTAAAGTGCCTGTCCTTCTCTGTTCGTATTTCTGAAGTGTCTGTCTTTGTTGGTTTGTGTGTCTAAAGTGCTTGAATTTCTCTGTTTGTATGTCTGAAGTGTTTGTCTTTGTTGGTTTGTATGTCTGAAGTGTCTTTCTTTCTCTGTTTGTATGTTTGAAGTGTTTGTCTTTGTTGGTTTGTATGTCTGAAGTGTCTGTTTTAGTGGTTTGTATGTCTAAAGTGCCTATCTTTCTCTGTTTGTATTTCTGATGCGTTTGTCTTTGTTGGTTTGTATGTCTGAAGTGTCTGTCTTTCTCTGTTTATATGTCTAAAGTGTTTGTCTTTCTCTGTTTGTATGTCTGAAGTGTTTGTCTTTGTTGGTTTGCATGACTGAAGTGTCTGTTATTGTTGGTGTGTATGTCTAAAGTGCATGTGTTTCTCTGTTTGTAGGTCTGAACTGTTTGTCTTTGTTGGTTTGTATGTCTGAAGTGTCTGTCTTTCTCTCTTTGTATGTCTAAAGTGTGTGTCTTTCTCTGTTTGTATGTTTGAAGTGTTTGTCTTTGTTGGTTTTAATGTCTATAGTGCCTGTCTTTCTCTGTTTGTATGTCTGAAGTGTTTGTCTTTCTCTGTTTGTATGTCTGAAGTGTCTGTCTTTCACTGTTTGTATGTCTAAAGTGTTTGTCTATCTCTCTCTGTATGTCTGAAGTGTTTGTATTTCTCTGTTTGTATGTCTAAAGTGTTTGTCTTTCTCTGTCAGTATGTCTGAAGTGTTTGTCTTTGTTTGTTTTTATGTCTGAAGTGTCTTTCTTTCTCTGTTTGTATGTCTAATGTTTGTTGTCTTTCTCTGTTTGTATGTCTCTGTTTGTATGTCTCTGTCTTTGTTTGTTTGTATGTCTAATGTCTAAAGTGCTTGTCTTTCTCTGTTTGTATGTCTAAAGTGTTTGTCTTTCTCTATCTGTATGTCTGAAGTGTTTGTCTTTGTTGGTTTGTATGTCTGAAGTGTTTGTCTTTGTCGGTTTGCTTGGCTAAAGTGTTTGTCTTTCTCTGTTTGTATGTCTGAAGTGTTTGTCTTTGTTGGTTTGTATGGTTGAAGTGTCTGTCTTTGTTGATTTGTATATCTAAAGTGCTAGTCTTTCTCTGTTTGTATGTCTTAAGTGTTTGTCTTTCTTTGTTTGTATGTCTAACGTGTTTGTTTTTGTTGGTTTGTATGTCTAAAGTGCCTGTCTTTGTTGGTTTATATGTCTGAAGTGTATGTGTTTGTTGGTTTGTATGTCTAAATTATCTGTCTTTCTCTGTTTGTGTTTCTGAAGTGTTTGTCTTTGTTGGTTTGTATGTCTGAAGTGTCTGTCTTTGTTGGTTTGTATGTCTCAAGTGTCTGTCTTTGTTGGTTTGAAAGTCTGAAGTGTTTGTCTTTGTTGGTTTCTATGTCTGAAGTGTCTGTCATTGTTGGTTTGTATGTCTAAAGTGCACGTCGTTCTCTGTTTGTATGTCTAAAGTGAATGTCTTTAATGGTTTGTATGTTTGAATTGTCTGTCTTTGTTGGTTTGTATGTCTAAAGTGCCTGTCTTTCTCTGTTTTTATGTCTGGAGTGTTTGTCTTTGTTGGTTTGTATGTCTGAAGTGTCTGTCTTTGTTGGTTTGTATGTCTGAAGTGCCATGTCTTTGTTGGTTGTTATGTCTGAAGGGTCTGTCTTTGTTGGTTTGTATGTCTAATGTCTAAAGTGCTTGTCTTTCTCTGTTTGTATGTCTAAAGTGTTTGTCTTTCTCTGTTTGTATGTCTGAAGTGTCTGTCTTTCACTGTTTGTATGTCTAAAGTGTTTGTCTATCTCTGTCTGTATGTCTGAAGTGTTTGTATTTCTCTGTTTGTATGTCTAAAGTGTTTGTCTTTCTCTGTCAGTATGTCTGAAGTGTTTGTCTTTGTTGGTTTTTATGTCTGAAGTGTCTTTCTTTCTCTGTTTGTATGTCTAATGTCTAAAGTGCTTGTCTTTCTCTGTTTGTATGTCTAAAGTGTTTGTCTTTCTCTATCTGTATGTCTGAAGTGTTTGTCTTTGTTGGTTTGTATGTCTGAAGTGTTTGTCTTTGTCGGTTTGCTTGGCTAAAGTGTTTGTCTTTCTCTGTTTGTATGTCTGAAGTGTTTGTCTTTGTTGGTTTGTATGTCTGAAGTGTCTGTCTTTGTTGGGTTGTATGTCTAAAGTGCCTGTCTTTCTATGTTTGTATGTCTGAAGTGTTTTTCTCTGATGATTTGTATGTCTAAAGTGTGTGTCTTTCTCTGTTTGTGTGTTTGAAGTGTTTGTCTTTGTTGGTTTGAATGTCTATAGTGCCTGTCTTTCTCTGTTTGAATGTCTGAAGTGTTTGTCTTTGTTGGTTTGTATGTCTGAAGTGTCTGTCTTTGTTGATTTGAATGTCTAAAGTGCTAGTCTTTCTCTCTTTGTATGTCTGAAGTGTTTGTCTTTCTCTGTTTGTATGTCTAACGTGTTTGTTTTTGTTGGTTTGTATGTCTAAAGTGCCTGTCTTTGTTGGTTTGTATGTCTGAAGTGTATGTCTTTGTTGGTTTGTATGTCTAAATTGTCTGTCTTTCTCTGTTTGTGTTTCTGAAGTGTTTGTCTTTGTTGGTTTGTATGTCTGAAGTGTCTGTCTTTGTTGGTTTGTATGTCTCAGGTGTCTGTCTTTGTTGGTTTGAAAGTCTGAAGTGTTCGTCTTTGTTGGTTTGTATGTCTGAAGTGTCTCTCATTGTTGTTTTTTATGTCTAAAGTGCACGTCGTTCTCTGTTTGTATGTCTAAAGTGTTTTTCTTTGTTGGTTTGTATGTCTCAGGTGTCTGTCTTTGTTGGTTTGAAAGTCTGAAGTGTTCGTCTTTGTTGGTTTGTATGTCTGAAGTGTCTCTCATTGTTGTTTTTTATGTCTAAAGTGCACGTCGTTCTCTGTTTGTATGTCTAAAGTGTTTTTCTTTGTTGGTTTGTATGTCTGAAGTGTCTGTCTTTGTTGGTTTGTATGTCTGAAGTGCCATGTCTTTGTTGGTTGTTATGTCTGAAGGGTCTGTCTTTGTTGGTTTGTATGTCTAATGTCTAAAGTGCTTGTCTTTCTCTGTTTGTATGTCTGAAGTGTCTGTCTTTCACTGTTTGTATGTCTAAAGTGTTTGTCTTTCTCTGTCTGTATGTCTGAAGTGTTTGTCTTTCTCTGTTTGTATGTCTAAAGTGTTTGTCTTTCTCTCTCTGTATGTCTGAAGTGTTTGTCTTTGTTGGTTTTTATGTCTGAAGTGTCTGTCTTTCTCTGTTTGTATGTCCTATGTCTAAAGTGCTTGTCTTTCTCTGTTTGTATGTCTAAAGTGTTTGTCTTTCTCTGTCTGTATGTCTGAAGTGTTTGTCTTTGTTGGTTTGTATGTCTGAAGTGTCTGTCTTTGTTGGTTTGTAGGTCTAAAGTGCCTGTCTTTCTCTGTTTGTATGTCTAAAGTGTTTGTCTTTCTCTGTTTGTATGTCTCAAGTGTCCGTCTTTCTCTGTTTATATGTCTAAAGGGTTTGTGTTTCTCTGTTTGTATGTCTGAACTGTTTGTCTTTGTTGGTTTCTATTTCTGAAGTGTCTGTCTTTGTTTGTATGTCTAATGTATAAAGTGCTTGTCTTTCTCTGTTTGTATGTCTAAAGTGTTTATATTTCTCTGTTTGTATGTCTGAAGTGTCTGTCTTTCACTGTTTGAATGTCTAAAGTGTTTGTCTTTCTCTGTCTGTATGTCTGAAGTGTTTGTCTTTGTCTGTTTGTATGTCTGAAGTGTTTGTCTTTCTCTGTCTGTATGTCTGAAGTGTTTGTCTTTGTTGGTTTGTATGTCTGAAGTGTCTGTCTTTGTTGGTATGTACGTCTAAAGTGCCTGTCTTTCTCTGTTTGTATGTCTAAAGTGTTTGTCTTTTTCTGTTTGTATGTCTGAAGTGTCCGTCTGTCTCTGTTTATATGTCTAAAGGGTTTGTCTTTCTCTGTTTGTATGTCTGAAGTGTTTGTCTTTGTTGGTTTCTATGTCTGAAGTGTCTGTCTTTGTTTGTATGTCTAATGTATAAAGTGCTTGTCTTTCTCTGTTTGTATGTCTAAAGTGTTTATCTTTCTCTGTTTGTATGTCTGAAGTGTCTGTCTTTCACTGTTTGTATGTCTAAAGTGTTTGTCTTTCTCTGTCTGTATGTCTGAAGTGTTTGTCTTTCTCTGTTTGTATGTCTAAAGTGTTTCTCTTTCTCTGTCTGTATGTCTGAATTGTCTGTCTTTGTTGGTTTGTATGTCTGAAGTGTTTGTCTTTGTCGGTTTGCATGTCTAAAGTGTTTGTCTTTCTCTGCTTGTATGTCTGAAGTGTTTGTCTTTGTTGGTTTGTATGTCTGAAGTGTCTGTCTTTGTTGGGTTGTATGTCTAAAGTGCCTGTCTTTCTATGTTTGTATGTCTGAAGTGTTTGTCTTTGATGATTTGTATGTCTGAAGTGTCTGTCTTTGTTGGTTTGTATGTCTAAAGTGCCTGTCTTTCTCTGTTTGTATTTATGAAGTATCTGTCTTTGTTGGTTTGTATGTCTAAAGTGCCATGTCTTTGTTGGTTTGTATGTCTGAAGTGTCTGTCTTTGTTGGTTTGTATGTCTAATGTCTAAAGTGCTTGTCTTTCTCTGTTTGTATGTCTAAAGTGTTTACCTTTCTCTGTTTGTATGTCTAAAGTGTTTGTCTTTCTCTGTCTGTATGTCTGAAGTGTTTGTCTTTGTTGGTTTGTACGTCTGAAGTGTCTGTCTTTGTTGGGTTGTATGTCTAAAGTGCCTGTCTTTCTATGTCTGTTTGTCGGAAGTGTTTGTCTTTGATGATTTGTATGTCTGAAGTGTCTGTCTTTGTTGGTTTGTATGTCTAAAGTGCCTATCTTTGTATGTTTGTATTTCTGAAGTGTTTGTCTTTGTTGGTTTGTATGTCTGAAGTGTCTGTCTTTGTTGGTTTATGTGTCTGAAGTGTCTGTCTTTGTTGGTTTGTATGTCTGAAGTACCATGTCTTTGTTGGTATGTATGTCTGAAGTGTCTGTCTTTGTTGGTTTGTATGTCTAATGTCTAAAGTGCTTGTTTTTCTCTGTTTGTATGTCTAAAGTGTTTATCCTTCTCTGTTTGTATGTCTGAAGTGTCTGTCTTTCACTGTTTGTATGTCTAAAGTGTTTGTCTTTTTCTGTCTGTATGTCTGAAGTGTTTGTCTTTCTCTGTTTGTATGTCTAAAGTGTTTGTCTTTCTCTGTCTGTATGTCTGAAGTGTTTGTCTTTGTTGGTTTTTATGTCTGAAGTGTCTGTCTTTCTCTGTTTGTATGTCTAATGTCTAAAGTGCTTGTCTTTCTCTGTTTGTATGTCTAAAGTGTTTGTCTTTCTCTGTCTGTATGTCTGAAGTGTTTGTCTTTGTTGGTTTGTATGTCTAAAGTGTCTGTCTTTGGTGGTTTGTAGGTCTAAAGTGCCTGTCTTTCTCTGTTTGTATATCTAAAGTGTTTGTCTTTTTCTGTTTGTATGTCTGAAGTGTCCGTCTTCCTCTGTTTATAAGTCTAAAGTGTTTGTCTTTCTCTGTTTTTATGTCTGAAGTGTTTGTATTTGTTGGTTTCTATGTCTGAAGTGTCTGTCTTTGTTTGTATGTCTAATGTCTAAAGTGCTTGTCTTTCTCTGTTTGTATGTCTAAAGTGTTTATCTTTCTATGTTTGTATGTCAGAAGTGTCTATCTTTCTCTGTTTGTATGTCTAAAGTGTTTGTCTTTCTCTGTCTGTATGTCCGAAGTGTTTGTCTTTGTTGGTTTGTATGCCTGAAGAGTTTGTCTTTGTCGGTTTGCATGTCTAAAGTGTTTGTCTTTCTCTGTTTGTATGTCTGAAGTATTTGTCTTTGTTGGTTTGTATGTCTGAAGTGTCTGTCTTTGTTGGTTTGTATGTCTAAAGTGCCTGTCTTTCTATGTTTGTATGTCTGAAGTGTTTGTCTTTGATGGTTTTTATGTCTGAAGTGTCTGTCTTTCTCTGTTTGTATGTCTAATGTCTAAAGTGCTTGTCTTTCTCTGTTTGTATGTCTAAAGTGTTTGTCTTTCTCTGTCTGTATGTCTGAAGTGTTTGTCTTTGTTGGTTTGTATGTCTGAAGTGTCTGTCTTTGGTGGTTTGTAGGTCTAAAGTGCCTGTCTTTCTCTGTTTGTATATCTAAAGTGTTTGTCTTTTTCTGTTTGTATGTCTGAAGTGTCCGTCTTCCTCTGTTTATAAGTCTAAAGTGTTTGTCTTTCTCTGTTTTTATGTCTGAAGTGTTTGTATTTGTTGGTTTCTATGTCTGAAGTGTCTGTCTTTGTTTGTATGTCTAATGTCTAAAGTGCTTGTCTTTCTCTGTTTGTATGTCTAAAGTGTTTATCTTTCTATGTTTGTATGTCTGAAGTGTCTATCTTTCTCTGTTTGTATGTCTAAAGTGTTTGTCTTTCTCTGTCTGTATGTCCGAAGTGTTTGTCTTTGTTGGTTTGTATGCCTGAAGAGTTTGTCTTTGTCGGTTTGCATGTCTAAAGTGTTTGTCTTTCTCTGTTTGTATGTCTGAAGTATTTGTCTTTGTTGGTTTGTATGTCTGAAGTGTCTGTCTTTGTTGGTTTGTATGTCTAAAGTGCCTGTCTTTCTCTGTTTGTATTTCTGAAGTGTCTGTCTTTGTTGGTTTGTATGTCTAAAGTGTTTGTCTTTCTCTGTTTGTATGTCTGAAGTGTTTGTCTTTGTTGGTTTGTATGTCTGAAGTGTCCGTCTTTCTCTGTTTGTATGTTTGAAGTGTTTGTCTTTGTTGGTTTGTATGTCTGAAGTGTCTGTTTTTAGTGCTTTGTATGTCTAAAGTGCCTATCTTTCTCTGTTTGTATGTCTGAAGTGTTTGTCTTTGTTGGTTTGAGTGTCTGAAATGTCTGTCTTTGTTGGTTTGTATGTGTAAAGTGCATGTCTTTCTCTGTTTGTATTTCTGATGCGTTTGTCTTTGTTGGTTTGTATGTCTGAAGTGTCTGTCTTTGTTGGTTTGTATGTCTAAAGTGCCTGTCTTTCTCTGTTTGTATGTCTGAAGTGTTTGTCTTTCTCTGTTTGTATGTCTGAAGTGTCTGTCTTTCACTGTTTGTATGTCTAAAGTGTTTGTCTATCTCTCTCTGTATGTCTGAAGTGTTTGTATTTCTCTGTTTGTATGTCTAAAGTGTTTGTCTTTCTCTGTCAGTATGTCTGAAGTGTTTGTCTTTGTTGGTTTTTATGTCTGAAGTGTCTTTCTTTCTCTGTTTGTATGTCTAATGTTTGTTGTCTTTCTCTGTTTGTATGTCTCTGTTTGTATGTCTCTGTCTTTGTTTGTTTGTATGTCTAATGTCTAAAGTGCTTGTCTTTCTCTGTTTGTATGTCTAAAGTGTTTGTCTTTCTCTATCTGTATGTCTGAAGTGTTTGTCTTTGTTGGTTTGTATGTCTGAAGTGTTTGTCTTTGTCGGTTTGCTTGGCTAAAGTGTTTGTCTTTCTCTGTTTGTATGTCTGAAGTGTTTGTCTTTGTTGGTTTGTATGGTTGAAGTGTCTGTCTTTGTTGATTTGTATATCTAAAGTGCTAGTCTTTCTCTGTTTGTATGTCTTAAGTGTTTGTCTTTCTTTGTTTGTATGTCTAACGTGTTTGTTTTTGTTGGTTTGTATGTCTAAAGTGCCTGTCTTTGTTGGTTTATATGTCTGAAGTGTATGTGTTTGTTGGTTTGTATGTCTAAATTATCTGTCTTTCTCTGTTTGTGTTTCTGAAATGTTTGTCTTTGTTGGTTTGTATGTCTGAAGTGTCTGTCTTTGTTGGTTTGTATGTCTCAAGTGTCTGTCTTTGTTGGTTTGAAAGTCTGAAGTGTTTGTCTTTGTTGGTTTCTATGTCTGAAGTGTCTGTCATTGTTGGTTTGTATGTCTAAAGTGCACGTCGTTCTCTGTTTGTATGTCTAAAGTGAATGTCTTTAATGGTTTGTATGTTTGAATTGTCTGTCTTTGTTGTTTTGTATGTCTAAAGTGCCTGTCTTTCTCTGTTTTTATGTCTGGAGTGTTTGTCTTTGTTGGTTTGTATGTCTGAAGTGTCTGTCTTTGTTGGTTTGTATGTCTGAAGTGCCATGTCTTTGTTGGTTGTTATGTCTGAAGGGTCTGTCTTTGTCGGTTTGTATGTCTAATGTCTAAAGTGCTTGTCTTTCTCTGTTTGTATGTCTAAAGTGTTTGTCTTTCTCTGTTTGTATGTCTGAAGTGTCTGTCTTTCACTGTTTGTATGTCTAAAGTGTTTGTCTATCTCTGTCTGTATGTCTGAAGTGTTTGTATTTCTCTGTTTGTATGTCTAAAGTGTTTGTCTTTCTCTGTCAGTATGTCTGAAGTGTTTGTCTTTGTTGGTTTTTATGTCTGAAGTGTCTTTCTTTCTCTGTTTGTATGTCTAATGTCTAAAGTGCTTGTCTTTCTCTGTTTGTATGTCTAAAGTGTTTGCCTTTCTCTATCTGTATGTCTGAAGTGTTTGTCTTTGTTGGTTTGTATGTCTGAAGTGTTTGTCTTTGTCGGTTTGCTTGGCTAAAGTGTTTGTCTTTCTCTGTTTGTATGTCTGAAGTGTTTGTCTTTGTTGGTTTGTTTGTCTGAAGTGTCTGTCTTTGTTGGTTTGTATGTCTAAAGTGCCTGTCTTTCTATGTTTGTATGTCTGAAGTGTTTTTCTTTGATGATTTGTATGTCTAAAGTGTGTGTCTTTCTCTTTTTGTGTGTTTGAAGTGTTTGTCTTTGTTGGTTTGAATGTCTATAGTGCCTGTCTTTCTCTGTTTGTATGTCTGAAGTGTTTGTCTTTGTTGGTTTGTATGTCTGAAGTGTCTGTCTTTGTTGATTTGAATGTCTAAAGTGCTAGTCTTTCTCTCTTTGTATGTCTGAAGTGTTTGTCTTTCTCTGTTTGTATGTCTAACGTGTTTGTTTTTGTTGGTTTGTATGTCTAAAGTGCCTGTCTTTGTTGGTTTGTATGTCTGAAGTGTATGTCTTTGTTGGTTTGTATGTCTAAATTGTCTGTCTTTCTCTGTTTGTGTTTCTGAAGTGTTTGTCTTTGTTGGTTTGTATGTCTGAAGTGTCTGTTTTTGTTGGTTTGTATGTCTCAGGTGTCTGTCTTTGTTGGTTTGAAAGTCTGAAGTGTTCGTCTTTGTTGGTTTGTATGTCTGAAGTGTCTCTCATTGTTGTTTTTTATGTCTAAAGTGCACGTCGTTCTCTGTTTGTATGTCTAAAGTGTTTTTCTTTGTTGGTTTGTATGTCTCAGGTGTCTGTCTTTGTTGGTTTGAAAGTCTGAAGTGTTCGTCTTTGTTGGTTTGTATGTCTGAAGTGTCTCTCATTGTTGTTTTTTATGTCTAAAGTGCACGTCGTTCTCTGTTTGTATGTCTAAAGTGTTTTTCTTTGTTGGTTTGTATGTCTGAAGTGTCTGTCTTTGTTGGTTTGTATGTCTGAAGTGCCATGTCTTTGTTGGTTGTTACGTCTGAAGGGTCTGTCTTTGTTGGTTTGTATGTCTAATGTCTAAAGTGCTTGTCTTTCTCTGTTTGTATGTCTGAAGTGTCTGTCTTTCACTGTTTGTATGTCTAAAGTGTTTGTCTTTCTCTGTCTGTATGTCTGAAGTGTTTGTCTTTCTCTGTTTGTATGTCTAAAGTGTTTGTCTTTCTCTCTCTGTATGTCTGAAGTGTTTGTCTTTGTTGGTTTTTATGTCTGAAGTGTCTGTCTTTCTCTGTTTGTATGTCCTATGTCTAAAGTGCTTGTCTTTCTCTGTTTGTATGTCTAAAGTGTTTGTCTTTCTCTGTCTGTATGTCTGAAGTGTTTGTCTTTGTTGGTTTGTATGTCTGAAGTGTCTGTCTTTGTTGGTTTGTAGGTCTAAAGTGCCTGTCTTTCTCTGTTTGTATGTCTAAAGTGTTTGTCTTTCTCTGTTTGTATGTCTCAAGTGTCCGTCTTTCTCTGTTTATATGTCTAAAGGGTTTGTGTTTCTCTGTTTGTATGTCTGAACTGTTTGTCTTTGTTGGTTTCTATTTCTGAAGTGTCTGTCTTTGTTTGTATGTCTAATGTATAAAGTGCTTGTCTTTCTCTGTTTGTATGTCTAAAGTGTTTATATTTCTCTGTTTGTATGTCTGAAGTGTCTGTCTTTCACTGTTTGAATGTCTAAAATGTTTGTCTTTCTCTGTCTGTATGTCTGAAGTCTTTGTCTTTGTCTGTTTGTATGTCTGAAGTGTCCGTCTGTCTCTGTTTATATGTCTAAAGGGTTTGTCTTTCTCTGTTTGTATGTCTGAAGTGTTTGTCTTTGTTGGTTTCTATGTCTGAAGTGTCTGTCTTTGTTTGTATGTCTAATGTCTAAAGTGCTTGTATTTCTCTGTTTGTATGTCTAAAGTGTTTGTCTTTCTCTGTTTGTATGTCTGAAGTGTCTGTCTTTCACTGTTTGTATGTCTAAAGTGTTTGTCTTTCTCTGTCTGTATGTCTGAAGTGTTTGTCTTTCTCTGTTTGTATGTCTAAAGTGTTTCTCTTTCTCTGTCTGTATGTCTGAATTGTCTGTCTTTGTTGGTTTGTATGTCTGAAGTGTTTGTCTTTGTCGGTTTGCATGTCTAAAGTGTTTGTCTTTCTCTGCTTGTATGTCTGAAGTGTTTGTCTTTGTTGGTTTGTATGTCTGAAGTGTCTGTCTTTGTTGGGTTGTATGTCTAAAGTGCCTGTCTTTCTATGTTTGTATGTCTGAAGTGTTTGTCTTTGATGATTTGTATGTCTGAAGTGTCTGTCTTTGTTGGTTTGTATGTCTAAAGTGCCTGTCTTTCTCTGTTTGTATTTATGAAGTATCTGTCTTTGTTGGTTTGTATGTCTAAAGTGCCATGTCTTTGTTGGTTTGTATGTCTGAAGTGTCTGTCTTTGTTGGTTTGTATGTCTAATGTCTAAAGTGCTTGTCTTTCTCTGTTTGTATGTCTAAAGTGTTTACCTTTCTCTGTTTGTATGTCTAAAGTGTTTGTCTTTCTCTGTCTGTATGTCTGAAGTGTTTGTCTTTGTTGGTTTGTACGTCTGAAGTGTCTGTCTTTGTTGGGTTGTATGTCTAAAGTGCCTGTCTTTCTATGTCTGTTTGTCGGAAGTGTTTGTCTTTGATGATTTGTATGTCTGAAGTGTCTGTCTTTGTTGGTTTGTATGTCTAAAGTGCCTATCTTTGTATGTTTGTATTTCTGAAGTGTTTGTCTTTGTTGGTTTGTATGTCTGAAGTGTCTGTCTTTGTTGGTTTATGTGTCTGAAGTGTCTGTCTTTGTTGGTTTGTATGTCTGAAGTACCATGTCTTTGTTGGTTTGTATGTCTGAAGTGTCTGTCTTTGTTGGTTTGTATGTCTAATGTCTAAAGTGCTTGTCTTTCTCTGTTTGTATGTCTAAAGTGTTTATCTTTCTCTGTTTGTATGTCTGAAGTGTCTGTCTTTCACTGTTTGTATGTCTAAAGTGTTTGTCTTTCTCTGTCTGTATGTCTGAAGTATTTGTCTTTCTCTGTTTGTATGTCTAAAGTGTTTGTCTTTCTCTGTCTGTATGTCTGAAGTGTTTGTCTTTGTTGGTTTTTATGTCTGAAGTGTCTGTCTTTCTCTGTTTGTATGTCTAATGTATAAAGTGCTTGTCTTTCTCTGTCTGTGTTTCTAAAGTGTTTGTCTTTCTCTGTCTGTATGTCTGAAGTGTTTGTCTTTGTTGGTTTGTATGTCTGAAGTGTCTGTCTTTGGTGGTTTGTAGGTCTAAAGTGCCTGTCTTTCTCTGTTTGTATGTCTAAAGTGTTTGTCTTTTTCTGTTTGTATGTCTGAACTGTCCGTCTTTCTCTGTTTATATGTCTAAAGTGTTTGTCTTTCTCTGTTTTTATGTCTGAAGTCTTTGTCTTTGTTGGTTTCTATGTCTGAAGTGTCTGTCTTTGTTTGTATGTCTAATGTCTAAAGTGCATGTCTTTCTCTGTTTGTATGTCTAAAGTGTTTATCTTTCTATGTTTGTATGTCTGAAGTGTCTATCTTTCTCTGTTTGTATGTCTAAAGTGTTTGTCTTTCTCTGTCTGTATGTCTGAAGTATTTGTCTTTGTTGGTTTGTATGTCTGCAGAGTTTGTCTTTGTCGGTTTGCATGTCTAAAGTGCCTGTCCTTCTCTGTTCGTATTTCTGAAGTGTCTGTCTTTGTTGGTTTGTGTGTCTAAAGTGCTTGAATTTCTCTGTTTGTATGTCTGAAGTGTTTGTCTTTGTTGGTTTGTATGTCTGAAGTGTCTGTCTTTCTCTGTTTGTATGTTTGAAGTGTTTGTCTTTGTTGGTTTGTATGTCTGAAGTGTCTGTTTTAGTGGTTTGTATGTCTAAAGTGCCTATCTTTCTCTGTTTGTATTTCTGATGCGTTTGTCTTTGTTGGTTTGTATGTCTGAAGTGTCTGTCTTTCTCTGTTTATATGTCTAAAGTGTTTGTCTTTCTCTGTTTGTATGTCTGAAGTGTTTGTCTTTGTTGGTTTGCATGACTGAAGTGTCTGTTATTGTTGGTGTGTATGTCTAAAGTGCATGTGTTTCTCTGTTTGTAGGTCTGAACTGTTTGTCTTTGTTGGTTTGTATGTCTGAAGTGTCTGTCTTTCTCTCTTTGTATGTCTAAAGTGTGTGTCTTTCTCTGTTTGTATGTTTGAAGTGTTTGTCTTTGTTGGTTTTAATGTCTATAGTGCCTGTCTTTCTCTGTTTGTATGTCTGAAGTGTTTGTCTTTCTCTGTTTGTATGTCTGAAGTGTCTGTCTTTCACTGTTTGTATGTCTAAAGTGTTTGTCTATCTCTCTCTGTATGTCTGAAGTGTTTGTATTTCTCTGTTTGTATGTCTAAAGTGTTTGTCTTTCTCTGTCAGTATGTCTGAAGTGTTTGTCTTTGTTGGTTTTTATGTCTGAAGTGTCTTTCTTTCTCTGTTTGTATGTCTAATGTTTGTTGTCTTTCTCTGTTTGTATGTCTCTGTTTGTATGTCTCTGTCTTTGTTTGTTTGTATGTCTAATGTCTAAAGTGCTTGTCTTTCTCTGTTTGTATGTCTAAAGTGTTTGTCTTTCTCTATCTGTATGTCTGAAGTGTTTGTCTTTGTTGGTTTGTATGTCTGAAGTGTTTGTCTTTGTCGGTTTGCTTGGCTAAAGTGTTTGTCTTTCTCTGTTTGTATGTCTGAAGTGTTTGTCTTTGTTGGTTTGTATGGTTGAAGTGTCTGTCTTTGTTGATTTGTATATCTAAAGTGCTAGTCTTTCTCTGTTTGTATGTCTTAAGTGTTTGTCTTTCTTTGTTTGTATGTCTAACGTGTTTGTTTTTGTTGGTTTGTATGTCTAAAGTGCCTGTCTTTGTTGGTTTATATGTCTGAAGTGTATGTGTTTGTTGGTTTGTATGTCTAAATTATCTGTCTTTCTCTGTTTGTGTTTCTGAAGTGTTTGTCTTTGTTGGTTTGTATGTCTGAAGTGTCTGTCTTTGTTGGTTTGTATGTCTCAAGTGTCTGTCTTTGTTGGTTTGAAAGTCTGAAGTGTTTGTCTTTGTTGGTTTCTATGTCTGAAGTGTCTGTCATTGTTGGTTTGTATGTCTAAAGTGCACGTCGTTCTCTGTTTGTATGTCTAAAGTGAATGTCTTTAATGGTTTGTATGTTTGAATTGTCTGTCTTTGTTGGTTTGTATGTCTAAAGTGCCTGTCTTTCTCTGTTTTTATGTCTGGAGTGTTTGTCTTTGTTGGTTTGTATGTCTGAAGTGTCTGTCTTTGTTGGTTTGTATGTCTGAAGTGCCATGTCTTTGTTGGTTGTTATGTCTGAAGGGTCTGTCTTTGTTGGTTTGTATGTCTAATGTCTAAAGTGCTTGTCTTTCTCTGTTTGTATGTCTAAAGTGTTTGTCTTTCTCTGTTTGTATGTCTGAAGTGTCTGTCTTTCACTGTTTGTATGTCTAAAGTGTTTGTCTATCTCTGTCTGTATGTCTGAAGTGTTTGTATTTCTCTGTTTGTATGTCTAAAGTGTTTGTCTTTCTCTGTCAGTATGTCTGAAGTGTTTGTCTTTGTTGGTTTTTATGTCTGAAGTGTCATTCTTTCTCTGTTTGTATGTCTAATGTCTAAAGTGCTTGTCTTTCTCTGTTTGTATGTCTAAAGTGTTTGTCTTTCTCTGTCTGTATGTCTGAAGTGTTTGTCTTTGTTGGTTTGTATGTCTGAAGTGTTTGTCTTTGTCGGTTTGCTTGGCTAAAGTGTTTGTCTTTCTCTGTTTGTATGTCTGAAGTGTTTGTCTTTGTTGGTTTGTTTGTCTGAAGTGTCTGTCTTTGTTGGGTTGTATGTCTAAAGTGCCTGTCTTTCTATGTTTGTATGTCTGAAGTGTTTTTCTTTGATGATTTGTATGTCTAAAGTGTGTGTCTTTCTCTGTTTGTGTGTTTGAAGTGTTTGTCTTTGTTGGTTTGAATGTCTATAGTGCCTGTCTTTCTCTGTTTGAATGTCTGAAGTGTTTGTCTTTGTTGGTTTGTATGTCTGAAGTGTCTGTCTTTGTTGATTTGAATGTCTAAAGTGCTAGTCTTTCTCTCTTTGTATGTCTGAAGTGTTTGTCTTTCTCTGTTTGTATGTCTAACGTGTTTGTTTTTGTTGGTTTGTATGTCTAAAGTGCCTGTCTTTGTTGGTTTGTATGTCTGAAGTGTATGTCTTTGTTGGTTTGTATGTCTAAATTGTCTGTCTTTCTCTGTTTGTGTTTCTGAAGTGTTTGTCTTTGTTGGTTTGTATGTCTGAAGTGTCTGTTTTTGTTGGTTTGTATGTCTCAGGTGTCTGTCTTTGTTGGTTTGAAAGTCTGAAGTGTTCGTCTTTGTTGGTTTGTATGTCTGAAGTGTCTCTCATTGTTGTTTTTTATGTCTAAAGTGCACGTCGTTCTCTGTTTGTATGTCTAAAGTGTTTTTCTTTGTTGGTTTGTATGTCTCAGGTGTCTGTCTTTGTTGGTTTGAAAGTCTGAAGTGTTCGTCTTTGTTGGTTTGTATGTCTGAAGTGTCTCTCATTGTTGTTTTTTATGTCTAAAGTGCACGTCGTTCTCTGTTTGTATGTCTAAAGTGTTTTTCTTTGTTGGTTTGTATGTCTGAAGTGTCTGTCTTTGTTGGTTTGTATGTCTGAAGTGCCATGTCTTTGTTGGTTGTTACGTCTGAAGGGTCTGTCTTTGTTGGTTTGTATGTCTAATGTCTAAAGTGCTTGTCTTTCTCTGTTTGTATGTCTGAAGTGTCTGTCTTTCACTGTTTGTATGTCTAAAGTGTTTGTCTTTCTCTGTCTGTATGTCTGAAGTGTTTGTCTTTCTCTGTTTGTATGTCTAAAGTGTTTGTCTTTCTCTCTCTGTATGTCTGAAGTGTTTGTCTTTGTTGGTTTTTATGTCTGAAGTGTCTGTCTTTCTCTGTTTGTATGTCCTATGTCTAAAGTGCTTGTCTTTCTCTGTTTGTATGTCTAAAGTGTTTGTCTTTCTCTGTCTGTATGTCTGAAGTGTTTGTCTTTGTTGGTTTGTATGTCTGAAGTGTCTGTCTTTGTTGGTTTGTAGGTCTAAAGTGCCTGTCTTTCTCTGTTTGTATGTCTAAAGTGTTTGTCTTTCTCTGTTTGTATGTCTCAAGTGTCCGTCCTTCTCTGTTTATATGTCTAAAGGGTTTGTGTTTCTCTGTTTGTATGTCTGAACTGTTTGTCTTTGTTGGTTTCTATTTCTGAAGTGTCTGTCTTTGTTTGTATGTCTAATGTATAAAGTGCTTGTCTTTCTCTGTTTGTATGTCTAAAGTGTTTATCTTTCTCTGTTTGTATGTCTGAAGTGTCTGTCTTTCACTGTTTGTATGTCTAAAGTGTTTGTCTTTCTCTGTCTGTATGTCTGAAGTGTTTGTCTTTCTCTGTTTGTATGTCTGAAGTGTTTGTCTTTCTCTGTCTGTATGTCTGAAGTGTTTGTCTTTGTTGGTTTGTATGTCTGAAGTGTCTGTCTTTGTTGGTATGTACGTCTAAAGTGCCTGTCTTTCTCTGTTTGTATGTCTAAAGTGTTTGTCTTTTTCTGTTTGTATGTCTGAAGTGTCCGTCTGTCTCTGTTTATATGTCTAAAGGGTTTGTCTTTCTCTGTTTGTATGTCTGAAGTGTTTGTCTTTGTTGGTTTCTATGTCTGAAGTGTCTGTCTTTGTTTGTATGTCTAATGTATAAAGTGCTTGTCTTTCTCTGTTTGTATGTCTAAAGTGTTTATCTTTCTCTGTTTGTATGTCTGAAGTGTCTGTCTTTCACTGTTTGTATGTCTAAAGTGTTTGTCTTTCTCTGTCTGTATGTCTGAAGTGTTTGTCTTTCTCTGTTTGTATGTCTAAAGTGTTTCTCTTTCTCTGTCTGTATGTCTGAATTGTCTGTCTTTGTTGGTTTGTATGTCTGAAGTGTTTGTCTTTGTCGGTTTGCATGTCTAAAGTGTTTGTCTTTCTCTGCTTGTATGTCTGAAGTGTTTGTCTTTGTTGGTTTGTATGTCTGAAGTGTCTGTCTTTGTTGGGTTGTATGTCTAAAGTGCCTGTCTTTCTATGTTTGTATGTCTGAAGTGTTTGTCTTTGTTGATTTGTATGTCTGAAGTGTCTGTCTTTGTTGGTTTGTATGTCTAAAGTGCCTGTCTTTCTCTGTTTGTATTTATGAAGTATCTGTCTTTGTTGGTTTGTATGTCTAAAGTGCCATGTCTTTGTTGGTTTGTATGTCTGAAGTGTCTGTCTTTGTTGGTTTGTATGTCTAATGTCTAAAGTGCTTGTCTTTCTCTGTTTGTATGTCTAAAGTGTTTACCTTTCTCTGTTTGTATGTCTAAAGTGTTTGTCTTTCTCTGTCTGTATGTCTGAAGTGTTTGTCTTTGTTGGTTTGTACGTCTGAAGTGTCTGTCTTTGTTGGGTTGTATGTCTAAAGTGCCTGTCTTTCTATGTCTGTTTGTCGGAAGTGTTTGTCTTTGATGATTTGTATGTCTGAAGTGTCTGTCTTTGTTGGTTTGTATGTCTAAAGTGCCTATCTTTGTATGTTTGTATTTCTGAAGTGTTTGTCTTTGTTGGTTTGTATGTCTGAAGTGTCTGTCTTTGTTGGTTTATGTGTCTGAAGTGTCTGTCTTTGTTGGTTTGTATGTCTGAAGTACCATGTCTTTGTTGGTATGTATGTCTGAAGTGTCTGTCTTTGTTGGTTTGTATGTCTAATGTCTAAAGTGCTTGTTTTTCTCTGTTTGTATGTCTAAAGTGTTTATCCTTCTCTGTTTGTATGTCTGAAGTGTCTGTCTTTCACTGTTTGTATGTCTAAAGTGTTTGTCTTTTTCTGTCTGTATGTCTGAAGTGTTTGTCTTTCTCTGTTTGTATGTCTAAAGTGTTTGTCTTTCTCTGTCTGTATGTCTGAAGTGTTTGTCTTTGTTGGTTTTTATGTCTGAAGTGTCTGTCTTTCTCTGTTTGTATGTCTAATGTCTAAAGTGCTTGTCTTTCTCTGTTTGTATGTCTAAAGTGTTTGTCTTTCTCTGTCTGTATGTCTGAAGTGTTTGTCTTTGTTGGTTTGTATGTCTAAAGTGTCTGTCTTTGGTGGTTTGTAGGTCTAAAGTGCCTGTCTTTCTCTGTTTGTATATCTAAAGTGTTTGTCTTTTTCTGTTTGTATGTCTGAAGTGTCCGTCTTCCTCTGTTTATAAGTCTAAAGTGTTTGTCTTTCTCTGTTTTTATGTCTGAAGTGTTTGTATTTGTTGGTTTCTATGTCTGAAGTGTCTGTCTTTGTTTGTATGTCTAATGTCTAAAGTGCTTGTCTTTCTCTGTTTGTATGTCTAAAGTGTTTATCTTTCTATGTTTGTATGTCTGAAGTGTCTATCTTTCTCTGTTTGTATGTCTAAAGTGTTTGTCTTTCTCTGTCTGTATGTCCGAAGTGTTTGTCTTTGTTGGTTTGTATGCCTGAAGTGTTTGTCTTTGTCGGTTTGCATGTCTAAAGTGTTTGTCTTTCTCTGTTTGTATGTCTGAAGTATTTGTCTTTGTTGGTTTGTATGTCTGAAGTGTCTGTCTTTGTTGGTTTGTATGTCTAAAGTGCCTGTCTTTCTATGTTTGTATGTCTGAAGTGTTTGTCTTTGATGGTTTTTATGTCTGAAGTGTCTGTCTTTCTCTGTTTGTATGTCTAATGTCTAAAGTGCTTGTCTTTCTCTGTTTGTATGTCTAAAGTGTTTGTCTTTCTCTGTCTGTATGTCTGAAGTGTTTGTCTTTGTTGGTTTGTATGTCTAAAGTGTCTGTCTTTGGTGGTTTGTAGGTCTAAAGTGCCTGTCTTTCTCTGTTTGTATATCTAAAGTGTTTGTCTTTTTCTGTTTGTATGTCTGAAGTGTCCGTCTTCCTCTGTTTATAAGTCTAAAGTGTTTGTCTTTCTCTGTTTTTATGTCTGAAGTGTTTGTATTTGTTGGTTTCTATGTCTGAAGTGTCTGTCTTTGTTTGTATGTCTAATGTCTAAAGTGCTTGTCTTTCTCTGTTTGTATGTCTAAAGTGTTTATCTTTCTATGTTTGTATGTCTGAAGTGTCTATCTTTCTCTGTTTGTATGTCTAAAGTGTTTGTCTTTCTCTGTCTGTATGTCCGAAGTGTTTGTCTTTGTTGGTTTGTATGCCTGAAGAGTTTGTCTTTGTCGGTTTGCATGTCTAAAGTGTTTGTCTTTCTCTGTTTGTATGTCTGAAGTATTTGTCTTTGTTGGTTTGTATGTCTGAAGTGTCTGTCTTTGTTGGTTTGTATGTCTAAAGTGCCTGTCTTTCTCTGTTTGTATTTCTGAAGTGTCTGTCTTTGTTGGTTTGTATGTCTAAAGTGTTTGTCTTTCTCTGTTTGTATGTCTGAAGTGTTTGTCTTTGTTGGTTTGTATGTCTGAAGTGTCCGTCTTTCTCTGTTTGTATGTTTGAAGTGTTTGTCTTTGTTGGTTTGTATGTCTGAAGTGTCTGTTTTTAGTGCTTTGTATGTCTAAAGTGCCTATCTTTCTCTGTTTGTATGTCTGAAGTGTTTGTCTTTGTTGGTTTGAGTGTCTGAAATGTCTGTCTTTGTTGGTTTGTATGTGTAAAGTGCATGTCTTTCTCTGTTTGTATTTCTGATGCGTTTGTCTTTGTTGGTTTGTATGTCTGAAGTGTCTGTATTTCTCTCTTGATATGTCTAAAGTGTTTGTCTTTCTCTGTTTGTATGTCTAAAGTGTTTGTCTTTGTTGGTTTGTATGACTGAAGTGTCTGTTATTGTTGGTGTGTATGTCTAAAGTGCATGCATTTCTTTGTTTGTATGTCTGAACTGTTTGTCTTTGTTGGTTTGTATGTCTGAAGTGTCTGTCTTTCTATGTTTGTATGTCTAAAGTGTGTGTCTTTCTCTGTTTGTATGTTTGAAGTGTTTGTCTTTGTTGGTTTGAAGGTCTATAGTGTTTGTCTTTCTCTGTTTGTATGTCTGAAGTGTTTGTCTTTGTTGGTTTGTATGTCTGAAGTGTCTGTCTTTGTTGATTTGTATGTCTAAAGTGCTAGTCTTTCTCTGTTTGTATGTCTGAAGTGTTTGTCTTTCTCTGTTTGTATGTCTAACGTGTTTGTTTTTGTTGGTTTGTATGTCTAAAGTGCCTGTCTTTGTTGGTTTGTATGTCTGAAGTGTATGTCTTTGTTGGTTTGTATGTCTAAATTGTCTGTCTTTCTCTGTTTGTGTTTCTGAAGTGTTTGTCTTTGTTGGTTTGTATGTCTGAAGTGTCTGTCTTTGTTGGTTTGTATGTCTCAAGTGTCTGTCTTTGTTGGTTTGAAAGTCTGAAGTGTTTGTCTTTGTTGGTTTGTATGTCTGAAGTGTCTGTCATTGTTGGTTTGTATGTCTAAAGTGCACGTCGTTCTCTGTTTGTATGTCTAAAGTGAATGTCTTTGTTGGTTTGTATGTTTGAATTGTCTGTCTTTGTTGGTTTGTATGTCTAAAGTGCCTGTCTTTCTCTGTTTTTATGTCTGAAGTGTTTGTCTTTGTCGGTTTGCATGTCTAAAGTGTTTGTCTTTCTCTGTTTGTATGTCTGAAGTGTTTGTCTTTGTTGGTTTGTATGTCTGAAGTGTCTGTCTTTGTTGGGTTGTATGTCTAAAGTGCCTGTCTTTCTATGTTTGTATGTCTGAAGTGTTTGTCTTTGATGATTTGTATGTCTGAAGTGTCTGTCTTTGTTGGTTTGTATGTCTAAAGTGCCTGTCTTTCTCTGTTTGTATTTATGAAGTATCTGTCTTTGTTGGTTTGTATGTCTGAAGTGCCATGTCTTTGTTGGTTTGTATGTCTGAAGTGTCTGTCTTTGTTGGTTTGTATGTCTAATGTCTAAAGTGCTTGTCTTTCTCTGTTTGTATGTCTAAAGTGTTTACCTTTCTCTGTTTGTATGTCTAAAGTGTTTGTCTTTCTCTGTCTGTATGTCTGAAGTGTTTGTCTTTGTTGGTTTGTACGTCTGAAGTGTCTGTCTTTGTTGGGTTGTATGTCTAAAGTGCCTGTCTTTCTATGTCTGTTTGTCGGAAGTGTTTGTCTTTGATGATTTGTATGTCTGAAGTGTCTGTCTTTGTTGGTTTGTATGCCTAAAGTGCCTATCTTTGTATGTTTGTATTTCTGAAGTGTTTGTCTTTGTTGGTTTGTATGTCTGAAGTGTCTGTCTTTGTTGGTTTATGTGTCTGAAGTGTCTGTCTTTGTTGGTTTGTATGTCTGAAGTACCATGTCTTTGTTGGTATGTATGTCTGAAGTGTCTGTCTTTGTTGGTTTGTATGTCTAATGTCTAAAGTGCTTGTTTTTCTCTGTTTGTATGTCTAAAGTGTTTATCCTTCTCTGTTTGTATGTCTGAAGTGTCTGTCTTTCACTGTTTGTATGTCTAAAGTGTTTGTCTTTTTCTGTCTGTATGTCTGAAGTGTTTGTCTTTCTCTGTTTGTATGTCTAAAGTGTTTGTCTTTCTCTGTCTGTATGTCTGAAGTGTTTGTCTTTGTTGGTTTTTATGTCTGAAGTGTCTGTCTTTCTCTGTTTGTATGTCTAATGTCTAAAGTGCTTGTCTTTCTCTGTTTGTATGTCTAAAGTGTATGTCTTTCTCTGTCTGTATGTCTGAAGTGTTTGTCTTTGTTGGTTTGTATGTCTAAAGTGTCTGTCTTTGGTGGTTTGTAGGTCTAAAGTGCCTGTCTTTCTCTGTTTGTATATCTAAAGTGTTTGTCTTTTTCTGTTTGTATGTCTGAAGTGTCCGTCTTCCTCTGTTTATAAGTCTAAAGTGTTTGTCTTTCTCTGTTTTTATGTCTGAAGTGTTTGTATTTGTTGGTTTCTATGTCTGAAGTGTCTGTCTTTGTTTGTATGTCTAATGTCTAAAGTGCTTGTCTTTCTCTGTTTGTATGTCTAAAGTGTTTATCTTTCTATGTTTGTATGTCTGAAGTGTCTATCTTTCTCTGTTTGTATGTCTAAAGTGTTTGTCTTTCTCTGTCTGTATGTCCGAAGTGTTTGTCTTTGTTGGTTTGTATGCCTGAAGAGTTTGTCTTTGTCGGTTTGCATGTCTAAAGTGTTTGTCTTTCTCTGTTTGTATGTCTGAAGTATTTGTCTTTGTTGGTTTGTATGTCTGAAGTGTCTGTCTTTGTTGGGTTGTATGTCTAAAGTGCCTGTCTTTCTATGTTTGTATGTCTGAAGTGTTTGTCTTTGATGATTTGTATGTCTGAAGTGTCTGTCTTTGTTGGTTTGTATGTCTAAAGTGCCTGTCTTTCTCTGTTTGTATTTCTGAAGTGTCTGTCTTTGTTGGTTTGTATGTCTAAAGTGTTTGTCTTTCTCTGTTTGTATGTCTGAAGTGTTTGTCTTTGTTGGTTTGTATGTCTGAAGTGTCCGTCTTTCTCTGTTTGTATGTTTGAAGTGTTTGTCTTTGTTGGTTTGTATGTCTGAAGTGTCTGTTTTTAGTGCTTTGTATGTCTAAAGTGCCTATCTTTCTCTGTTTGTATGTCTGAAGTGTTTGTCTTTGTTGGTTTGAGTGTCTGAAATGTCTGTCTTTGTTGGTTTGTATGTGTAAAGTGCATGTCTTTCTCTGTTTGTATTTCTGATGCGTTTGTCTTTGTTGGTTTGTATGTCTGAAGTGTCTGTATTTCTCTCTTGATATGTCTAAAGTGTTTGTCTTTCTCTGTTTGTATGTCTAAAGTGTTTGTCTTTGTTGGTTTGTATGACTGAAGTGTCTGTTATTGTTGGTGTGTATGTCTAAAGTGCATGCATTTCTTTGTTTGTATGTCTGAACTGTTTGTCTTTGTTGGTTTGTATGTCTGAAGTGTCTGTCTTTCTATGTTTGTATGTCTAAAGTGTGTGTCTTTCTCTGTTTGTATGTTTGAAGTGTTTGTCTTTGTTGGTTTGTATGTCTAAAGTGCCTGTCTTTCTCTGTTTGTATGTCTGAAGTGTTTGTCTTTGTTGGTTTGTATGTCTGAAGTGTCTGTCTTTGTTGATTTGTATGTCTAAAGTGCTAGTCTTTCTCTGTTTGTATGTCTGAAGTGTTTGTCTTTCTCTGTTTGTATGTCTAACGTGTTTGTTTTTGTTGGTTTGTATGTCTAAAGTGCCCGTCTTTGTTGGTTTGTATGTCTGAAGTGTATGTCTTTGTTGGTTTGTATGTTTAAATTGTCTGTCTTTCTCTGTTTGTGTTTCTGAAGTGTTTGTCTTTGTTGGTTTGTATGTCTGAAGTGTCTGTCTTTGTTGGTTTGTATGTCTCAAGTGTCTGTCTTTGTTGGTTTGAAAGTCTGAAGTGTTTGTCTTTGTTGGTTTGTATGTCTGAAGTGTCTGTCATTGTTGGTTTGTATGTCTAAAGTGCACGTCGTTCTCTGTTTGTATGTCTAAAGTGTATGTCTTTGTTGGTTTGTATGTTTGAATTGTCTGTCTTTGTTGGTTTGTATGTCTAAAGTGCCTGTCTTTCTCTGTTTTTATGTCTGGAGTGTTTGTCTTTGTTGGTTTGTATGTCTGAAGTGCCATGTCTTTGTTGGTTTGTATTTCAGAAGTGTCTGTCTTTGTTGGTTTGTATGTCTAATGTCTAAAGTGCTTATATTTCTCTGTTTGTATGTCTAAAGTGTTTGTCTTTCTCTGTTTGTATGTCTGAAGTGTCTGTCTTTCACTGTTTGTATGTCTAAAGTGTTTGTCTTTCTCTGTCTGTATGTCTGAAGTATTTTTCTTTCTCTGTTTGTATGTCTAAAGTGTTTGTCTTTCTCTGTCTGTATGTCTGAAGTGTTTGTCATTGTTGGTTTTTATGTCTGAAGTGTCTGTCCTTTTCTGTTTGTATATCTAATGTCTAAAGTGCTTGTCTTTCTTTGTTTGTATGTCTAAAGTGTTTGTATTTCTCTGTCTGTTTGTCTGAAGTGTTTGTCTTTGTTGGTTTGTATGTCTGAAGTGTTTGTCTTTGTCGGTTTGCATGTCTAAAGTGTTTGTCTTTCTCTGTTTGTATGTCTGAAGTGTTTGTCTTTGTTGGTTTGTATGTCTGAAGTGTCTGTCTTTGTTGGGTTGTATGTCTAAAGTGCCTGTCTTTCTATGTTTGTTTGTCTGAAGTGTTTGTCTTTGATGATTTGTATGTCTGAAGTGTCTTTCTTTGTTGGTTTGTATGCCTAAAGTGCCTGTCCTTCTCTCTTTGTATTTCTGAAGTGTCTGTCTTTGTTGGTTTGTATGTCTAAAGTGCTTGTCTTTCTCTGTTTGTATGTCTGAAGTGTTTGTCTTTGTTGGTTTGTATGTCTGAAGTGTCTGTCTTTCTCTGTTTGTATGTTTGAAGTGTTTGTCTTTGTTGGTTTGTATGTCTGAAGTGTCTGTTTTTAGTGGTTTTTATGTCCAAAGTGCCTATCTTTCTCTGTTTGTATGTCTGAAGTGTTTGTCTTTGTTGGTTTGAGTGTCTGAAATTTCTGTCTTTGTTGGTTTGTATGTCTAAAGTGCATGTCTTTCTCTGTTTGTATTTCTGATGCGTGTGTCTTTGTTGGTTTGTATGTCTGAAGTGTCTGTCTTTCTCTGTTTATATGTCTAAAGTGTCTGTCTTTCTCTGTTTGTATGTCTGAAGTGTTTGTCTTTGTTGGTTTGTATGACTGAAGTGTCTGTTATTGTTGGTGTGTATGTCTAAAGTGCATGTGTTTCTCTGTTTGTATGTCTGAACTGTTTGTCTTTGTTGGTTTGTATGTCTGAAGTGTCTGTCTTTCTCTGTTTGTGTGTCTAAAGTGTGTGTCTTTCTCTGTTTGTTTGTTTGAAGTGTTTGTCTTTGTTGGTTTGAATGTCTATAGTGCCTGTCTTTCTCTGTTTGTATGTCTGAAGTGTTTGTCTTTGTCGGTTTGTATGTCTGAAGTGTCTGTCTTTGTTGATTTGTATTTCTAAAGTGCTAGTCTTTCTCTGTTTGTATGTCTGAAGTGTTTGTCTTTCTCTGTTTGTATGTCTAACGTGTTTGTTTTTGTTGGTTTGTATGTCTAAAGTGCCTGTCTTTGTTGGTTTGTATGTCTGAAGTGTATGTCTTTGTTGGTTTGTATGTCTAAATTGTCTGTATTTCTCTGTTTGTGTTTCTGAAGTGTTTGTCTTTGTTGGTTTGTATGTCTGAAGTGTCTGTCTTTGTTGGTTTGTATGTCTCAAGTGTCTGTCTTTGTTGGTTTGAAAGTCTGAAGTGTTTGTCTTTGTTGGTTTGTATGTCTGAAGTGTCTGTCATTGTTGGTTTGTATGTCTAAAGTGCACGTCGTTCTCTGTTTGTATGTATAAAGTGTTTGTCTTTGTTGGTTTGTATGTTTGAATTGTCTGTGTTTGTTGGTTTGTATGTCTAAAGTGCCTGTCTTTCTCTGTTTTTATGTCTGGAGTGTTTGTCTTTGTTGGTTTGTATGTCTGAAGTGTCTGTCTTTGTTGGTTTGTATGTCTGAAGTGCCATGTCTTTGTTGGTTTGTATGTCTGAAGTGTCTGTCTTTGTTGGTTTGTATGTCTAATGTCTAAAGTGCTTGTCTTTCTCTGTTTGTATGTCTAAAGTGTTTGTCTTTCTCTGTTTGTATGTCTGAAGTGTCTGTCTTTCACTGTTTGTATGTCTAAAGTGTTTGTCTATCTCTGTCTGTATGTATGAAGTGTTTGTCTTTCTCTGTTTGTATGTCTAAAGTGTTTGTCTTTCTCTGTCTGTATGTCTGAAGTGTTAGTCTTTGTTGGTTTTTATGTCTGAAGTGTCTGTCTTTCTCTGTTTGTATGTCTAATGTCTAAAGTACTTGTCTTTCTCTGTTTGTATGTCTAAAGTGTTTGTCTTTCTCTGTCTGTATGTCTGAAGTGTTTGTCTTTGTTGGTTTGTATGTCTGAAGTGTTTGTCTTTGTCGGTTTGCATGTCTAAAGTGTTTGTCTTTCTCTGTTTGTATGTCTGAAGTGTTTGTCTTTGTTGGTTTGTATGTCTGAAGTGTTTGTCTTTGATGATTTGTATGTCTGAAGCGTCTGTCTTTGTTGGTTTGTATGTCTAAACTGCCTGTCTTTCTCTATTTGTATTTCTGAAGTGTCTGTCTTTGTTGGTTTGTATGTCTAAAGTGCTTGTCTTTCTCTGTTTGTATGTCTGAAGTGTTTGTCTTTGTTGGCTTGTATGTCTGAAGTGCCTGTCTTTCTCTGTTTGTATGTTTGAAGTGTTTGTCTTTGTTGGTTTGTATGTCTGAAGTGTCTGTTTTTAGTGGTTTGTATGTCTAAAGTGCCTATCTTTCTCTGTTTGTATGTCTGAAGTGTTTGTCTTTGTTGGTTTGAGTGTCTGAAATGTCTGTCTTTGTTGGTTTGTATGTGTAAAGTGTATGTCTTTCTCTGTTTGTATTTCTGATGCGTTTGTCTTTGTTGGTTTGTATGTCTGAAGTGTCTGTCTTTCTCTGTTTATATGTCTAAAGTGTTTGTCTTTCTCTGTTTGTATGTCTGAGGTGTTTGTCTTTGTTGGTTTGTATGACTGAAGTGCCTGTTATTGTTGGTGTGTATGTCTAAAGTGCATGTGTTTCTCTGTTTGTATGTCTGAACTGTTTGTCTTTGTTGGTTTGTATGTCTGAAATGTCTGTCTTTCTCTGTTTGTATGTCTAAAGTGTGTGTCTTTCTCTGTTTGTGTGTTTGAAGTGTTTGTCGTTGTTGGTTTGAATGTCTATAGTGCCTGTCTATCTCTGTTTGTATGTCTGAAGTGTTTGTCTTTGTTGGTTTGTATGTCTTAAGTGTCTGTCTTTGTTGATTTGTATGTCTAAAGTGCTAGTCTTTCTCTCTTTGTATGTCTGAAGTGTTTGTCTTTCTCTGTTTGTATGTCTAACGTGTTTGTTTTTGTTGGTTTGTATGTCTAAAGTGCCTGTCTTTGTTGGTTTGTATGTCTGAAGTGTGTGTCTTTGTTGGTTTATATGTCTAAATTGTCTGTCTTTCTCTGTTTGTGTTTCTGAAGTGTTTGTCTTTGTTGGTTTGTATGTCTGAAGTGTCTGTCTTTGTTGGTTTGTATGTCTCAAGTGTCTGTCTTTGTTGGTTTGAAAGTCTGAAGTGTTCGTCTTTGTTGGTTTGTATGTCTGAAGTGTCTGTCATTGTTGGTTTGCATGTCTAAAGTGCACGTCGTTCTCTGTTTGTATGTTTAAAGTGTTTGTCTTTGTTGGTTCGTATGTTTGAATTGTCCGTCTTTGTTGGTTTGTATGTCTGAACCGCCATGTCTTTGTTGGTTGTTATCTCTGAAGGGTGTGTCTTTGTTGGTTTGTATGTCTAATGTCTAAAGTGCTTGTCTTTCTCTGTTTGTATGTCTAAAGTGTTTGTCTTTCTCTGTCTGTATGTCTAAAGTGTTTGTCTTTCTCTGTTTGTATGTCTAAAGTGTTTGTCTTTCTCTGTCTGTATGTCTGAAGTGTTTGTCTTTCTCTGTTTGTATGTCTAAAGTGTTTGTCTTTCTCTCTCTGTATGTCTGAAGTGCTTGTCTTTGTTGGTTTTTATGTCTGAAGTGTCTGTCTTTCTCTGTTTGTATGTCCTATGTCTAAAGTGCTTGTCTTTCTCTGTTTGTATGTCTAAAGTGTTTGTCTTTCTCTGTCTGTATGTCTGAAGTGTCTGTCTTTGTTGGTTTGTATGTCTGAAGTGTTTGTCTTTGTTGGTTTGTAGGTCCAAAGTGCCTGTCTTTCTCTGTTTGTATGTCTAAAGTGTTTGTCATTCTCTGTTTGTATGTCTGAAGTGTCCGTCTTTTTCTGTTTATATGTCTAAAGGGTTTGTCTTTCTCTGTTTGTATGTCTGAAGTGTTTGTCTTTGTTGGTTTCTATGTCTGAAGTGTCTGTCTTTGTTTGTATGTCTAATGTCTAAAGTGCTTGTTTTTCTCTGTTTGTATGTCTAAAGTGTTTATCTTTCTATGTTTGTATGTCTGAAGTGTCTGTATTTCTCTGTTTGTATGTCTAAAGTGTTTGTCTTTCTCTGTCTGTATGTCTGAAGTGTCTGTCTTTGTTGGTTTGTATGTCTGAAGTGTTTGTCTTTGTCGGTTTGTATGTCTAAAGTGTTTGTCTTTCTCTGCTTGTATGTCTGAAGTGTTTGTCTTTGTTGGTTTGTATGTCTGAAGTGTCTGTCTTTGTTGGGTTGTCTGTCTAAAGTGCCTGTCTTTCCATGTTTGTATGTCTGAAGTGTTTGTCTTTGTTAGTTTGTGTGTCTGAAGTGTCTGTCTTTGTTGGTTTGTATGTCTAAAGTGCCTGTCTTTCTCTGTTTGTATTTCTGAAGTGTCTGTCTTTGTTGGTTTGTATGTCTAAAGTGCCTGTCTTTGTATGTTTGTATTTCTGAAGTGTTTGTCTTTGTTAGTTTGTGTGTCTGAAGTGTCTGTCTTTCTTGGTTTGTATGTCTAAAGTGCCATGTCTTTGTTGGTTTGTATGTCTGAAGTGTCTGTCTTTGTTGGTTTGTATGTCTAATGTCTAAAGTGCTTGTCTTTCTCTGTTTGTATGTCTAAAGTGTTTACCTTTCTATGTTTGTATGTCTGAAGTGTCTGTATTTCTCTGTTTGTATGTCTAAAGTGTTTGTCTTTCTCTGTCTGTATGTCTGAAGTGTTTGTCTTTGTTGGTTTGTATGTCTGAAGTGTCTGTCTTTGTTGGGTTGTATGTCTAAAGTGCCTGTCTTTTATGTTTGTATGTCTGAAGTGTTTGTCTTTGATGATTTGTATGTCTGAAGTGTCTGTCTTTGTTGGTTTGTATGTCTAAAGTGCCTGTCTTTGTATGTTTTTTATTTCGGAAGTGTTTGTCTTTGTTGGTTTGTATGTCTGAAGTGTCTGTCTTTATTGGTTTGTATGTCTGAAGTGTCTGTCTTTGTTGGTTTGTATGTCTGAAGTGCCATGTGTTTGTTGGTTTGTATGTCTGAAGTGTCTATCTTTGTTGGTTTGTATGTCTAATGTCTAATGTGCTTGTCTTTCTCTGTTTGTATGTCTAAAGTGTTTATCTTTCTCCGTTTGTATGTCTAAAGTGTCTGTCTTTCACTGTTTGTATGTCTAAAGTGTTTGTCTTTCTCTGTCTGTATGTCTGAAGTGTCCGTCTTTCTCTGTTTATATGTCTAAAGTGTTTGTCTTTCTCTGTTTTTATGTCTGAAGTGTTTGTCTTTGTTGGTTTTTATGTCTGAAGTGTCTGTCTTTCTCTGTTTGTATGTCTAATGTATAAAGTGCTTGTCTTTCTCTGTCTGTATTTCTAAAGTGTTTGTCTTTCTCTGTCTGTATGTCTGCAGTGTTTGTCTTTGTTGGTTTGTATGTCTGAAGTGTCTGTCTTTGGTGGTTTGTAGGTCTAAAGTGCCTGTCTTTCTCTGTTTGTATGTCTAAAGTGTTTGTCTTTTTCTGTTTGTATGTCTGAAGTGTCCGTCTTTCTCTGTTTATATGTCTAAAGTGTTTGTCTTTCTCTGTTTTTATGTCTGAAGTCTTTGTCTTTGTTGGTTTCTATGTCTGAAGTGTCTGTCTTTGTTTGTATGTCTAATGTCTAAAGTGCTTGTCTTTCTCTGTTTGTATGTCTAAAGTGTTTATCTTTCTATGTTTGTATGTCTGAAGTGTCTATCTTTCTCTGTTTGTATGTCTAAAGTGTTTGTCTTTCTCTGTCTGTATGTCTGAAGTGTTTGTCTTTGTTGGTTTGTATGTCTGCAGAGTTTGTCTTTGTCGGTTTGCATGTCTAAAGTGTTTGTCTTTCTCTGTTTGTATGTCTGCAGTGTTTGTCTTTGTTGGTTTGTATGTCTGAAGTGTCTGTCTTTGTTGGTTTGTATGCCTTAAGTGCCTGTCCTTCTCTGTTTGTATTTCTGAAGTGTATGTCTTTGTTGGTTTGTATGTCTAAAGTGCTTGTATTTCTCTGTTTGTATGTCTGAAGTGTTTGTCTTTGTTGGTTTGTATGTCTGAAGTGTCTGTCTTTCTCTGTTTGTATGTTTGAAGTGTTTGTCTTTGTTGGTTTGTATGTCTGAAGTGTCTGTCTTTGTTGGGTTGTATGTCTAAAGTGCCTATCTTTCTCTGTTTGTATGTCTGAAGTGTTTGTCTTTGTTGGTTTGAGTGTCTGAAATGTCTGTCTTTGTTGGTTTGTATGTGTAAAGTGCATGTCTTTCTCTGTTTGTATTTCTGATGCGTTTGTCTTTGTTGGTTTGTATGTCTGAAGTGTCTGTCTTTCTCTGTTTATATGTCTAAAGTGTGTGTCTTTCTCTGTTTGTATGTTTGAAGTGTTTGTCTTTGTTGGTTTTAATGTCTATAGTGCCTGTCTTTCTCTGTTTGTATGTCTGAAGTGTTTGTCTTTGTTGGTTTGTATGGTTGAAGTGTTTGTCTTTGTTGGTTTGTATGTCTGAAGTGTTTGTCTTTGTCGGTTTGCATGTCTAAAGTGTTTGTCTTTCTCTGTTTGTATGTCTGAAGTGTTTGTCTTTGTTGGTTTGTATGTCTGAAGTGTCTGTCTTTGTTGGGTTGTATGTCTAAAGTGCCTGTCTTTCTATGTTTGTATGTCTGAAGTGTTTGTCTTTGATGATTTGTATGTCTGAAGTGTCTTTCTTTGTTGGTTTGTATGCCTAAAGTGCCTGTCCTTCTCTCTTTGTATCTCTGAAGTGTCTGTCTTTGTTGGTTTGTATGTCTAAAGTGCTTGTCTTTCTCTGTTTGTATGTCTGAAGTGTTTGTCTTTGTTGGTTTGTATGTCTGAAGTGTCTGTCTTTCTCTGTTTGTATGTTTGAAGTGTTTGTCTTTGTTGGTTTGTATGTCTGAAGTGTCTGTTTTTAGTGGTTTTTATGTCCAAAGTGCCTATCTTTCTCTGTTTGTATGTCTGAAGTGTTTGTCTTTGTTGGTTTGAGTGTCTGAAATTTCTGTCTTTTTTGGTTTGTATGTGTAAAGTGCATGTCTTTCTCTGTTTGTATGTCTGATGCGTTTGTCTTTGTTGGTTTGTATGTCTGAAGTGTCTGTCTTTCTCTGTTTATATGTCTAAAGTGTTTGTCTTTCTCTGTTTGTATGTCTGAAGTGTTTGTCTTTGTTGGTTTGTATGACTGAAGTGTCTGTTATTGTTGGTGTGTATGTCTAAAGTGCATGTGTTTCTCTGTTTGTATGTCTGAACTGTTTGTCTTTGTTGGTTTGTATGTCTGAAGTGTCTGTCTTTCTCTGTTTGTATGTCTAAAGTGTGTGTCTTTCTCTGTTTGTTTGTTTGAAGTGTTTGTCTTTGTTGGTTTGAATGTCTATAGTGCCTGTCTTTCTCTGTTTGTATGTCTGAAGTGTTTGTCTTTGTCGGTTTGTATGTCTGAAGTGTCTGTCTTTGTTGATTTGTATTTCTAAAGTGCTAGTCTTTCTCTGTTTGTATGTCTGAAGTGTTTGTCTTTCTCTGTTTGTATGTCTAACGTGTTTGTTTTTGTTGGTTTGTATGTCTAAAGTGCCTGTCTTTGTTGGTTTGTATGTCTGAAGTGTATGTCTTTGTTGGTTTGTATGTCTAAATTGTCTGTATTTCTCTGTTTGTATTTCTGAAGTGTTTGTCTTTGTTGGTTTGTATGTCTGAAGTGTCTGTCTTTGTTGGTTTGTATGTCTCAGGTGTCTATCTTTGTTGGTTTGAAAGTCTGAAGTGTTTGTCTTTGTTGGTTTGTATGTCTGAAGTGTCTGTCATTGTTGGTTTGTATGTCTAAAGTGCACGTCGTTCTCTGTTTGTATGTCTAAAGTGTTTGTCTTTGTTGGTTTGTATGTTTCAATTGTCTGTCTTTGTTGGTTTGTATGTCTAAAGTGCCTGTCTTTCTCTGTTTTTATGTCTGGAGTGTTTGTCTTTGTTGGTTTGTATGTCTGAAGTGTCTGTCTTTGTTGGTTTGTATGTCTGAAGTGCCATGTCTTTGTTGGTTGTTATGTCTGAAGTGTCTGTCTTTGTTGGTTTGTATGTCTAATGTCTAAAGTGCTTGTCTTTCTCTGTTTGTATGTCTGAAGTGTCTGTCTTTCACTGTTTGTATGTCTGAAGTGTCTGTCTTTCACTGTTTGTATGTCTAAAGTGTTTGTCTTTCTCTGTCTGTATGTCTGAAGTGTTTGTCTTTCTCTGTTTGTATGTCTAAAGTGTTTGTCTTTCTCTGTCTGTATGTCTGAAGTGTTTGTCTTTGTTGGTTTTTATGTCTGAAGTGTCAGTTTTTCTCTGTTTGTATGTCTAATGTCTAAAGTGCTTGTCTTTCTCTGTTTGTATGTCTAAAGTGTTTGTCTTTCTCTGTCTGTATGTCTGAAGTGTTTGTCTTTGTTGGTTTTTATGTCTGAAGTGTCTGTCTTTCTCGGTTTGTAGGTCTAAAGTGCCAGTCTTTCTCTGTTTGTATGTCTAAAGTGTTTGTCTTTCTCTGTTTGTATGTCTGAAGTGTCCGTCTTTCTCTGTTTATATGTCTAAAGGGTTTGTCTTTCTCTGTTTGTATGTCTTAAGTGTTTGTCTTTGTTGGTTTCTATGTCTGAAGTGTCTGTCTTTGTTTGTATGTCTAATGTCTTAAGTGCATGTCTTTCTCTGTTTGTATGTCTAAAGTGTTTATCTTTCTATGTTTGTATGTCTGAAGTGTCTGTATTTCTCTGTTTGTATGTGTAGGGGTTCCACCCCTGTTTCTTTTCCTTTCAGATAAATGACCTATTTTCGTTTCTTTAATTACATTTGCTTATAGTATAATTTCAAAATACAGGTTAAATTCCCGTTACTAAGCGATAGTGGTTTTGCAATAGGTAAGCTGTGAAGCAAGGTTATTTTTATACTTCCTGGTTGGGAGTCATTGAATGATAAATCTAAGAGGTACAATTGGGTTTGAATGAGGAGGTAGCAGATTGGCTGGGCCAAGTGAGGGTCCACCCATACAAACAGTGCTGTACAAATTATTATTATGTTTTAGTCTGCGTTCTGACCCCAGTCGGGGATATATATATTTGTGGTACTTGTGACCCTTTTTGGAAGAATACAAGTAAGGTATTTTCTACAAACTGTGTACTATTTTCGTAACCCAGGCAGGGTAGGAATAGAGCTACAAGGTACCGTCATTATTATATTGACAGGGAGGGTTGTTACCTCCAAGGAGAGAGTAGAGATTTTCTAGCCGTAAACCAAGGCGGGTACATTTTGCTTTAAAAAGTGGCCATTTGACCACTCGATCGTCTTATCATACCCTGGGACAGGGTATACTGTAAATAGGGTAGTACCAAACTCGTTATTTGCAGAACCGTTGGGGTAAGAGCGGGAATCTCACTAACATTTGGGCCGATAAGGGTTCTCCCCTTCGAGTAAGTGGCATAGCAACCTTTTTTGCGCCATTTTTGCCTTTAAAAGTGGTGACCCCGCACATACACCCCAATAAGTGGTGCCAGCGGTAGCTAGCACTACGAACATTGGCGGCAGCGGCATAAGTAAACACGAACATTGGCGGCAGCGGCATAAGTAAACACGAACATTGGTGGCAGCAAGAACAGGAATTATTAAAAGAGTTGATAATAAAAGAATTCTAAGCTTTCGAAGAGACTATTAATTTGGCCTAGACAGTAGCCTATAGTGGGTACATAGGCTATATAAAAATTGTAAAGAGAAAATTTTTATCTGAGCTGTGCTTAGTCGGATAATAATGAGTAAACACGAACATTGGTGGCAGAAAGAACAGGAATTATTAACAGTGTTGATAATAAAAGAATTCTACATTTTCGAAGAGACAAGTAATTTAGCCCACAAAAGTAGTCTATTGTGGTTACAGAGGCTATATATAAAAAATCGCAAAGAGAAATTTTTATCTGAGCTGTGCTTAGTCGGATAATAATAAGTAATAAAATTTACGAATCAATATATCACGCAACTAATTAGTATTCAAAAATATAAGGCTAAAATTGCTGCGTGTCAAACAATTTTCCGCGAGAGAACCGGAAGTTGAATGGATAAAAGAATTTTCATTTAGACTGAAGAGGTAATTTGAAGTTAACGGAATTTTGAAATTATGTCGGACAGAGATGAGATTAACTCTAGACCGAAAAGGGCGAGTGAAGCCCATAGAAAAAGTAGGAAAAAGTAGGAAAGGCTAAAATTGCTGCGTGTCAAAACAATTTTCCGCGAGAGAACCGGAAGTTAAATGGATAAAAGAATTTTCATTTAGACTGAAGAGGTAATTTAAGTTAACGGAATTTTGAAATTATGTCGGACAGAGATGAGATTAACTCTAGACCGAAAAGGGCGAGTGAAGCCCATAGAAAAAGTAGGAAAATAGAATGAAAGGCTAATATGGAGGCCTTTGAGAGAGAGCACCAAGAATATATGAAAAATTACAGGATGAGATATATCAAATTGAAAAAGATAGTCAAGCCTATGAAATACTTCATCAGGCCCGTATTGACAAAATTGAAAAAGATAGACGAGAAAGAGAGAAAGATAGACGAAAAAGAGAGAGAGATAGAAAAGAAAGGGAGAAAGATAAGAGACAACAAATAGTAAATTTCATGAAGGAAGTCAGAGAACGAGATGACGAAAGAGATAGAGAAAAAAGGGAACAAAGAGAGAAGGAAGAAAGAATAGCGAGAGAAAAAAAGGAAGAGGCTCATAAAATAGCTAGAGAGAAAGAAGAAAGATATCACCAGGAGTTTAAAAGAACCATGATAGGCCTAATAGAGACCCGCTGGGGAATTCCAAAAAGTGAGATATTATCACAACTAACTTCTAGGCTGTCAGATAGCCATAATAATTTGTCTAAAAATCAATCGCGAGAAAAAGAAAATCACCAGACATTAAACACTTTTACGAGAAAATATAATACTTTGCTAACTACGGGGGAGATGAACCGGCCCATAAAACAAATGGGAAGCCTGTGCCACCCTATCGGAAAAACGAAATACATGATACGCGTGTTCAAAATATCGATAATCCACAAAGGGGTGCGGAAATAAATAGACAAGATAATATTGAAAATAAGACGCGCAAAATTGATTTTTCAGGAAAATTTGCAAATAATAGAAAACTTGAGAACACTTTTAATAAATATGAGACGCAAACAAATTCAGGCCAAAATGAAACACCGATTGTACCAGAGAAAAAGGAGACAAAATTTATTGTACGCGCTTTTCCTCTGAAAGTTCGAGAGATTTTAGTAGAATATGAAAAACCAAATGTAGGAGTACAGTTCCCATTTGATGACGAAATAATTGTTTCTGCGGTAAGAATAAAGAAGACTAAAAGAGAGAAAAGAGATATTAAACGGAGATACAATTAAGAAATGCAGTCAAGGATGGACACTGAAGTCCAATTCAGATTTCATGACGATTTATTTAATGCTACTACAAAACAAAAGAAAACTAAGAGAGAGAAAAGAGATATTAAACGGAGCTACAATGAAATTATTCAGTCAAAGATAGTGGACACTGGAGTCCAAATTAGATATAACGGTGATCTATTATTTTGTGCGAATGACAGAATTGAGAAAAGTAGAGACAAAAGAGGAGTGTAAAAAAGAGACAAAATTTGGAGATTCAGCCTGCAGTGGCGAAAAATAAAAATTTATCTGGGCTGTGCCTAACTAAAATAAATAATAGGGAAAAAAATGTCGGATGGGCTGTACCTTGAAAACATAGACAATAAGGGGGAAAAAGAGGTCAAAGACCCATGGGGAATAAAAGAAGATGGTTACAAAAGAGAGATGAATGACCTACAACGGGATGGGGGAAAGTTGGGAAATATTGAATGTCGATTCGGTTTGAAAAAACTTGGAAAGGAATCTAATATTGGTCTGATCAATTCAAAAGAGGTTTTGTTCCTTTATGAGGGGGAGGAATCCCTTGGAGAAGATCCCCTGCGAGAAGTCGCAAAAGATAGCCATTTTCCTCAATGCACAACTGGCGGACAAGTTGTGATCCCTTTAACGAGATTTTGCCTTTCTGATCTGGAGTCCTTGGGGGATACTCTCTCTCAGTCACTTCATACTTCACCCAAACCTTTGTCCAGTAACCCTAATCATAGTTGTTATTGTTCATGGGAATCGACAATTATTTCCGGCAAATTGTATTCAGTGGGAGATGTATCTAAGTTTCATCTTCAATTAGCATCAACGTATATTCTTCAGTTAATTATCCCAGGGGTGGGAACCCAGAAAAAGGGCGATTCATGGCTCGCGAAAAAATTTACTTCATTTCCAGTACCCTTATCGTTTTCACAGGCCTTTGATTTTTCGGCCTTAGATTATTTGAAATTATGCCAAGGGGCAAAATACTTTTTGATAGAGATGTGGGGTTGTTTCCACAGATGGAAATTAAGAGGCTAGTGTAGCCAATTTTTTACGATGGCTGGCATCATCACATGTGCCAGAAACTGATTCTCTGCTCCTCTCAATGTAAATTCGGGAGAGCGAGAAAGTTTGTTGTTTTGAATTGTGCTGCGCACAATCATTATCTATGAATCTTGAAGACTTCAACTTGCAAAATCTAAGGTGGATGCTATGCGATTTAGACCATGGTGGTCCTACAGTAGAGACATGGCGAGGACGACCGTTCCAGTGCCAAGCGGTGGAAGTAGCAGCACAGACACTGGTGGAAGACAGAAGGCAAATGGATTTTGTAAAGTTGAAGTTAAGTATTTATGTTTGTAAGGTTGGACCACGGTAGCGCGTGGGCGGTCATTTATCTTACGGGGGGAGGTTTTGGGGTTCCACCCCTGTTTCTTTTCCTTTCAGATAAATGACCTATTTTCGTTTCTTTAATTACATTTGCTTAAAGTATAATTTCAAAAGACAGGTTAAATTCCCGTTACTAAGCGTTACTGGTTTTGCAATAGGTAAGCTGTGAAGCAAGGTTATTTTTATAATTCCTGGTTGGGAGTCATTGAAAGATAAATCTAAGAGGTAAAATTGGGTTTGAATGAGGAGGTAGCTGATTGGCTGGGCCAAGTGACGGTCCACCCATACAAACAGTGCTGTACAAATTATTATTATGTTTTAGTCTGCGTTCTGACCCCAGTCGGGGATATATATATATATTTGTGGTACTTGTGACCCTTTTTGGAAGAATACAAGTAAGGTATTTTCTACAAACTGTGTACTATTTTCCGTAACCCAGGCAGGGTAGGAATAGAGGTACAAGGTACCTTCATTATTAGATTGACAGGGAGGGTTGTTACCTCCAAGGAGAGAGTAGAGATTTTCTAGCCGTAACCCAAGGCGGAAACATTTTGCTTTAGAAAGTGGCCATTTGACCACTCGATCGCGTTATCATACCCTGGGACAGGGTATACTGTAAACAGAGTAGTACCAAACCCGATATTTGCAGAACCGTTGGGGTAAGAGCGGGAATCTCACTAACATTTGGGCCGACAAGGGGTTCTCCCCTTCGAGTAAGTGGCATAGCAACCTTTTTTGCGCCATTTTTGCCTTTAAAAGGGGTGACCCCGCACATACACCCCAATAAGTGGTGCCAGCGGTAGCTAGCACTACGAACATTGGCGGCAGCGGCATAAGTAAACACGAACATTGGCGGCAGCGGCATAAGTAAACACGAACATTGGTGGCAGCAAGAACAGGAATTATTAAAAGAGTTGATAATAAAAGAATTCTACGCTTTCGAAGAGACGATTAATTTGGCCTAGACAGTAGCCTATAGTGGGTACATAGGCTATATAAAAATTGTAAAGAGAAAATTTTTATCTGAGCTGTGCTTAGTCGGATAATAATGAGTAAACACGAACATTGGTGGCAGAAAGAACAGGAATTATTAACAGTGTTGATAATAAAGAATTCTACATTTTCGAAGAGACAAGTAATTTAGCCCACAAAAGTAGTCTATTGTGGTTACAGAGGCTATATATAAAAAATCGCAAAGAGAAATTTTTATCTGAGCTGTGCTTAGTCGGATAATAATAAGTAATAAAATTTACGAATCAATATATCACGCAACTAATTAGTATTCAAAAATATAAGGCTAAAATTGCTGCGTGTCAAAACAATTTTCCGCGAGAGAACCGGAAGTTGAATGGATAAAAGAATTTTCATTTAGACTGAAGAGAAAATTTGAAGTTAACGGAATTTTGAAATTATGTCAGACAGAGATGAGATTAACTCTAGACCGAAAAGGGCAAGTGAAGCCCATAGAAAAAGTAGGAAAATAGAATGAAAGGCTAATATGGAGGCCTTTGAGAGAGAGCACCATGAATATATGAAAAAATTACAGGATGAGATATATCAAATTGAAAAAGATGGGCAAGCCAATGAAATACTTCATCAGGCCCGTATTGACAAAATTGAAAAAGATAGACGAGAAAGAGAGAAGGATAGACGAAAAGAGAGAGAGAGAGATAGAAAAGAAAGGGAGAAAGATAAGAGACAACAAATATTAAATTTCATGAAGGAAGTCAGAGAACGAGATGACGAAAGAGATAGAGAAGAAAGGGAACAAAGAGAGAAGGAAGAAAGAATAGCGAGAGAAAAAAAGGGAGAGGCTCATAAAATAGCTAGAGAGAAAGAAGAAAGATATCACCACGAGTTTAAAAGAACCATGATAGGCCTAATAGAGACCCGCTGGGGAATTCCAGAAAGTGAGATTTTATCACAACTAACTTTTAGGCTGTCAGATAGCCATAATAATTTCTCTAAAAATCAATCGCGAGAAAAAGAAAATCACCATACATTAAACACTTTTACGAGAAAATATAATACTTCGCTAACTACGGGGGGAGATGAACCGGCCCATAAAACAAATGGGAAGCCTGTGCCACCCTATCGGAAAAACGAAATACATGATACGCGTGTTCAAATTTCGATAATCCACAAAGGGGTGCGGAAATAAATAGACAAGATAATATTGAAAATAAGACGCGCGAAATTGATTTTTCAGGAAAATTTGCAAATAATAGAAAACTTGAGAACACTTTTAATAAATATGAGACGCAAACAAATTCAGGCCAAAATGAAACACCGATTGTACCAGAGAAAAAGGAGACAAAATTTATTGTACGCGCTTTTCCTCTGAAAGTTCGAGAGATTTTAGTAGAATATGAAAAACCAAATGTAGGAGTACAGTTCCCATTTGATGACGAAATAATTGTTTCTGCGGTAAGAATAAAGAAGACTAAAAGAGAGAAAAGAGATATTAAACGGAGATACAATTAAGAAATGCAGTCAAGGATGGACACTGAAGTCCAATTCAGATTTCATGACGATTTATTTAATGCTACTACAAAAAAAAAGAAAACTAAGATAGAGAAAAGAGATATTAAACGGAGCTACAATGAAATTATTCAGTCAAAGATAGTGGACACTGGAGTCCAAATTAGATATAACGGTGATCTATTATTTTGTGCGAATGACAGAATTGAGAAAAGTAGAGACAAAAAGAGGAGTGTAAAAAAGAGACAAAATTTGGAGATTCAGCCTGCAGTGGCGAAAAATAAAAAATTATCTGGGCTGTGCCTAGCTAAAATAAATAATAGGGGAAAAAAATGTCGGATGGGCTAGACCTTGAAAACATAGACAATAAGGGGGAAAAAGAGGTCAAAGACCCATGGGGAATAAAAGAAGATGGTTACAAAAGAGAGATGAATGACCTACAACGGGATGGGGGAAAGTTGGGAAATATTGAATGTCGATTCGGTTTGAAAAACTTGGAAAGGAATCTAATATTGGTCTGATCAACTCAAAAGAGGTTTTGTTCCTTTATGAGGGGGAGGAATCCCTTGGAGAAGATCCCCTGCGGGAAGTCGCAAAAGACAGCCATTTTCCTCAATGCACAACTGGCGGACAAGTTGTGATCCCTTTACCGAAATTTTGCCTTTCTGATCTGGAGTCCTTGGGGGATACTCTCTCTCAGTCACTTCATACTTCACCCAAACCTTTGTCCAGTAACCCTAATCATAGTTGTTATTCTTCATGGGAATCGACAATTATTTCCGGCAAATTGTATTCAGTGGGAGATGTATCTAAGTTTCATCTTCAATTAGCATCAGCGTATATTCTTCAGTTACTTATCCCAGGGGAGGGAACCCAGAAAAAAGGCGATTCATGGTTCGCGAAAAAATTTACTTCATTTCCAGTACCCTTATCGTTTTCACAGGCCTTTGATTTTTCGGCCTTAGATTATTTGAAATTATGCCAAGGGGCAAAATACTTTTTGATAGAGATGTGGGGTTGTTTCCACAGATGGAAATTAAGAGGCTAGTGCAGCCAATTTTTCACGATGGCTGGCATCATCACATGTGCCAGAAACTGATTCTCTGCTCCTCTCAAATGTAAATTCGGGAGAGCGAGAAAGTTTGTTGTTTTGAATTGTGCTGCGCACAATCATTATCTATGAATCTTGAAGACTTCAACTTGCAAAATCTAAGGTGGATGCTATGCGATTTAGACCATGGTGGTCCTACAGTAGAGACGTGGCGAGGACGACCGTTCCAGTGCCAAGCGGTGGAAGTAGCAGCACAGACACTGGTGGAAGACAGAAGGCAAATGGATTTTGTAAAGTTGAAGTTAAGTGTTTATGTTTGTAAGGTTGGACCACGGTAGCGCGTGGGCGGTCATTTATCTTACGGGGGGAGGTTTTGGGGTTCCACCCCTGTTTCTTTTCCTTTCAGATAAATGACCTATTTTCGTTTCTTTAATTACATTTGCTTAAAGTATAATTTCAAAAGACAGGTTAAATTCCCGTTACTAAGCGATACTGGTTTTGCAATAGGTAAGCTGTGAAGCAAGGTTATTTTTATAATTCCTGGTTGGGAGTCATTGAAAGATAAATCTAAGAGGTAAAATTGGGTTTGAATGAGGAGGTAGCTGATTGGCTGGGCCAAGTGACGGTCCACCCATACAAACAGTGCTGTACAAATTATTATTATGTTTTAGTCTGCGTTCTGACCCCAGTCGGGGATATATATATATATATATATATATATATATATATTTGTGGTACTTGTGACCCTTTTTGGAAGAATACAAGTAAGGTATTTTCTACAAACTGTGTACAATTTTCCGTAACCCAGGCAGGGTAGGAATAGAGCTACAAGGTACCGTCATTATTAGATTGACAGGGAGGGTTGTTACCTCCAAGGAGAGAGTAGAGATTTTCTAGCCGTAACCCAAGGCGGGTACATTTTGCTTTAGAAAGTGGCCATTTGACCACTCGATCGCGTTATCATACCCTGGGACAGGGTATACTGTAAATAGAGTAGTATCAAACCCGATATTTGCAGAACCGTTGGGGTAAGAGCGGGAATCTCACTAACATTTGGGCCGACAAGGGGTTCTCCCCTTCGAGTAAGTGGCATAGCAACCTTTTTTGCGCCATTTTTGCCTTTAAAAGTGGTGACCCCGCACATACACCCCAATAAGTGGTGCCAGCGGTAGCTAGCACTACGAACAGCATGTCTAAAGTGTTTGTCTTTCTCTGTCTGTATGTCTGAAGTGTTTGTCTTTGTTGGTTTGTATGTCTGAAGTGTTTGGCTTTGTCGGTTTGCATGTCTAAAGTGTTTGTCTTTCTCTGCTTGTATGTCTGAAGTGTTTGTCTTTGTTGGTTTGTATGTCTGAAGTGTCTGTCTTTGTTGGGTTGTATGTCTAAAGTGCCTGTCTTTCTATGTTTGTATGTCTGAAGTGTTTGTCTTTGTTGGTTTGTATGTCTGAAGTGTCTGTCTTTGTTGGTTTGTATGTCTAAAGTGCTTGTCTTTCTCTGTTTGTATGTCTGAATTGTTTGTCTTTGTTGGTTTGTATGTCTAAAGTGTCTGTCTTTCTCTGTTTGTATGTTTGAAGTGTTTGTCTTTGTTGGTTTGTATGTCTGAAGTGTCTGTTTTTAGTGGTTTGTATGTCTAAAGTGCCTATCTTTCTCTTTTTGTATGTCTGAAGTGTTTGTCTTTGTTGGTTTGAGTGTCTGAAATGTCTGTCTTTGTTGGTTTGTATGTGTAAAGTGCATGTCTTTCTCTGTTTGTATTTCTGATGCGTTTGTCTTTGTTGGTTTGTATGTCTGAAGTGTCTGTCTTTCTCTGTTTGTATGTCTAAAGTGTGTGTCTTTCTCTGTTTGTTTGTTTGAAGTGTTTGTCTTTGTTGGTTTGAATGTCTATAGTGCAGAGAAAGACTTCTCTGTTTGTATGTCTGAAGTGTTTGTCTTTGTTGGTTTGTATGTCTGAAGTGTCTGTCTTTGTTGATTTGTATGTCTAAAGTGCTAGTCTTTCTCTGTTTGTATGTCTGAAGTGTTTGTCTTTCTCTGTTTGTATGTCTAACGTGTTTGTTTTTGTTGGTTTGTATGTCTAAAGTGCCTGTCTTTGTTGGTTTGTATGTCTGAAGTGTATGTCTTTGTTGGTTTGTATGTCTAAATTGTCTGTCTTTCTCTGTTTGTGTTTCTGAAGTGTTTGTATTTGTTGGTTTGTATGTCTGAAGTGTCTGTCTTTGTTGGTTTGTATGTCTCAAGTGTCTGTCTTTGTTGGTTTGAAAGTCTGAAGTGTTTGTCTTTGTTGGTTTGTATGTCTGAAGTGTCTGTCATTGTTGGTTTGTATGTCTAAAGTGCACGTCGTTCTCTGTTTGTATGTCTAAAGTGTTTGTCTTTGTTGGTTTGTATGTCTGAAGTGTCTGTCTTTGTTGGTTTGTATGTCTGAAGTGCCATGTCTTTGTTGGTTGTTATGTCTGAAGTGTCTGTCTTTGTTGGTTTGTATGTCTAATGTCTAAAGTGCTTGTCTTTCTCTGTTTGTATGTCTAAAGTGTTTGTCTTTCTCTGTTTGTATGTCTGAAGTGTCTGTCTTTCACTGTTTGTATGTCTAAAGTGTTTGTCTTTCTCTGTCTGTATGTCTGAAGTGTTTGTCTTTCTCTGTTTGTATGTCTAAAGTGTTTGTCTTTCTCTGTCTGTATGTCTGAAGTGTTTGTCTTTGTTGGTTTTTATGTCTGAAGTGTCTGTCTTTCTCTGTTTCTATGTCTAATGTCTAAAGTGCTTGTCTTTCTCTGTTTGTATGTCTAAAGTGTTTGTCTTTCTCTGTCTGTATGTCTGAAGTGTTTGTCTTTGTTGGTTTGTATGTCTGAAGTGTCTGTCTTTGTTGGTTTGTAGGTCTAAAGTGCCAGTCTTTCTCTGTTTGTATGTCTAAAGTGTTTGTCTTTCTCTGTTTGTATGTCTGAAGTGTCTGTCTTTCTCTGTTTATATGTCTAAAGGTATTTGTCTTTCTCTGTTTGTATGTCTTAAGTGTTTGTCTTTGTTGGTTTCTATGTCTGAAGTGTCTGTCTTTGTTTGTATGTCTAATGTCTAAAGTGCTTGTCTTTCTCTGTTTGTATGTCTAAAGTGTTTATCTTTCTATGTTTGTATGTCTGAAGTGTCTGTCTTTGTTTGTTTGTATGTGTAGGTTTTCCACCCCTGTTTCTTTTCCTTTCAGATAAATGACCTATTTTCGTTTCTTTAATTACATTTGCTTATAGTATAATTTCAAAAGACAGGTTAAATTCAGGTTACTAAGCGATAGTGGTTTTGCAATAGGTAAGCTGTGAAGCAAGGTTATTTTTATAGTTCCTGGTTGGGAGTCATTGAAAGATAAATCTAAGAGGTAAAATTGGGTTTGAATGAGGAGGTAGCAGATTGGCTGGGCCAAGTGACGGTCCACCCATACAAACAGTGCTGTACAAATTATTATTATGTTTTAGTCTGCGTTCTGACCCCAGTCGGGGATATATATATTTGTGGTACTTGTGACCCTTTTTGGAAGAATACAAGTAATGTATTTTCTACAACCTGTGTACTATTTCCATAACCCAGGCAGGGTAGGAATAGGGCTACAAGGTACCGTCATTATTATATTGACAGGGAGGGTTGTTACCTCCAAGGAGAGAGTAGAGATTTTCTAGCCGTAACCCAAGGTGGGTACATTTTGCTTTAGAAAGTGGCCATTTGACCACTCGATCGCCTTATCATACCCTGGGACAGGGTTTACTGTAAATAGGGTAGTACCAAACTCGATACTTGCAGAACCATTGGGGTAAGAGCGGGAATCTCACTAACATTTGGGCCGACAAGGGGTTCTCCCCTTCGAGTAAGCGGCATAGCAACCTTTTTTGCGCCATTTTTGCCTAAAAACCCCAATAAGTGGTGCCAGCGGTAGCTAGCACTACGAACATTGGTGACAGCGGCATAAGTAAACACGAACATTGGCGGCAGCGGCATAAGTAAACACGAACATTGGTGGCAGCAAGAACAGGAATTATTAAAAGAGTTGATAATAAAAGAATTCTACGCTTTCGAAGAGACGATTAATTTGGCCTAGACAGTAGCCTATAGTGGGTACATAGGCTATATAAAAATTGTAAAGAGAAAATTTTTATCTGAGCTGTGCTTAGTCGGATAATAATAAGTAAACACGAACATTGGTGGCAGAAAGAACAGGAATTATTAACAGTGTTGATAATAAAAGAATTCTACATTTCGAAGAGACAAGTAATTTAGCCTACAAAAGTAGCCTATTGTGGTTACAGAGGCTATATATAAAAAATCGCAAAGAGAAATTTTTATCTGAGCTGTGCTTAGTCGGATAATAATAAGTTATAAAATTTACGAATCAATATATCACGCAACTAATTAGTATTCAAAAATATAAGGCTAAAATTGCTGCGTGTCAAAACAATTTTCCGCGAGAGAACCGGAAGTTGAATGGATAAAAGAATTTTCATTTAGACTGAAGAGGTAATTTGAAGTTAACGGAATTTTGAAATTATGTCGGACAGAGATGAGATTAACTCTAGACCGAAAAGGGCGAGTGAAGCCCATAGAAAAAGTAGGAAAATAGAATGAAAGGCTAATATGGAGGCCTTTGAGAGAGAGCACCAAGAATATATGAAAAAATTACAGGATGAGATAGATCAAATTGAAAAAGATAGTCAAGCCTATGAAATACTTCATCAGGCCCGTATTGACAAAATTGAAAAAGATAGACGAGAAAGAGAGAAAGATAGACGAAAAAGAGAGAGAGATAGAAAAGAAAGGGAGAAAGATAAGAGACAACAAATATTAAATTTCATGAAGGAAGTCAGAGAACGAGATGACGAAAGAGATAGAAAAGAAAGGGAACAAAGAGAGAAGGAAGAAAGAATAGCGAGAGAAAAAAAGGAAGAGGCTGATAAAATAGCTAGAGAGAAAGAAGAAAGATATCACCAGGAGTTTAAAAGAACCATGATAGGCCTAATAGAGACCCGCTGGGGAATTCCAGAAAGTGAGATTTTATCACAACTAATTTCTAAGCTGTCAGATAGCCATAATAATTTGTCTAAAAATCAATCGCGAGAAAGAGAAAATCACCAGACATTAAACACTTTTACGAGAAAATATAATACTTCGCTAACTACGGGGGGAGATGAACCGGCCCATAAAACAAATGGGAAGCCTCTGCCACCCTATCGGAAAAACGAAATACTTGATACGCGGGTTCAAAATGTCGATAATCCACAAAGGGGTGCGGAAATAAATAGACAAGATAATATTGAAAATAAGACGCGCGAAATTGATTTTTGAGGAAAATTTGCAAATAATAGAAAACTTGAGAACACTTTTAATAAATATGAGACGCAAACAAATTCAGGCCAAAATGAAACACCGATTGTACCAGAGAAAAAGGAGACAAAATTTATTGTACGCGCTTTTCCTCTGAAAGTTCGAGATATTTTAGTAGAATACGAAAAACCAAATGTAGGAGTACAGTTCCCATTTGATGACGAAATAATTGTTTCTGCGGTAAGAATAAAGAAGACTAAAAGAGAGAAAAGAGATATTTCGTCTCTAGAGAATAGAGACGAAAAGAGGAGTGTAAAAAAGAGACAAAATTTGGAGATTCAGCCTGCAGTGGCGAAAAATAAAAAATTATCTGGGCTGTGCCTAGCTAAAACAAATAATAGGGAAAAAAATAAAATGTCGGATGGGCTGTACCTTGAAAACATAGACAATAAGGGGGAAAAAGAGGTCAAAGACCCATGGGGAATAAAAGAAGATGGTTACAAAAGAGAGATGAATGACCTACAACGGGTTGGGGGAAAGTTGGGAAATATTGAATGTCGATTCGGATTGAAAAAACTTGGAAAGAAATCTAATATTGGTCTGATCAACTTAAAAGAGGTTTTGTTCCTTTATGAGGGGGAGGAATCCCTTGGAGAAGATCCCCTGCGGGAAGTCGCAAAAGATAGCCATTTTCCTCAATGCACAACTGGCGGACAAGTTGTGATCACTTTACCGAGATTTTGCCTTTCTGATCTGGAGTCCTTGGGGGATACTCTCTCTCAGTCACTTCATACTTCACCCAAAGCTTTGTCCAGTAACCCTAATCATAGTTCTTATTCTTCATGGGAATCGACAATTATTTCCGGCACATTGTATTCAGTGGGAGATGTATCTAAGTTTCATCTTCAATTAGCATCAACGTATATTCTTCAGTTACTTATCCCAGGGGAGGGAACCCAGAAAAAAGGCAATTCATGGTTCGCGAAAAAATTTACTTCATTTCCAGTACCCTTATCGTTTTCACAGGCCTTTGCATTTTCGGCCTTAGATCATTTGAAATTATGCCAAGGGGCAAAATACTTTTTGATAGAGATGTGGGGTTGTTTCCACAGATGGAAATTAAGAGGCTAGTGCAGCCAATTTTTCACGATGGCTGGCATCATTACATGTGCCAGAAACTGATTCTCTGCTCCTCTCAAATGTAAATTCGGGAGAGCGAGAAAGTTTGTTGTTTTGAATTGTGCTGCGCACAATCATTATCTATGAATCTTGAAGACTTCAAGTTGCAAAATCTAAGGCGGATGCTATTCGATTTAGACCATGGTGGTCCTACAGTAGAGACGTGGCGAGGACGACCGTTCCAGTGCCAAGCGGTGGAAGTAGCAGCACAGACACTGGTGGAAGAGAGAAGGCAAATGGATTTTGTAAAGTTGAAGTTAAGTGTTTATGTTTGTAAGGTTGGACCACGGTAGCGCGTGGGCGGTCATTTATCTTACGGGGGGAGGTTTTGGGGTTCCACCCCTGTTTCTTTTCCTTTCAGATAAATGACCTATTTTCGTTTCTTTAATTACATTTGCTTATAGTATAATTTCAAAAGACAGGTTAAATTCCCGTTACTAAGCGATACTGGTTTTGCAATAGGTAAGCTGTGAAGCAAGATTATTTTAATACTTCCTGGTTAGGAGTCATTGAAAGATAAATCTAAGAGGTAAAATTGGGTTTGAATGAGGAGGTAGCTGATTGGCTGGGCCAAGTGACGGTCCACCCATACAAACAGTGCTGTTCAAATTATTATTATGTTTTAGTCTGCGTTCTGACCCCAGTCGGGGATATATATATATTTGTGGTACTTGTGACCCTTTTTGGAAGAATACAAGTGAGGTATTTTCTACAAACTGTGTACTATTTTCCGTAACCCAGGCAGGGTAGGAATAGAGCTACAAGGTACCGTCATTATTATATTGACAGGGAGGGTTGTTACCTCCAAGGAGAGAGTAGAGATTTTCTAGCCGTAACCCAAGGCGGGTACATTTTGCTTTAGAAAGTGGCCATTTGACCACTCGATCGCGTTATCATACCCTGGGACAGGATATACTGTAAATAGAGTAGTACCAAACCCGATATTTGCAGAACCGTTGGGGTAAGCGCGGGAATCTCACTAACATTTGGGCCGACAAGGGGTTCTCCCCTTCGAGTAAGTGGCATAGCAACCTTTTTTGCGCCATTTTTGCCTTTAAAAGTGGTGACCCCGCACATACACGCCAATAAGTGGTGCCAGCGGTAGCTAGCACTATGAACAGTATGTCTAAAGTGTTTGTCTTTCTCTGTCTGTATGTCTGAAGTGTTTGTCTTTGTTGGTTTGTATGTCTGAAGTGTTTGTCTTTGTCGGTTTGCATGTCTAAAGTGTTTGTCTTTCTCTGCTTGTATGTCTGAAGTGTTTGTCTTTGTTGGTTTGTATGTCTGAAGTGTCTCAGTCTTTGTTGGGTTGTATGTCTAAAGTGCCTGTCTTTCTATGTTTGTATGTCTGAAGTGTTTGTCTTTGATGATTTGTATGTCTGAAGTGTCTGTCTTTGTTGGTTTGCATGTCTAAAGTGCCTGTCTTTGTATGTTTGTATTTCTGAAGTGTTTGTCTTTGTTGGTTTGTATGTCTGAAATGTCTGTCTTTGTTGGTTTGTATGTCTAAAGTGCTTGTCTTTCTCTGTTTGTATGTCTGAATTGTTTGTCTTTGTTGGTTTGTATCTCTAAAGTTTCTGTCTTTCTCTGTTTGTATGTTTGAAGTGTTTGTCTTTGTTGGTTTGTATGTCTGAAGTGTCTGTTTTTAGTGGTTTGTATGTCTAAAGTGCCTATCTTTCTCTTTTTGTATGTCTGAAGTGTTTGTCTTTGTTGGTTTGAGTGTCTGAAATGTCTGTCTTTGTTGGTTTGTATGTCTAAAGTGCATGTCTTTCTCTGTTTGTACTTCCGATGCGTTTGTCTTTGTTGGTTTGTATGTCTGAAGTGTCTGTCTTTCTCTGTTTATATGTCTAAAGTGTTTGTCTTTCTCTGTTTGTATGTCTGAAGTGTTTTTCTTTGTTGGTTTGTATGACTGAAGTTTCTGTTATTGTTGGTGTGTATGTCTAAAGTGCATGTGTGTCTCTGTTTGTATGTCTGAACTGTTTGTCTTTGTTGGTTTGTATGTCTGAAGTGTCTGTCTTTCTCTGTTTGTATGTTTGAAGTGTTTGTCTTTGTTGTTTTGAATGTCTATAGTGCCCGTCTTTCTCTGTTTGTATGTCTGAAGTGTTTGTCTTTGTTGGTTTGTATGTCTGAAGTGTCTGTCTTTGTTGATTTGTATTTCTAAAGTGCTAGTCTTTCTCTGTTTGTATGTCTGAAGTGTTTGTCTTTTTCTGTTTGTATGTCTAAAGTGTTTGTTTTTGTTGGTTTGTATGTCTAAAGTGCCTGTCTTTGTTGGTTTGTATGTCTGAAGTGTCTGTCTTTGTTGGTTTGTATGTCTAAATTGTCTGTCTTTCTCTGTTTGTATGTCTGAAGTGTTTGTCTTTGTTGGTTTATATGTCTGAAGTGTTTGTCATTGTTGGTTTTTATGTCTAAAGCGCCTGTCTTTCTCTGTTTGTGTTTCTGAAGTGTTTGTCTTTGTTGGTTTGTATGTCTGAAGTGTCTGTCTTTGTTGGTTTGTATGTCTCAAGTGTCTGTCTTTGTTGGTTTGAAAGTCTGAAGTGTTTGTCTTTGTTGGTTTGTATGTCTAAAGTGCTTGTCTTTCTCTGTTTGTATGTCTGAAGTGTCTGTCTTTCTCTGTTTGTATGTCTAAGGTGCATATTTTTCTCTGTTTGTATGTCTAAAATGTCTGTCTTTCTCTGTTTGTATGTCTGAAGTGTTTGTCTTTGTTGGTTTGTATGTCTGAAGTGTTTGTCTTTGTTGGTTTATATGTCTATAGGGTCTGTCTTTGTTGGTTTGAAAGTCTGAAGTGTTTGTCTTTGTTGGTTTGTATGTCTGAAGTGTCTCTCATTGTTGGTTTGTATGTCTAAAGTGCATGTCTTTCTCTGTTTGTACTTCCGATGCGTTTGTCTTTGTTGGTTTGTATGTCTGAAGTGTCTGTCTTTCTCTGTTTATATGTCTAAAGTGTCTGCCTTTCTCTGTTTGTATGTCTGAAGTGTCTGTCTTTCTCTGTTTGTATGTCTGAAATGCCGTTCTTTCTCTGTCTGTATGTCTGAAGTGCTTGTCTTTGTTAGTTTGTAGGTCTGAATGTGTCTATCTATGTTGGTTTGTGTGTCTGAAGTGTCTCTCTTTTTTGTTTTGTTTGTCTGAAGTGTTTGTCTTTGTTGGTTTGAATGTCTGAAGTGCCTGTCTTTGTTGCTTCGTATGTCTAATGTATCTGTCTTTCTCTGACTGTATGACTGAAGTGTTTGACTTTGTTGGTTTGTATGTCTGAAGTGCCTGTCTTTCTTTGTTTGTATGTCTGAAGTGTTTGTCTTTGTTGGTTTGTATGTCTGAAGTGTTTGTCTTTGTTGGTTTGTATGTCTGAAGTGTTTGTCTTTGTTGGTTTGTATGTTTATAGTGTCTGTTTTTGTTGGTTTGTATGTCTATAGTAAATGTTTTCCTCTGTTTGTATGTCTAAAGTGTCTTTCTTTCTCAGTTTGTATGTCTAAAGTGTTTGTCTTTGTTGGATTGTATGTCTAAAGTGCCTGTCTTTTTTGGTTTGTATGTCTGAAGTGTCTGTCTTTGTTGGTTTGTATGTCTAAATTGTCTGTCTTTCTCTGTTTGTATGTCTGAAATGTTTGTCTTTGTTGGTTTATATGTCTATAGTGTCTGTCTTTGTTGGTTTGTATGTCTAAACTTCATGTCTTTGTTGGTTTGTATGTCTGAAGTGTCTGTCTTTGTTGGTTTGTATGTCTAAATTGCTTGTCTTTCTCTGTTTGTATGTCTGAAGTGTTTTTCTTTGTTTGTTTGTGTGTCTGAAGTATCTGTCTTTGTTGGTTTGCAGGTCTGAAGTGGCTGTCTTTGTTTGTATGTCTAAAGTGTCTATCTTTCTCTGTTTGTATGTCTGAAGTGTTTGTATTTGTTGGTTTGTATGTCTGAAGTGTCTGTCTTTGTTGGTTTGTATGTGTGAAGTGTCTTTCTTTGTTGGTTTGTATGTATGAAGTGCTTGTCTTTCTCTGTTTGTATGTAGAAGTGTCTGTCTTTGTTGGTTTGTATGTTTGAAGTGTCTATCTTTCTCTGTTTGTATGTCTAAAGTATATAACTTTCTCTGTTTGTATGTCTGAAGTGTTTGTCTTATTTGGTCTGTAAGTCTGAAGTGTCTGTCTTTGCTGGTTTGTATGTCTAAAGTGCCTGTATTTCTCTGTTTGTATGTGGGTTAAAAGGATTGGTACTTCAACTTGTAAATTGGTTTAGGAGGGACATTAAGAAAAGAACCTGTTCTGAAATAATATAATAATGCCTTTTTGAAAAGTATTGCTTGGTGTTGGGGTATGTAAAAAGCCGTAAGGTAAAGTTGTGTGTGAAAAAGATGAGTACTTCAACTTGTAAAATAGGTTTAGGAGGGACACTACGTAAAGAACTTGTTCTGAAAAGATATAATAAAGCCTTTGAAAAGTATTGTTTGGTGTTGGAGTGTTCAAAAAGCTGTAAAGTAAAGTTGTGGGTGAAAAGGATGAGTACTTCAACTTGTAAAATTGGGTTTAAGAGAGATATTAAGAAAAGAACTTGTTGTGAAAAGATATAATAAAGTCTTTTGAAATGTGGGGTCCCTTCTGTGTCTTAACTGCACAAAAAAGTTTTAAAAAAGGGGGGCCTTTGGGGACCTGGGGGCCTTTGGGTGCCCTGGGAGCCTTTGGGGTCCCGGAGGGCCTTTGGGGGCCCTTAGGGGCCTTTGGGGGCCCGGGGGCCTTTCGGGGCCTGAGGGCCTTTGGGGGCCTTGGGGGCCCTTTAGGGTTCCGGGGCCCTTTGGGAGCCTGGGAGGCTTTTTGGGGCTCGGGAGGCATTTGGGGGCTCGGGGGTCCTTTGAGGTCTCGGGGAGCCTTTTGGAGCCCGGGGAGCCATTGGAGGCCCGGGGGGCCTTTTGGGGCCCGGGGGCTCTTTGGGGCCCGGGGGGCCCTTCGGGGTTGGGATAGGGGACCTCACGACATTGTTCAAATGGAACTTGTGTATTATGATGACCACAGAGTTTTTACCCCAAATCATCTTCTAAATCATCTTCTAAAATGTCTCAAACTGTTTCACCCAAATCATCTTCTAAAATGTCTCAAACAGTTTCGGCCAAATCATCTTCTAAAATGTCTCAAACGGTTTTGCCCAAATAATCCCTAAACGTAATTTCTGCGTGTTCCTTTTGTTTTGGCATCCCTGCGCTGTCACATTTGGAATTCTCATGAAAAAATTTCCGCGTTAATCTCTTTATCTCTAAGGTGTTATCTCTAAGGTTACTCTATTAAGGCTTCGATAGAATATTAATTTGTCGCTAACTCTAATGACCTGAGAAGCCATATTTAAAAAATAGACTATTAATTTATCTCTGTCACTAAAGACCAATTATCCCTCAGACCTAAAGATCAAAGAAGCCATATTGTTTCTTAATTTCCCTTCGTTGATCAATAATTCCCCGTCGATTATGCAAATCAATTTCCCAGAAATCTACTTCCCCTCTTGTCCTAGTCGATTATACAATCAATTTCTCAGAAATCTGTCCCCCTTCGTGGATCAATACATTGTACCGTAAGAATTCAGTGCGCATGTGCAAACTTCGTCCCGGAGTCAATACACTTAGAAACAACAAATAAATTGACCTTGAAAATGGTGCTTTAAAGTACCAAATAGTGCCTTTCTTATCCGGCAATGTTTTAAGCTTCTGTCAGTATTCTATGCCCACATATGGTGCCCCTCTCGGGGTCGTTATGGCCTCCCTACTACTGAGGAAGCAAGCTTGGCTAAGAACAGATGATGTCTCAAGGACACGGGAGTTTTTTCTGGCTTTCCTTTATAAATTCGCAAAAGAGCTTGTTAACCAGCTACAATGAGCTCGTCTTTCGTAGCCTTGGAGTCCATAAAGACCTTAGCGGCCTCACGGAAAGACGGTTAGGATCGGTACAATGACAGTCCGACAGATTTACCAAGTCCTTGTAATCTCGAAGTGGTGTCACAGCCTAGGAACGCGTGCAGAAAAGGAATTGCACCACACATGTCCCTCAGTTTTTCCTTTATGGAACAAAGATTTCATAGCTTATGTTCGTTTGAAGCTTTCGTCTCAGATCTGAAATTCATGCCTTTGTGGGTGGCAGTGACATGATAGAGGAGAAGGATAAGAAGGTCAGTGTCGTTGCCAATGAGACACGTCAACTGAGTTCATGCACTATGAATGGCTGTGCTTGGAATCAGGACATCTGCGTCAGCAGAGGCATGTTGTACCGAACAACCTGTCGAGGACAATTTTTCTCCTATTACTATAATTATCCGCTGCTTGTTTTTGCAGTTTTGCAAGAACTCTTCCTTCTTTCTTGTTACCTTTGTTGTACTAGTAAATTCTATCACTGGGCACTATTTACCCCTGGAACGTTTGAGGTGAGACATACCTTTCGTCAAAGGGCCATTGTCATATCCATTAAAAATACCGAAGTTTTTCCAAATCTAGTGGTGACATACTTGACGTAACTTTCGCAAATGAAGTCAAATGTAGAGTTGGGTTGCCAAGTCAATTTCTGGAGCAGCCAGCCGCCGTCAACGACATAGTGGCACGAGTCTAAGCGCTCATCCGTGCGGTCCCCTGACGCCTTTCGAAATGCGTTTGACAGAGATGGTTTGTCGGCAGGACGCAGAACTTCATAGGATCCAAAAAGGGATGGGGGATACGTACAAAACTCATACGACAAAAGGGCTCGAAGATCGAATTCTTCCCGGTTCGCCACCGTAGCTAAGCGCTGGAACAGAAGCCCTTGATCTACATAAACGGATTCACCATCGATGTTAACAGCTGATTTGGATGCCATTGTAACCGCCTTATCTTTCTTCCGGAACGAATATGAATATGAATGCCTTCCCAGTCATTTCATCTAGAATTCGGGCTTCAACTTCTTTCGCTGTGTCCGCATCCACATTAGCTGATGCAGTAACGCCGTTAACAATGTTGAGGAGCCCTCCGTGTTTTCTGAGCGGAATCAGGGCTCGCAAAAAGTCTAGGACCTCTTCCGTGTCATCAGTATCTCTCTTCATCCGCCACTGGAACGTTTCGACGTGTATATCGCTTAGTTGAGTAGCTGAGGCTAGTCAGACCTTGCATTGGGGCATTTACTTCAGCACAGATCGGCAACGAAAAAGCCCATATAAGACGCTGAGTTTGTGTGATCCCCGTCCACGAGTTACTCCCCCTGTAGTCTCCAAACTGCACATTAGAGCTTGCTCAATGACTAGATCTGGTGACAATCCAGCCCAGTACCGATCGCTTCTTCTAATAACAAACTGACCGATTTTGAAACTTGAGTAGAGCTAGAGTTTGAGTAGAGTTTCGAAACGATTTTGAAACTAGGTTTCACAAGTTTGATTATCATCAGATAACCAGGTTCCCGACGACTAGCGAAGCAAAAAAGAGGGAGGTACTTCTCTGCCCCTTTAAGTTCGAGATTTTCCTGTATTGCTTTTCGCAGGCTGTTCGAAGTATTTCAGGCGTCCATTGATCTGATCTTTCTGTAAAACTTCGGAAGAAAAGCTACTTCCTTTATTTTGGCAAAGGAGTTATTAATATCTTATTTTTTGTAGTTTAATATAAGTTAGAGAAGTGTAACAATAAACGTGATGTCATTTTCGGTTTCAGCGGGTTGCTTCATACCAGAATTGAGTGTCCGAACGTACCGAAATAACAAAAATAGAAAAAATGATTTTTCACCCCTTTCACCCCCTTTAAGCAGCCCCAGAAGGTTTTCCCGGCGGGCGATTTTAGCGGGTTTGGATATGTTGTTCAGCGGTTTTTCTGAACATGTTAGTGCAAAAAAAAACCCTCCTAAATGTCAAAACTGAAAAAAACTAATTTTCCACCCCCCTTCCACCCCTTTTAAGCAGCTCCAGAAGGTTTTACCGGCGGTGATTTTAGCGGATTTTGAATATGTTGTCCAGCAACTTTTTCTGAGCATTTTAATGTAAAAAAAGATTCTTAAATGTCAAAAATGAAAAATCGTATTTTTTCACCCCTTCCACCCCTTTTAAGCAGCCTCAGGAGGGTTTCCCAGTGGACAATTTTAGCGGATTTTGGATATGTTGTTCAGCGATTTTTTCTGAACATTTTGTTGTAAAAAAAACCTTTTGTTGCAATTTTGTCCGGGTTGACCCACTTTTCTCCGTACCTTTACTGGACTATACTAAGCTTCTAAGTCCCCTGTGAATACTACTTCTATAATTTAAACATGAAAACATCCTTCTCTTTAAATTAGAAAATAAAAAATTTAAAACCCAAACTAGAGATAATGAATCAGGAACGCAGCTATTCAAAAAAAGTTTTTTTTCACTAATATGGTACCAAAATTTCTCGTATTAGTCTGTTATTCGTATGATTGGTACAGAAGTAAATTAAAAAAATAATTTGCTGATAAATATTGCAAATTTGAATAAAACCACACGAACCCGAATATGAAAACTTCCCAATCTACCTTTTCAGGAAAGCATAGTTACTCGGTTTGGTGGATCAAGTTATTTGATTGACGCGAGCACATAGACTTATTTTTCAAAAAAATGCCCATAAAAAGGTTGTTCACATAGCAAAATCAAAAGCAGAGAAAAAACTAGATGGAGGAAGGGGAAAACTAGTTTAATGATAATAGATATTCTCCTCTTATTTGAAACACATGTAGTTTCTTCCCAGTAATTGTAGTTTTCAGATTGAAGTCGCTGGCTTCGCATTGATCACCAAGCTAAAATCTTATATAGAATTATTTTTTTTATGCCAGAATCAAAGCTATGCCATTTTTTTCACAGAGAAAACTAACAATAAAATCAATAAAAAAAACAATACAAGCTATACGTCATCATTTTTGCCTTAAATACTTCTTGCCGAAAGCTAGTCCTGCACCTGCCTTTGCAGTTGCCAAGTCCACTGATACATTTTTCTTGCAAGAACTTTGAAGGTTCAAGTACCCTTCAGTACGGTTACATTTAAATAAAACATGGATGGAAGGAGGTACTGCAGACAATTTTTCATTTATCAAATGGTACTTATTTTCCTCTAGTCTCCAACCAACCTCTGGAGGATTGATCTGTGTTACTAGATACTTCGGCTTTCCGCCGTTACAGGTGTTAAGATAAATCAGTACCAGTAGATTACTAATATTGAATTCTATGACTCTATGTTCCTTCCTGTGCTATTTGGGTGGATTATGTTCCTTCCTGTACTATTTGGGTGGATTACGTTCCTTGGCACCTTTCCAGGGCATGTACCTATGGATTTGCATACTTTATGTTCCTTCCTGTGCTATTCTAGGAGTTTATGTTCCTTCCTATGTTATTCTATGGGACCTCTACAAGTGATTAAAAACATGTTTTGAAAGTACATGCTATTTGCTTATGTCCCCTTGGTACCTTTCCAAACAAAGTGATAAAAAAAACACGTTTTGACACTACATGCTATTTGCTTGCCTTTCCTTGGTACCTTTCCAAACGAGCGGGGATCCCCCACTGGCTCCTACACATTGCAAAAAGCGACCAATCCCTTACCTACAAAGTGGTCAAGCATGTTTTAAAACTATAGTCAAGGGTGTAAAAGATAATCAGACTGATTTTTTGTTATATATATATGAATTACACAAGAATATACAGTGTCGTTTGACGTACGCATTGTAAAAAGTGACCAATCCTTTACCTACAAAGTGACCAAGCATGTTTTGAAACTATAGTCAAGGGTGTATAAGATAATCAGACTGGTTTTTTGTTATTGATACGAATTGCACAAGAATGTGCAGCATAGCTTCACGTGGACATTTTAAAAAAGCTGGCAACCTATAAACTGGTCCAACATGATTTGAGAGTATAGTCGAAATTATATAACTCAACCAGACTGTTATTTGAGGCAACATCCGTTTTTTAGGGGGTCCAATCAGAGACAGCGGAGGTTGCTCAATATACGGTAA
>CM051269.1:34182995-34435495 GCA_027921565.1 Artemia sinica
CACGGATCACATGAGATATTGAAAAATTCATGGCAATCAAAGAATAGAAACGCCGGCAGAAGGCAAAGATACTTTACAATTTAAAAACTTCCAAAATTCCCTGCTACAGGTTGATAAAGTATGTTTGGATTGTGAATCAAGACTGGTGGAGGTATCGGACCCATCAAGGCCAAATATAGTCAAGGAACACAAACTAGTTGCGTGTTCCTATGCGCATGCCCGTCGCGATTCTAATAATAAAATGCAGCTGGATGAGTTTTTTTGGCTATGGATGAGGAGGGTAGTATGGAAAAGTTATTGATGTCTTTAATAAAAACAGCAAACAGTGCAATTTCACGATTGCGTCACACCAACTACCCAATGTCATTATCAGATAAGGAGCAACTGGCACAAGAAAAGGGGACAATCTGTTGGGTTTTTAGGAGTGTTCTTGCCCCAAAAGACGCGAGCCGGGATCACAATCATCTTATTGACCCCAATTCAACGGGGAAAAGTAACTTTCGGGGGTGGGCTCACAATTCATGTAATTTAAAAATTAAACAGCAACTCTTTCTTCCGGTTTTTATACATAATTCTAACTAAGATCTGAAGTATATGCTACCAGCAATGGCACATCTTCAAGGAAATGGAACAGTGCATCATGGGTGGTAGACAGCTTTCCCTACAAAATCATTCCTAAATCATCGGAAAAGTTGCTTGTTTGGGAATTTGTGTGGAGATGTGTTGAAGCCGACGTTGAGTACACGAATAAAATTCGCTTTTAGATTCCTACAGTTTTTTCCCCAAATCATTGAGCGAATTAATTCAAGTACAGAAAAACGATGACGGCTGCAACGCTTTCCCCCTTCTCAAGCAACAATTTCCAAATGATTTATACGATTTGTTGACGGCCAAGGGGATATATCCTTATGATTATTATTGTTCCATGTCGTGATTCGCCGAGGAAACTATTCCCTCGATCGAATCGTTTTACGACAGTGTACACGATCGTAGGTGCACCCCCGATGAATACAGTTTTGCTAAAAAAAATGTGGGCAGAGGGAGGGTGTAAAAATGGGTTTGACAACTGCAAGCTGTATTTGTCGAGTAATATGTTAACTTTGTTAGACATTATGTGTAAAAATACGGACAAAATCTCTGGGGAATTTAATCTTGATTTAGGATATTACTATTGAACAATGGTACCAGGAAATGCTGCAATTGTTCACCTTTCGCTCTCATCATGAACAGATTTCCGTTACTCTGGTTCTACACAATCTCTTTCATCAGAGCAAATGTATGCGAACACTTGCATTGAACTGCACCTAATATATCATCTACAGAGTTGTTCGTGATTCTAGCTCGCTAATAACCCTCAAGAAACAAATCTATCCAGGCGCCCCCAAATTTCTGCTCTCAGCGTACAATCAGGCAACTAATAAACCCTACGGCTACATCCTATTGGATCTTAATCAAAATACACCTGAGGATTTGCGTGTAGTCACAGATATTTTTGACAATGAAATTACAGTATACCTCCCCGTGAACAGTAAAAAGACCTATTAGTTGCTATCATGACACTGAAGAAACTACATGAAAATAGACATTTATTTTCAGTTCTAAGCACTTCAAAACCCCCACTTAGGAATGCCATACTCAAACATGGTATTGACAATGATTTCATTAATCTAATATCTGAACTTTGTTTAAATTTGACAGAGCGCAATGTTCAACTGCCAGAAGTAGTTAAGCAACAGGCAAAGCAACATCGTTCCATTGTACGTACATTGACCTCTAAAAACAAAGGAAAGAATTTTAAAAGGAAACGACTTCTTCAGGCAGGCGGTAGCTTTTTCACACTTTTACTGCCAATAATTGCAGGACTTGTAAACTGTTTTCTCTAGAGAATGGCAAAACCCTATAAATTGACTCCAATGGAACTCGCTCTCTCACCCGTGGAAAACTTTGAGAACAATCTGAGTAAATTCATTGACAATGAGAATATTGAGGATGATAAAAAACTGCTTTTACTTCAAGATGCACTTCGCCGAGTGGACAAACATAAACCCTATCGTGCGAAGGCCAGTGGTATTGATCACAAAAAAGAATCATCTCCTCAGGAGTCTGCTGCTGCTGGAACACGATTAAAGAAGGAGGAATTGGATTCAATTGTATCGACAATTGGATATCTAATGCCCCACTCATATCGTAAACAAAGTAAACAACTCATAACTTATCTCATGGAAATTGGTCAAGACCATATTCAGGTTGATAGAAATGGGAAAGAGATTATAATTCAAGGCAAGAGCTATAATCTACTTGATTTAATCTTTGATATGGTTACAAATCGTAACGGACTATTATCATTTGACGCTCATCTATACAACTTTCTAAATATATTAAACTTTCCCAAAAGCTTTATTAGCAATAAGCAAATTCTAAAAAAATTAAATGAACATGCACCAACAACACCATTAAAATATGAAGACGAAGAAGAAGATTTTAAATTAATTTTGGAAAATACTAGCACACCTAGTGGGAACTTGACAATAAGGAGCAGCAGCACACCATTGATAGCTAGACAAAAGCGAAGACGTATCAAGTCACCATCACCCTCATCGCCAACCACCAGTGTACAAAAGGGTAGCGGACGTTACACTACACGTTTACATTCAAAACGGTTGAAGTTCTGAAACGTGTCTATGAAAATATTGATGAAGTGGGAAGTTTAAGTTCCTCACCACTCTTTCCAAAGTCACTGGTGTTCACGCTAAAAGTGTACAAGACCATCTACAAAATGAATCAAGTTACACTCTGCATAGAAATCATAGACTTCGTGCTAATCATTATCGAAAAACTAAAGACTTTTTCCCCTTGCATATAATGCAAGCAGATCTCCTAACTCTAGATGAGATTCAAAGACGTCACAAGACACCGTACAAGTACATTGTACTTGCAATCAGTGTTTTTAGTCGCTATGCATATGCCATTCCATTGCGGTGAAAGAGAGGTGTTGAAGTTGCTCAGGCCGTTGAAAGTATTCTCGAACATGATTCGTATAAAAAAATTCAAACGGATCGTGGTAGTGAATTTGCTAATCCCAATTTTGCAAAAGTACTAGCGAAATATAATACACTGCTCTATCATAGTCATAGCCCTATAAAGGCTGCATTGGCCGAACGATTGACAAGAACTATTCGACTTTTAATTTCAAGATATTGTACATTGAAAAATACATCTGCTTTTATTCATGATTTAGATAAAATCATGTTGATTTATAATCAACGACCTCATCGATCATTGTCCAACTCAACCCCAACGGAAGTTCATCATTCTGATAATGATACAATTGACACCTTCCTTAAACAATATTCCAATGAAACGATTGTCAAGAAGAAAAAATTCAATGTTGGTGATACTGTTCGAATTAATAGAACAACTAATGTTTTTGAAAAGGGGAATTACTTGTGGTCCACAGAACTTTTTAAAGTGGCAAAAATCCTAGACACTAAACCCATAACTTATCGTTTGCGCGATATAAAAGATGAAGAGATTCTCGGCGGCTTTTATGACTATGAACTACAAAAAGTTAAAAATAATAGTGAAATCTATCAAATTGAAAAGATATTAAAGACTCGTACTCGCAGGGGTAGGAAACAGTTACTTGTTCGGTGGCTAGGATACAACTCTGATTTTGATTTTTGGATCAGTGTTGAAGATAGTGACAATGCCCAATGATTTCTATGTAACTTTTATGTCCAACGTTTCCGATCCTCTCTACAACGACTTGAATAAGACAAGTGATTTTTGGACGAAACTCTCCCCCGCTATCAAATTTGACGGCGCGTATGAAGTGGCTCTTGTCGATTGTATTCTCAAAAATACCTATGACATCCTGAGAAAGGATTGTGTGTATGATATAAAAGTTAAACCATTCGATTGGTCACTCTTTGTCGACTATGAATGGGTTGAAGCACTTAAATCTAGCGAATATCCACATGTCAAATTGAAATATATTGAATATGATGATATGAGAGATTTGTGTCGTAAAATCAATAGAAAAATCTCATATCGTAGGAATGGTACATTCCATTTTAATTATTCATTGGAACACGATAGGATTTACATTACCTCACCTGTTGACAGTAATTATTCTCAATGATAATCTGAGAAACGTTCATCAACATTTATTAATTTAAATGTTGCGGTGAAGAAAAAGTCAGATAATACAACTCCAACTGTTGCCGACGGTCTCTCCTTCGAAAACTGTATTCTACATAACCTATTCAAACAAATTAATGTATTTATTAATGGAATATTGGTGAGCACTAGCAATAATTTATCCAACTATGCAAGCTACATACAGTTTATGATGATGACACCAAAGACATACAAGGAGTATAGAGGACAATCATTGGGCTATGAATATCGATCAGGTGTTGATACTGACGGGGAGTTGACTACTGCAGTGAGCCAGGAGTATCATCTGGTTGGAAAATTAAATCATGAGATATTCAACATATCTCAATGGTTACCCCGCAAGGTCAAGATTGACATAAAGTTGCAACTGGCCCCATCAAATTTCATTTTGAGAAAAACACTTCCTGCAGCACCCGATGCAAATGTCATTATCACATCGGCAATCCTCCACGTTCGAAAACAACAGGTTGTGAGCTCTGTTGCATTGGCAGTAGAAAAGCTAAGATCCAATGACAACAACATTAAACTTCTTGTCCCCCATACAATCACCAATCAACGTCACATTGCCGCCGGTTCTCGTAGCTATACCGATTCATCATTTATCAATGGATAAATCCCATCAAAATTGGCTTTGGCCTTTGTGAAGAGTGGCAGTGCCGTTGGATCCTGGACTGAATCCCCCCATGATTTTAATTTTTTCGGTCTATCTAGCCTTGTGAGAAAAGTGAATGGTATTCCACTGTACACTCTATCATTTGACAAAAAATCCTATAGAACTCTGGATGAGCTGACCATGCAATCCCTAGATCATGACTCCCAACTATTTGAAAATGGAATAACTGATTCAATGTTTTCAAAAAATCATGGTGTAATTGATTTGGACCTGTCGGGGACTCAGGATATGAGCATAGTACGAACAGGGAATGTACGTTTAGAATGTACATTTGCCGATGCTTTGACTGAGAGTATCACGTTAATATCATTGAGTCAATTTGAAACCTATTAGGAGATCACACCCGACGGCAGTGTTCTACTAGACCTAGCACCATGAACACAAACCAAATAATCAACGTATTTAGTATGGATCCATACATGTCCCAGTACAAGTCCTATTGCATACCATCGGACTTCATTGAAAAAATTTAAAGTGTTAACAATACCCTAATCATTGTTAATAGCAGTCCATCGACTTGGAAGACTGGCCATTGGCTATGCATCTTTAAAACAGCAAAGAATATTGAATTTTTTGATCCTCTTGGCCTATCGTATAAATTTTACACTCCATACAACAGTAACTTTATTGAAAGCAGTGGGAAAACTATTATTCAAAATCAACGAAGAGTACAGGATTTAACGACATGTGACTTTCATGCACTACTCTTTTTCATGTTCAGATGTCGTGGCTATACCTACAAGCAGTTTCTCGACATCTGCGTTGACTTACCTCGATTGAACGACTTTCTAGTGGAAATATACTTACAAGCGTGTTTAATATTGATCTTAGTGCCCTACGAATAAAATGTTCTAAAAAGGTATGTGAAATTGTTTATTAATAAATGAAAAATGTATGTAAATGATAAAAACGACTTTTCTACTCTTTAGATTTCATCTTCTACTAGGTATTTTTCGACAACAACTAATGCAGGTAGATTATCCGAATTCACAGTATACTGATCCTGATGTACCGCAATGTCTGGGTCACATTTTCTACAATAGAGTGTAACTTCACTCTTGTCATATCTCTTTGTATAGTTAATGATGCTATTCTCATTCATTCTATAGAATTCACATGTTTCAATTTGTTTATTTGAAGTAATGTCACAAACAGTGTCCTCAAGTGGCGAATCACATTCCGTCACAGCCTAATAAAAATCAGTGGACTTATAATCGTAGTAGTCATTGTCTTCATAACGATGACGTAGACACCAAATTCTTTTGTTGTTCCAACAGTTGAATCCCTGACCCGGTTCCTCCTCCTAGAACAATCTAAAACCTCGACGATACCAATCTCTTAGCAATAAACTAAAATCACGCTTAGGATTCTTTCCAATCATACCAGGATATGTATTCTCCCATTGATTACATTTATCATAGTGGCAATTGAAGCATAGGTGCCCTCTAGAATGAGAGTCACACACCTCTTCATTACAGGAATTACAACCTTTAATTTGTACAGCATATCCTCTATGCAATTTACACGGGTTGCATAATCTACACTTTTCATCATACTCATCAATCATTGTGCAATTCTCACATGATGACCATCTGCCCAGTGTGTACATACATAATGGACATGTATGGAAAATTTTTTCATTTGTTGACACTCTCACTGCCACAATGAAACTGAGCTATCAGCAACAAAAAATTGACTGGGATAGAGAGAGAGGAGTAAATCATCCTTGAACGCCATCTTTCTGATGAAAAAAAAAGTCTGAAATTTCTAAACTGGTGTTTACAAGCATATCCACAATATCATTTTGCCGTGTCTCGATCAATATATCAATAAATTGTGTAAATGCATTTGGACCACGACGTAGAAGCTTCATACAATAGTCTAATGATGGAGAATCAGTTTTCATTATATCGACAAGCATTCCCTAAGAAAATATCTTCCTTTGAATAGAAACTCTAGAAAATCATCATCTAGAATCAAACGTTTTTCCATAAGCACTAGATTCGCCATCATTCGCTCTTTCTCAAAGCTATCCATTTTTTTAGAGTCCTAACACTCTCACAACTAACTTCAGACTAATCAGAATTTTTTCTGTAGAAATCACTCCTTTTATTTGTAACCAATCACCAACCAAGTTATCGTATATTGAGCAACCTCCACTGTCTCTGATTGGTACAAAAAATGGGTGTTATCTAAAAAAAAACAGTGTGGTCGAAAAACGTGGAGTTGAAACAAACTTGTGTGGGGAATCCCCGCTCATACTGCTCACTTTTTGTAATGTTTAGGAACCGGTGGGGAATCCCCTCTCGCTTGGAAAGGCACCAAAGAAAAGCAAGCAAATAGCATGTAGTTTCAAAACGTGTTTTTTTTTATCACTTTGTTTGGAAAGGTACCAAGGGGACATAAGCAAATAGTATGTAGTTTCAAAACATGTTTTTAATCACTTGCAGAGGTCCCATAGAATAACATAGGAAGGAACTTAAACTCCTAGAATAGCACAGGAAGGAACATAAAGTATGCAAATCCATATGTACATGCTCTGGAAAGGTGCCAAGGAACGTAATCCACCCAAATAGTACAGGAAGGAACATAATCCACCCAAACAGCACAGGAAGGAACATAGAGTCATAGAATTCAATATTAGCAATCTACTAGTACCTACTTAAATTACTACAATTGACTGAGATTCTGAAATCGTTAGTGCAAATCGAACTAATGCAGATTTACATCCCCACTTCAGGTAATGACTTAGAAGATGGTACTGCTGACCTTTTTTACGAAACAGGAATTCCGGTGAAGACCAAATCATGCTTACCTTTTCGCACAATACAGAGCATGTATGAAATTTGTCAATATTTCATTTGAAATTACTGACTGTATACACGTACAACGTAAAATGACACGCTTGGCTTCAGCTTTCAGGTACTTGTTGTTTCATGTTACATGATTGGCTTAAGAGCTGAAGTTTAATGATTGTCTTGGAGCTAGGGATACTTGCGAATTATATAGGTACATGTCTAGTAAATATTTAAGACCATTTGTTGGCTTTAAATCAATCTCTATTGGAGGCGCATTTCAAAAAAGAGATTTGAAGTATTTCATTCTTTTTTACTGATTTCAATCCAAAAAGTCAAAACAGAGTGTGTAGCACTTTTGCTATTTTAACACCTGTTACAAGTTGAAAGACTTTATACAAAGCTTACCTGAGTGTAGGTGGTGTGTTAGTAATAGTCGAAACAAATCTCGTTGAAGTGGTTTGTTCAACTGTTGTAGTGTTCCCTTGTGAACTGAAAAAGCACGGGTTAATCATACTCGGTTAACGAATTTGATTGCTAAGTAAGAATCACATATTAAAAAATTACTCAATGATCCTATGGTTATGAAAAAGATGAATTTTATGAAATTAAGAAGAGCTTTCTTGGTTAAACGAAATTTTATTCCAATCTAAATTAACTTCATATTCAATTGTAACTCAAGAAACAATTTGTTATTCACCGGCAACCAAAAAATGGTAAACTTTCGAATCTAAGGGATGCTCATGTTAAAATATCTAAGGAGAGAGATCTAAGGAGAGTCCCTCGCTCTCAATCAAAATGGAAGGATGAAGCCCTTTACTTAGCTTAAACAAAAAAGGTAATCACTTACTTGTATGGGTAACAGTCATTGTTCAGTTCAGAGCTTCATAATCTCGATTATTTTTTTTTACTGTTACGTCAAGACCCATAAAATTCATATGCCCAGAGAGTACACATTCGTCCCAAAAATCCAAATCCCTCCGACTTTGTTCCTCTGCATGCGTCCAAGAATTTGCGAACTGGTCCTGGCCTCCATCCGTCATTTGCTAAAATAAACCCGACCACTCACCTCCGAGCCTACTTCCCTTTACCAGCATCATCCTGCCTTGCCATCTCACCTGCCCCCTCCCCCTATCAAAGGAACTCCCAATTTGAATTTTTGCCAGATAGGGGTTTATTAAAATGCATAAAAAGCAGTTTTTAGTGGAAAAATTGATTTTATTTAAAATAAAAAAATTATATTACAAATAGCACTAGATATAGTGGTTTCCTTTAAAATGAGCCATTGAACAACTCTCTACGATGTTCCAGTGCCAAGCTATCTGTAGAAAAGAAAAAAAGAGAGAAACAAGAGATGTTGTTTAGGCAGAATGCTGTAGTAGCTGCCACTTTTCTTAATTTTCCAGCCAATATATTTCCCTTGCTGTTAAAGCCAGATGACAAAAAGTTTCCTATATAGACGTTCTCGACAAGGCGGTTCTAATGGTGTACTTTTTGTTTTCATCTGATTCGGTTTTTAGGAGTTATGGGCTATTATATTTCTTAACATTGGACGTGATCGTCTCTTACTAGGTCACCAGCTACCGCTGCAACCCTGAAAACAGGAAAAAGCCAAAGGTTTTTTCTTCTTTGGAATAGAAAGAGATGATCCTAAATAAATCAGGCAGCTGGCTAAGTCCATAAGTAGGAACCCTTCTCTAATTCCTACGGGGCACCTCTGCTGCAATTTATAACAAGTCTAACTGTACAAGATCACGTGTCTGTTTCTAGGCAAATCAGGGACTTATAATACAGACGGGAGTTTACATCATTGCCAGATAAGAGTGTCTGACGGTTATATGGTTTGATGGTTATATTGTTTGTTGGTTATATGGTTTGATGGTTATATGGGTTGATGTTGTATCTTAGTTTTGTTCTGTTTGTTGATGGCTATATGGTTTGATGGTTATATGGTTTGATGGTTAGATGATTTGATGTTGTTTCATAGTTCTGTTCTGTTTGTTGGTCAACGTGTTTGTTGTTTCTAAGCCTATTACTCCGAAGCTAAGTTTACATCATTGCCAGATAAGAGCGTCTAACGGTAACAAGATCACGTACCTCATTCTAGACCATTCGGGGGATGTTTCTAAGTGAATTGATCCACTAACGATACGACCTATTGTTTCTAAGAACTTCTAGCCTGGTTTTATGTAATAGGCTATGATGGAAATCAAGTTAGACAATTCCATTTTTAAATATGGCTTCTCTGGTCTTTGGTCTGAGAGATAAATATCAATATTCTTTCGAAGCCTTGATAGTGTAACTAGGAACACCTTAGATATATTTTCAGAAATTCGAACGAGATCAAGACAGATTGAATATATTTATCGCGGGAAATGGTTTCCTGAAAATTTTAAATGTGACAGTGCAGGGATGCCAAAACAAAAGGAACATTCAGAAATTACGTTTAGATGATTATTTGGGCGAAAAAAATTAATCGACATTTTAGGGATTATTTGGGCGAAAAAAAATTAATCGACATTTTGGAGGATGCTTTGGGGTGAAACTCTGTGGTCGTTATAATACACAAGTTCCATTTGAACAGTGTTTTATGGTCCCCTACCCCAACCCCAAGGAAACAACCCTCTCCCCAACTTTTTGGGCCCCTCCACACATTTTTAATACTTTTTTTTGCGTGCTTGAGACACAGAAGGGCCCCCTCCCCCTCCCGACTTTTTGGGCCCCTTTCCAAATTTTTTAAAAGTTTTTTGCGTGTTTGAAACGCAAAAGGGCCCCCTCCCCCTCCCCCAAACTTTTTGGGCCCCTCCCCACATTTTTTTAACACTTTTTTTGCGTGCTTGAGACATAGAAATTAACAAACAAAAGAAGGTTTTTCAGCTAAAGCACGGAACAAGTTTAAAACTTTTCCAACAACACACACACGATATGAGAAGAAACCTAGCAAAGGAAGCAAGAAACAACAGACTTTCACACAAGTAAAATCATGAACCAGCATAAGTAAAAATACCAAATCATAAGTTAAGAGTTTTAGTTTAGAGTTTATAGTTCTAGTTTAGAGTTTATAGTTTTAGTTTAGAGTTTAGTTTAGAGTTTTAGTTAGAGTTATAGTTTTAGTTTAGTTTTAGTTATGAATTTAGAGTTTTAGTTTCTTAGCTTAGTTTAGTTTCTTAGAGTCTTAGCTTAGAGTTTTAGTTAGAGTTCTAGTTTAGTTTAGTTCTAGTTAGGAGTTTTAGTTCACAGCTGTAGTCTAGATTTAGTTAAAAGTTTTAGTTTATAGTTTGTAGTTTTAGTTTAGAGTTTTAGTTTCGAGTTTTAGTTAGAGTTATAGTTATAGTTTAGTTATAGTTAAGAGTTTTAGTTTCGAGTCTTAGCTTAGAGTTTTAGTTAGAGTTATAGTTTGGTTTAGTTTTAGTTAAGAGTTTTAGTTTAGAGTTTTAGTTAGAGTTATGGTTTAGTTTAGTTTTAGTTTAGAGTTTTAGTTTTGTGTTTTAACCTAAAGTTTTAGTTTAAAGTTTTAGTTTAGTTAAGATTTATAGAGTTCAGAGTTTTAGCTTAGAGTCTTAGCTTAGAGTTTTTGTTAGAGTTATAGTTTAGTTTAGTTTTAGTTAAGAGTTTTAGTTTTATAGTTTGTAGTTTAGTTTTAGTTAAGAGTTTAGAGTTTATTGGTTTACTTTAGAGTCTTAGCTTAGAGTTTTAGTTAGAGTTTTAGTTTAAAGCTGTAGTTTAGTTATAATTAAGAGTTTTAGAGTATAGAGTTTTAGTTTAGAGTCATAGCTTAGAGTTTTAGTTAGAGTTATAGTTTAGTCTAGTTAAGAGTTTTAGTTTAGAGTTTTAGCTTAGAGTCTTAGTTTAAAGTTTTTAGTTAGACTTATGGTTTAGTTTAGTTTTAGTTAAGAGTTTTAGTTTAGAGTTGTAGTTTAGTTTTAGTTAAGAGTTTTAGTTTAGAATTTAGAGTTTTAGTTTCGAGTCTTAGCTTAGATCTTTAGTTAGAGGTATAGTTTGGTTTAGTTTTAGTTAAGAGTTTTAGTTTAGTGTTTTAACCTAAAGTTTTAGTTTAAAGTTTTAGTTTTGGTAAGATTTTTAGAGTTCAGAGTTTTAGCTTAGAGTCTTAGCTTATAGTTTTAGTTAAAGTTATAGTTTAGTTTTGTTTTAGTTAAGAGTTTTAGTTTAGAGTTGTAGTTTAGTTTTAGTTAAGAGTTTAGAGTTTAGTGTTTTACTTTAGAGTTTTAGCTTAGAGTCTTAGTTAGAGTTTTAGTTTTAAGTTGTAGTTTAGTTATAATTAAGAGTTTTAGAGTTTAGAGTTTTATTTTAAAGTCATAGCTTAGAGTTTTAGTTAGAGTTATAGTTTAGTCTAGTTAAGAGTTCCACTTTAGAGTTTTATCTTAGAGTCTTAGCTTAAAGTTTTTAGTTAGACTTATGGTTTAGTTTAGTTTTAGTTAAGAGTTTTAGTTTAGAATTGTAGTTTAGTTTTAGTTAAGAATTATAGTTTAGAGTTTTAGTTTAGAGCCTTAGCTTAGAGTTTTAGTTAGAGTTAGAGTTTAGTTTAGTTTTAGTTAAGATATTTAGTTTATATTCTTAGCTTAGAGTTTTAGTTAGAGTTATAGTTTAAAGCATTAGTTTAGAGTTTTAGTTTAGAGTTTTAACCTAAAGTTTTAGTTTAAAGTTGTAGTTTAGTTATAGGTAAGAGTTTTAGAGTTTAGAGTTTTAGCTTAGAGTCTTAGCTTAGAGTTTTAGTTTTAGTTATAGTCTACTTTAGTTTTATTTAAGAGTTTTAGAGTTTAGAGTTTTACCTTAGATTCTTAGCTTAGAGTTTTAGTTAGAGGTATATTTTAGTTTAGTTTCAGTTAAGAGTTATAGTTTAGAGTTGTTGTTTAGTTTTAGATAAGATTTTTAGTTTAGAGTTTTAGTTTGGTTATTAACTAAGAGTTTTAGTTAGAGTTATAGTTTAGAGTCTAGAGTTTTAAGTTAGAGTCTCAGCTCTTAGAGTTTTAGTTAGAGTTATATTTTATTTTAGTTTCAGTTAAGAGTTTTTTTGGACTTGTAGTTAAGTTTTAGTTAAGAGTTTTAGTTTAGATTTTCAACTTAGAGTCTTAGCTTAGAGTTTTTAGTTACACTTATAGTTTAGTTTAGTATTACTTAAGAGTTTTAGTTTAGAGTTGTAGTTTAGTTTTAGTTAAGAGATTTAGTTTAGAGTTGTAGTTTAGTTTTAGTTCAGAGTTTTAGTTTAGACTTTAGAGTTTTAACTTAAAGTCTTATCATAGAGTTTTAGTTAGAGTTATAGTTTAGTTTAGTTTCAGTTAATAGTTTTTAGTTAGAGTTGTAGTTTAGTTTTAATTAAGAATTTTAGTTTAGAGTTTAGAGTTTTAGTTTTAGGGTTTTAGCTTAGAGTTATAGTTAGGGCTACAGTTTAGTTAATTTTAGTTTAGAGTAATGGTTTAGTTTTAGTTAAGAGTTTTAGTTTAGAGTTTACAGTTTCAGTTTAGAGTCTTAGCTTAGAGTTTTAGTTAGAGTTATGGCTTGGTTTAGTTTTAGTTAAGAGTTTTAGCTTAGATTTGTAGTTTAGTTTTAGTTAAGAGTTTTAGTTTAGAGTTTATTTTAGTTTAGAGTCTTAGCTTAGAGTTTTAGTTAGAGTTATAGTTTAGTTTAGTTTTAGCTAAGAATTTTTGTTAAGTGCTTAGAGTTTTAGTTTAGAGTCTTAGCTTAGAGTCTTAGTTAGTTATAGATTAGTGTTTCGAGTCTTAACTTAGAGTTTTAGTTAGAGTTATAGTTTAGTTTAGTTTTAATTCAGATTTTTAGTTTAGAGTCTTAGCTTAGAGTCTTAGTTAGAGTTATAGTTTAATTTAGTTTAAGTAAAGAATTTTAGTTTAGAGTTGTTGTTTAGTTTTAGATAAGAGTTTTAGTTTAGAGTTCGGAGTTTTAGTTAGAGTTATAGTTTAGTTTAGAGTCTAGAGTTTTAGCTTAGAGTTTTAGCTTAGAGTTTTAGTTAGAGTTATAGTTTAGTTTAGTTTTCGTTAAGAGTTTTAATTTAGACTTGTAGTTTAGTTATAGTTAAGAGTTTTAGTTAAGAGTTGTAGTTTAGTTTTAGTTAAGAGTTTTACTTTGGGGGTTTAGCTTAGAGTTTAGAGTTTTAGTTTATAGTCTTAGCTTAGAGTTTTAGTTAGAGTTATAGTTTTAGTTATGAGTTTTAGTTTAGAGTTATAGTTTAGTTAAGAATTTTAGTTTAGAGTTAAGCATCTTAACTTAGAGTGGGGTTTATTCATTTTTAAGGTTAATATAGGATAGATTACGCTTAGCATGCGTACCCTAGCCTGAATTAACCTTAAAATGAATAAAACCCACTCTAAGTTAAGACGCTAAACTAAAACTCTAAACTCTAAACTAAAACTCTTAACTAAACTATAACTCTAAACTAAAACTCTTAACTAAAACTAAAATAAAACTATAAATCTAACTAAAACTCTAAGCTAAGACTCTAAACTAAAACTCTAAACTCTAAGCTAAAACCCTAAAGTAAAACTCTTAACTAAAACTAAACTATAAGTCTAAATTAAAAGTCTTAACGAAAACTAAACTAAACTATAACTCTACCTAAAACTCTAAGCTAAGACTCTAAACTAAAACTCTAAACTCTAAGCTAAAACCCTAAAGTAAAACTCTTAACTAAAACTAAACTATAAGTCTAAATTAAAAGTCTTAACGAAAACTAAACTAAACTATAACTCTACCTAAAACTCTAAGCTAATACTCTAAACTAAAACTCTGGACTCTAAACTAAACTATAACTCTAACTAAAACCCCAAACTCTGAACTAAAACTCTTATCTAAAACTAAACAACAACTCTAAACTAAAATTCTTAACTAAAACTAAAGTAAACTATAGCTCTAACTAAAACTCTAAGTTAAGACGCTAAACTAAAACTCTAAACTAAAACTCTTAACTAAAACTAAGCTATAACTATAACTCTAACTAAAATTCTAAGCTAAGACTCTAAACTAAAATTCTAAGCTAAAACACTAGACTAAAACTCTTAACTAAAACTAAACTAAACTATAAATCTAACTAAAACTCTAAGCTAAGACTCTAAACTAAAACTCTAAACTCTAAACTAAAACTCTTAACTAAAACTAAACTACAACTCTAAACTAAAACTCTTAACTAAAACTAAACTAAACTATGACTCTAACTAAAACTCTAAGCTAAGACTCTAAGCTAAAACTCTAAACTCTAAACTAAAACTCTTAACTAAAACTAAACTACAACTCTAAAGTAAAACTCTTAACTAAAAATCTAAACTCTAAACTAATACTCTTATCTAAAACTAAACAACAACTCTAAACTAAAATTCTTAACTAAAACTAAACTAAACTATGACTCTAACTAAAACTCTAAGCTAAGACTCGAAACTAAAACTCCAATACCTAAACTAAAACTCTTAACTAAAACTAAACTAAAACTATAACTCTAACTAAACCTCTAAACTAAAACTATAAACTCCAAACTAAAACTTTTAACTAAAACTAGACTAGAGATCTAAACTAAAGCTCCTAACTAAAACTAAACTAATCTATAACTAACTAAAACTCTAAGGTAAGACTCTAAACTAAAACTCTATATTCTCAACTGAAACTAAACTAAACTAAAACTATAACAAAAACTCTAAGATAAGACTCTAAACTAAAACTCTTAAGTAAAACTAAATTAAACTATAACTCTAGCTAAAACTCTAAGCTAAGACTATAAATTAAAACTCTAAGCTATGATTCTAAACTGAAACTCTAAACTCCAAACTAAAACTCTTAACTAAAACTAAACTCCAAAACTAAACTAAACTAAACTATAACTAACCTAAACTATACTCTAACTAAAACTCTAAGGTAAGACTCTAAACTAAAACTCTAAACTCTAAACTATAACTCTTAACTAAAACTAAACTACAACTCTAAACTAAACTAAACTTTAACTCTAACTAAAACTCTAAGCTAAAACTCTAGACTAAAACTCCAAACTAAAATTCTTAACTAAAACTAAACTACAATTCTAAACTAAAACTATTAACAGAAACTAAACTAAACTATAACTCCAACTAAAACTCTAAGCTATGACTCTAAGCTAATACTCTAAACTCTTAACTAAAACTCTTAACTAAAACTAAACTAAAACTCTCAACTAACACTCTGACTCAAACTAAACTAAATTATAACTCTACCTGAAACTCTAAGCTAAGACTCTAAACTAAAACTCTAAGCTAAAACTCTTAACTAAAACTAAACTACAACTCTTAACTAAAACTAAACTAAACTATAAACTCTAAATAAAACTCTGAGATAAGACTCTAAGCTAAAACTCTAAACTCTTAACTAAAACTCTTAACTAAAACTAAACTACAACTCTAAACTAAAACTCTAAACTAAAACTAAACTAAACTATAAGTGTAACTAAAAACTCTAAGCTAAGACTCTAGGATAAAACTCTAAACTAAAACTCTTAAGTAAAACTAAACTACAAGTCTAAACTAAAACTCTTAACTAAAACTAAAATAAAATATAACTCTAACTAAAACTCTAAGAGCTTAGACTCTAACTTAAAACTCTAGAATCTAAACTAAAACTAAACTAAACTATAACTCTAACTAAAACTCTAAGCTATGACTCTAAGCTAATACTCTAAACTCTAAACTAAAAGTCTAAACTAAAACTCTTATCTAAAACTAAACAACAACTCTAAACTAAAACTCTTAACTAAAACTAAACTACACTATAACTCTAACTAAACTGTTAACTAAAACTAAACTAATCTATAACTAACTAAAACTCTAAGCTAAGACTCTAAACTTAAACTTTAAGCTAAAACTCTAAACTCTAAACAAAAGCTCTTAACTAAAACTAAACTATAACTCTAACTAAAACTCTAAGCTGAGACTCTAAAAAAACTCTAAAGTCAACTAAAACTCTTAACTAAAACTAAACTATAACTCTAAACTAAAATTAACTAAACTAATGCTCTAACTAAAACTGTAAGCTAAAACCATAAACTAAAACTAAACTCTAAACTAAAGCTCTTAACTAGACTAAACTATAACTCTAACTAGAACTCTAAGCTATGAATCTAAACTAAAACTCTAAACTCTAGGACTCTTAATTATAACTAAACTATAACTTTAAACTAAAACTCTAACTAAAACTCTAAGCTTAGACTCTAAAGTAAAACACTAAACTCTAAACTCTTAACTAAAACTAAACTATAACTCTAAACTAATACTCTTAACTGAAACTAAACTAAACTATAACTCTAACTAAAAGTCTAAGCTAAGACTCTAAGGTAAAACTCTGAACTCTAAAAATCTTGACTAAACTAAAACTTTAAACTAAAATTTTAGGTTAAAACACTAAACTAAAACTCTAAACTAAACTAAATTAAACTATAACTCTAACTAAAACTCTAAACTAAAACTCTTAACTAAAACTGAACCAAAATATAACTCTAACTAAAACTCTAAGCTAAGACTCGAAACTAAAACTCTTAACTATAACTAAACTAAAACTATAACTCTAACTAACACTCTAAACTAAAATTCTAAACTAAAACTATAAACTATAAACTAAAACTTTTAACTAAAACTAAACTACAGCGCTAAACTAAAACTCCTAACTAAAACTAAGCTAAACTAGAACTCTAACTAAAACTCTAAGCTAAGACTCTATACTAAAACTCTAAATTCATAACTGAAACTAAACTAAAACTCTAACTCTAACTAAAACTCTAAACTAAACTCTAAACTAAAAGTATAAACTCTAAACTAAAACTATAAACTCTAAACTAAAACTCTTAACTCATGATTTGGTATTTTTACTTATGTTGGTTCATGATTTTACTTGTGTGAAAGCCTGTTATTTCTTGCTTCCTTTGGTTGGTTTCTTCTCATGTCGTGTGTGTGTTCTTGGAAAAGTTTTAAACTTGCTCCCTGCTTTAGCTGAAAAACCTTTTCTGTTTGTTATTTTCTATGTCTCAAGCATACAAAAAGGTATTAAAAAATGTTGAGAGGGGCCCGAAAATTGGGGGGTGGGAGGGGGAGGGGGCCCTTCTGTGTCTCAAGCACGCAAAAAAGAATTAAGAAATGTGGAGAGGGGCCTAAAAAGTGGGGGGAGGGGGGCACTTCTGTGTCTGAAGCACGCAAAAAAAAGTATTAAAAATGTGCTGAGGGGTCCGAAAAGTTGGGGGAGGAGTCCTTGGGGTTTGGGGTAGGGACCATACAACATTGTTCAAATGGAACTTGTGTATTATAACGACCACAGAGTTTCACCCCAAATCATCCTCCGAAATTTCGATTAATTTGTTTCACCCAAATAATCCCTAAAATGTCGTTTAATTTGTTTCGCCCAAATAATCCTCTAAACCTAATTTCTGAATGTTCCTTTTCTTTTGGCATCCCTGCGCTGTCACATTTAAAATTCGCAGGAAACTATTTCCCGCGTTAAATAGATTCAATCTGTCTTGATCTCGTTTGAATTTCTGAAAATATATCTAAGGTGTTCCTAGTTACACTATCAAGGCTTCAAAAGAATATTAATATTTATCTCTCAGACCAAAGACCAGAGAAGCCATATTTAAAAATGGAATTGTCTAACTTGATTTTCATCATAGCCTATTACATAAAACCAGTGTAGAATTTCTTAGAAACAATATGTCGTATCGTTAGTGGATTAATACACTTAGAAACATCCCCAATTGGTTTAGAAAGAGACACGCGATCTTGTTTCCGTTAGACACTCTTATCTGGCAATGATGTAAACTCCCGTCTGTATTCTAAGTCTCTGGTTGGCCTAGAAAGAGACACGTGATCTTGTACAGTTAGACTGGTTATAGATAGCAGCAGGGGTGCCCCGTAGAAATTAGAGAAGGGTTCCTACTTCCATATTTGTTCTTTAACATAAACTTCATTATTAAAATATCTTAATACATCCTGCAAGGTCTAGAGGTCGGGATAGCTGGCTTTCACCTAGTTGGCTCGAGTTGGATTCTCGGGATGGGAAATTTTTACTTATGATGATTTCTTAACAAATATTATTAAAATAACCATGTATATAATGATTCCTTTCCTTACTTCAGTTACTACGGGCTACAGTTCGTTCCTTAAAGTAAATATAATTAAAATCAGCATAAAAATCTGATTCTTTTGATGTATCTATTGTTATCAAATTCCGTTTTTTAGTGTTTTGGTTACTATTGAGACGAGTCACACTTACTATACAGTTTGATACCACGAACTGCTTGAAAATTCTTTTGATATCAAAATTCCGTTTTTTAGAGTCTCGGTAACTCTTTAGCTGGGTCGCTCTTACTATACAGTTCGTTACCACGAACTGCTTTGACGCCACTGCAATTCTGGTGTCTGCCCCCCTTCCCCAATGGAGAACTTTCTGCAGGTGTCCTTGTTTCGTTTTAAGTTTGAATTATTATTATTACTTTATTTATGCCTTCTATTAATCTTAATGTAGCTCTTTACTTTGATTTAAAATAAACTTCATTAATCGGACATTTTTATACAGGGGCGGTTCTTAGGGTAAGCGAAGTAAGCGGTCGCCTAGAGTGCCGAGTGACAGGGGGTGCCTTGAGCAAAGGGCGCTCTCTTTGGCAAAGGGTGTCAGAAATGTACTCTGTGTCGGAGGGAGAAACCTCCGCCAGGCGCCATCTGACTTAATCAGGACCAAAATTATAAAATAAGTGCAGAGCCTCTAAAACTGATTCATATATTACCTAAAGAATGGTGTGATTTTTTAGGCATGAAATTGCTTCAACTTGAACTATCATTCTTGGTGCAACGCACATCAGTTGCTAGTGATTTTATGGCACTAATTTCAAATTTCTCAAGGAGAGTCATTTCTACGTAGGGCAAGTGTAATGGTAAATAGATTGAAGCACTTCGATAATGCCGACGAATAAATTTACATTTAGTCCCTCTTATCGTGTATTGATTTTGGGTTTGAACCCCGTTCTGACTCGCACAAGCTTACACAAAATTAATAGGTATTATATCCTAGACACAAAATTGATCGGTGATTATATTGCGCTCAAGCGGGCGGGGGGAGACTAACGTAGATACATTTTCTCGTAAAGCAGGTTTTTATTGTGATTTAACTGAAATAAATTGTTTAATCATACAAGACTTGTATTAAAAGTGTTTAATCATAGAATAAAGAGCATTTTGCTTTATATTTTGATTAAGACTCTTTAAATATGAAATAATTACATGAGCGCAAAGAGGTCACATTGCAATTGTTTAGTTATGATTTCTCTGGAAGTGAAAGGGAATGTGCTGCGGCAGAGGAACGTCACGAAATATGCCTAGACCCAAACAAATCTCTATCCTATAATGCTATAAGGATTACTGTAAGGATAAAAGGAAACCTATAAGGATTAATTCAAAAGAAACAAATATTCACTAATTGAGCGAAAATGTACAGAATGAATTGGGTTACTTCCTTTCGAAAAAGATCCAGACCACATTATAGAGCAGCTACGGCATACAAAATATTATTCTATGATATTAGACTGCATTCTTGATGTCAGCCACACAGAGCAGCTGACATTTGCGGTAAGATTCGTCAAAATTGCAGCGGATGAGCATGTGTTCATTAGGGAACATTTTTTAGGCTTTGTTCCTATTGCTAATACTTCTGGTGAAGGCCTCACAGAAGTATTGCTAAAAGAGTTGCAAACCCGAGGCATTCCTTTAAATTACATGAGATAGTACAGGAATAATAATGTTTGACCAGGAACAAATTGATAAAGTAATGCTTTCTTCTCTATCAAGACCAGAAAAAATCGCTGAACAACATGTTTGTTTCGCCGTTTTTGTTTATTAATTTTTTTTTGAAAAAACATGAAATATCACGAAACTGGTGTTAAATATGTCTTTCTGTATCACATTTAAAAGCTGAAACGATATCTGATGTTAGTTTCTCCAAAATGTCCAAAAGTTAATCAGAAATACTCTGTTTTTGAACAAAATGAACAAATTTTAACGTTTTAGGTAAAAAAAAAAAAACAAGCGTTCAATAGAAGTTTCTAGATCAGTTTAAGTTGACAAACTAGGTCTTCTGAGATACTTCAAGATCTTTTAATACCCATCCTCCCCACCCTTCCCCAAAAACCTTTCTCTTCGCAGGCATTTCAAATCAAAATCCATTCACCTTCATCACCGTAAAAAACGACGTGGTAAAAATTATTTGTAATAAACGTAAGAAAACTGCACACAAATGTCAGAAGTTTTGAATTTCCCGCACTTCTTCAGCACGTCAGCTGGAGCGCCATCTGTGGCCACAGATGTAAGAATAGTGAGACAGCTGGTCCGCCAACCCATCTTGGCTCGCCGTAAAGATTGTTTTTTTTAGCGAGGCCAATTCAATACCATGTGAAAAAAATCCATGTTTTCTTGCAAAATCCATATTTTTTATTGAAAAATCCATGGAAATCCATGGCATTTCCAAAATCCATGTCAGGGGTTGAAAAATCCATGTTTTCATGGATACATCCATGGCGGTGGTAACCCCGTAAGAAACCTAGTTCATAGCAAACTGAACATTTGATGTCAAAGGTACCAAACAACACATGCCAAACGTTAGACAACATGAGTCTTCCCTTTGATGTTGCAACTAAATAGACGCCAGCATGCTTCAGTTTGTGTAATGCAGCGTTCATCCATAGGTATCTTCTTATTTTAAATTCTCTTCTTGTTGTAACACCGTTGATTTTCAACAATATTTATTGGTGCAATCATGTCCTTTGTAGATAGATCAATATAAATAGTTTACCGAACTTATCATGTAACATTTTCAACATTGATGCAACGTTTAAATTCTTGAAGCAAAAAAAATTATATGAGGCGAATTAACTATTATCATGAGTTACTCTGTTCCTATTGGAGTTTCTTCGACAAACGAAAAGGTCATATATCTTCATTGCTCCTTTATTCCAATTTGGGATCATACCGACGGTGATGTTTTAGTTTTTCATCATCCACTAAAGGCCTAACTGAATTATGCTGCACTCATAAACTGAAGCGGTACTGCATTTTTCCATTTTTATTAATCAAACAACTGGTATTTAGAGTTAAATCCCACATGGATTATGGATCATCCACTTTAGTAGTTACATAATTATGTAAAACCGTAATTAAATAAGAAATATGATGACAGGTAAAAAGCTGAAAAGAAGTTTTGGTATCTATGACATCATGTTAAGTTATACATGATTTTGGATTGTTTTTTGCTGTTTATTACGTCGTAAGAAATTAAACATGAACTTTATTCTCAGCTCATTGCCTACGGCCTGTATTTTGAATGAACCTGAATAGCTAAAGCAAAGATCATGATAAAATGTATGAGGTAATGATTCACAAAATAAAGCAAAACAACATCTGCGGCTACCAGAAACAATGAATTCTGCGTCTACAAGATAAGTGAGATGGATGATAATATCAAATCTTTAACGAAATCTGCGGTTAGACGAGAAGCAACAGTAAATATCAATTGCGTCATAAGAGAATCAAATACATAGTAGCCTGTCACGTGCTGAGTGCCGTGGCTAAATCCCGCCTCCCGGTACTATATACTATCTTTATAAACGAGCAATAGATGTGTATTTTTTCTCTAGAGCGGCTGCATATTTTTCGAGAAAATTTGTATCTTAAAATATTCTGGCCTAAGAAGATGATTTAGATAAATCCGAAGTTTGAGAAAATTTGTTGAGAACCTTAATTTTGGAAAAAAAAAGATTCATGTCAGTTAAGTCAACTTATATGCATCATTTTTGCAATGACGTTATGTGTTAATATAAAAGTCTGCACTTAAAATTGCAATAATGTTGAATATAGAATCAAATTTCTACGAAAAACTGCATTCAGTTATTATGTAACTGCAAAAATATTTGTGGTGTCTGAGCAATAATTTCAATGTTTTAATTCAAACTAGAAAAATACCTGAACATTTTAAATTTGATTGGTATTTTGTTAGGTTTATTCGACGATACGTGATTTAGCTTGCAGTTTTGAACACAACCATTTATATAATATCAGTAGGAAGACCCAAAAAACAAAAATTTGCAAATATTCCAAAGGATGATTTTTTGGAACCACAACCTGAACTATCAAACGTGATAAAACCGAGAGAACGGCAATGACAAATTAAATTCATAATAGTTGAAAATCAACAACCTGGACCATCAATTTCGACAAGACCAATACGGGCAACTAAAGCAAAGAGCATTGATAAATTATCTGAAGCATTTAAAGTCCAACATCAAGAAGAAAGACAAATGCGGGTGGAAAATATGCAACAGCGGGTATCAAACACATATATATCGCTTAAAGGCTTATTTATTCATTTATATTAGTATCTATTATATGTTTTGTTTGCATTGATTATTTATTTAATTTCTGTTTGTTTTGGGCTTCATTTATACTACAATAGCAAAATAATTCTTATCGTGTTTAGCTCTATTTGAATATTCAATTTAAGCATACTCGCTTTAAGATTTATTTATCCATTTATATTAATACTTGTTGTATTTTTTCCCTATGATTGTTTATTTAATTTCTGTTCGTTTTGAGTTTCATTTATTGTTTTTCGGAAAGTTTTTTTTTCAATTAATGAGAATCAATGTAGACAAGACTGACGCGTAGCAATGAGAGGGATTGGCCTCGAAATCCGGTTGCATAGTTTGTTTTCTTCTTAAAACTGGCCAATTGACATTTCTGGACACAAAAACGATTTAAATAGGTCACAACTTTAAGGAAAAATTCGTATTTCCCCAGAGTGGCTGTTTCGAACCTTTGATGGCGTTATGATATCCAGAAAAGGCTCAAATTGTCTATGGATAGAAGACAAGCGACAATGAGAATCCATATAAAGAAGCCTCCCGGTGCCGATTGCCAGAGCCGGCAGCGATGCCATATATATATATATATATATATATATATATATATATATAATATATATATATATATATATTATATATATATATATATATATAATATATATATATATATATATATATATATATATATAGATATATATATATATATATATATATATATATATATATATATATATATATATATATATATATATATATATATATATACATAAATATATCACATGTTATATATTAAAACCATGCTGGAACAATTTAAAGGATGGAATTTTCAGCCTAATATGGCTCTTTTTGAATTAAATCATCCAGTGAGGTACCATGCCTATAGTCGTTGCCTTTTCCTGGTTTGTGGCCAAGATTAAGAGTTTACAACAGACCTTAATAATGATAAATGAGAAGGTAGGGTCTTCATTTTTCTGCCCTAGAGTCCAGACAAAATGCCTTGCAAGTTATTTCTGATGCATACCAGGCAACCGTTATTAAATTTACTGGGCAAAAAAATTACCGGGCATGGGTTATTGACAATATTTGTACCCCAGGATATAAAATAATATTCAAGATAGACAGCATTGTTGCTAGAGAATTCTGCTATTCAGCTCGATCTATTCTTCAACGATTTGACGTAAATATTGTCGAGCGAAGGACTGTTTGGATTGCGAAAGGAATTGCAATCTTTAGATATACCACATCTTCAATTTTGCCCTATGGTTGTTGACGCTTTGCCTATCAAAAGGTACCACAGTGTATATATTGCTTTCGGTGATCAATGCTCAATTCATAGCTGCTCTTAGGTTTTCTTAAAGATTTATCACGAATTTAACTTATCACGACGAACAAAAACGTTTTGTTTAACGTTATTTAGCAAGAACCAACTTATTACTGATTTAGCTCGAACTTATTCGAGCTTCTGAATATCAAAGCACTCCCCCCGGACTACATAATATGCTAAGTTCCTAACATATTATAGTTAACTGCACGAATTCTGTTTTCAAATATAGCAAGTTTTCTGGTTAGCATCAGCAAGAGTATTAGGCCGAAAAGTCCGTCCCTTTGTTCCAGCATGTCTTTAAGTCTATTTTAAGGTGGTATTAACACCAACACGGTTAATACGCAGGTCAGGGTTTTTACCAAAGCACCAACTTAGCTTTCATATCATCCAGGAAATCAAAGAATTCAGCCACCAACTGAAGGATAATGGTGTTCTCGACATCTTTCTCAGAATTAATTTTAAAAAAAGCAAAGTTTTACCAAGCTAAGTAAAGAGCGAAGTTGAAACTTAAAACGAACAAAAATTATTACTTCACAGCCTATCTAACATAGATCAATAAAACTAATGCAAATAAATCAACTGGTGATATTTCCCTATGTTTGTAAGATTACAAAAAATTTTTGCTTTACTAAAAACACAAAAGCCAAGTATAAAAAACAGGAATATTGATTTATGAATCAAAAATAAATACATAGCCTCGCAACAACAAACTAATCTATAACGGTTTTCGTAGTCTCACAGGAGCTGTGATATCAGTAACTTTCAGTATACAATTAAAATTATCTTAAAAACCGAGGCATAAAAATAATTAGTTTACAGTCATTAAACGGAATAAAAAATAATGGATTGAATTATCGGGTAACATCTTGATCTCACCTAGTACTACTCAAAATGAAGAGCATACCAACCATAATATGGACTCTAGAGATCCAGTTATTTTCTCTATATAATGGAGAATTTCAAGTTGTGATACAAATTTTATAGCGAGTTTCTTTTTCAGATCCAAAATAACAGTTAATCATTGAACTGAGCTCATTGTGCAGAAGTGATGCTAAATTAAACGAAAAAATAAATAAATAAAGCAACAATCTAAAAATGTTTTACTTTTGTACTGTTAAAAGTGCCCTTAAATATTTATTTTTACCGTACTAAAACTCGTATATTGTTTCGTGTTTTCAGTAGAGCGCTAGTTTTCTGTAATATAACTAGCGCTTTGGGGTTACCTTAACTGATAATCAGTTTAACCCTTTTTCTCCATCTTCATATGATCCAATTCGCAAATGTTATCTAGCTCTGTTTTTTCCCTATTACTCAAATAAGATCGTTCGTACAGTCCAATTCGCGAATCGCTTATCCTTTTTTGCAAATATAGTTAGCTTTTAACAGCATATGTCAATCAAACAATTCTAAGTGTAGCATCCGATTTTAAATTAGCAGCATCGTGCATTCCTATGAAACTAGTCTCGAGTTAAGGCAATTGTCCAAAAAATCAGAAACCAGTCTGATAGCACATACTTCAAAGAAATGGAACAGGCCTGAGAGGATACTCACTCTCTTTGAAAGGGTGTAGAGGTCCCATAGAATAACATAGGAAGGAACATAGTGCTATAGAATAGCATGGGAGGGAACATAGTGCTATAGAAATGGTACCTACTACTCTACTTAAGTACGATGAATGGTATTATAAACCAACTTTGTTTTCATTTCAAAATATTGGGAAGAGTTACCTGAATTCTCCTACAGAACTGTTTTTATTTGTTTTTCTTCTTCTTTGGATGCACAATCTTGAGTATGGAGAGAATATTACAGCGGAGTTGTCAAGTAAATATTTTGAATAAGTAAGTATAAATAATAAGTAATCCTTCTTTTAAAATAAAACTTTGAGTGGTTCCAGAACCACATGCCTACACTTCTCCAACCACTAAGTGGCAAGGGGTTGGGGTCAGGAGCGTTATTTCCTATGGGACAGAGGGAGCAACTGCCTCTCCCAGACCACAGTTTTTCCCCGGACCACAGTCCCCCCAGGTGAAATTTAGTTTCTCCAAAAATATTGTCAAAACTAAGATAAGCCTGCATAATTCAAGCATCCACTGAAACAGGTCAGCTTTAGTACATCTTTACCTTTTTTATTACTATATGGTTCGTTTTAAGTTTTTTCTGTCATTTTCACTTGATTTTGAAAAATTGGCTCCAGATTCTGACCCCCCCCCCACATACAGGATTTCGACAAAATTACGCCATACCTTGGGGCATGGATTTAGGGATCTACTAAGAATGTGGTTGCAAACCATGAACTGGGTGACCTCTATTCCCTTTTGAATCAAAATGCTTGACAAAATACCTTCTCGGGACATGCTTTAAAAAAATGAGCGCATCACATTTATAAAAACAGTGAAATTATCTGAAAATGATCATATAGAAGGGACTAAAAAGTGATTGAAAAAAAATGTAGGAAATAAACCCAAGACATTAAGTCCAAAGCTGTACTAACAGAACCACGCCTCTAATAATCTGATTCTATATAGTAGTTTTTGTACCTTAATTGTATAGCTTATTAAGGGGGCTTAGAGGAGGAACATACGGGAGGTGTTCTTGTAAACCTCCAGTTAAGGGTTTTGGACCATAATTATTGCAATGATGATATCGTATTATACTTTCAAGTCTTTCAAATAGTTCGTGGTAACGAACTCTAAGTAAGAGGCGACCTGGCTCAATAGTAACCGAGACTCTAAAAAACGGAATTTTAATATCAATAGATACGTCAAAAGAATTGAATTTTTTTTACTGATTTTAGATATATAAGTCTCATCAAGTTTATTCCCACCCACCAAAGGTTACTAGCTTGAGAAAATTTGCCGTATTTTTGAAAAAGGGGGAAAACACCCTAAAAGTCATAGAATTTTAATGAAAATCACACCATCACATTCAGTGTATCAGCAAACCTTACTGTAAAGGTTTCAAGCTCGTATCTGCAAAAATCTAGAATTTTGTATTTTTGCCAGAAGAAAAATCACAGATGCGTGTTTATTTGTTTTTTCTTTTTCCCAGGGGTGATTGTATCGACCCAATGGTCCTAAAATGTCACAAGAGGGCTCTCTCGAACGGAAGGTAAAAGTTATAGTGCCATTTTAAGTGACCCAAAAAATGGAGGGCAACTAGTATCACTTTTTACAAAAAAAAAACTGTGTTTTCATATACAAGCTAAGCTCGCCATTCTATCCTCGGAGACTCTTGATCATTCTACAGTAGCCACAATAAATAGGGAAACTTCATTTCCCGAGGGTGTACCGAATAATGAACAAGTACCACTTCATTATTGTATTTTGGTTTTTCTTTTTTTCTGCAACTAGTTAAAGTAAAGAACGAATAGTTAAGCTTATAATAACTGAGCATTACTAGGAGACTAGAAGTATGTAATAAAACCTTATTACTTTATTAGAAACCAGCATCATTCATTTACACAAAAAAGTTGCCCCGGATGAAGTTCGCACCCCATGCCTTGGGATTGCAAGGTCTACGCTCTACTCACAGAACCACCAACGCTTGTATACCAGGAAAGAATATACAGGTTGAGACAATATCGAAAAAGAGTTACATAAAGGGCCGATATGGTTCATTATAAATGGGGCCTATGCTAGTTTCGTCGGATATAGCTGAAAACCTAGTAAAGAACAAAACACGACATATAGTAACTAAAGTTAAGATAATTACATAAAAGATCGATGTAAACTCGTTTCGATGAATTTGTTTGTAGATTTTATTTATATGTTTGCAATATTTGCATTATCTACTTAAGAAGTGATGCCAAAAATGTTTTTTTGTCATGGTGTAATTTGTTATGGGTTAGGGGGCAACTGCCCCTTTTGGACTCCAGTTTTCCCCCCAGCTGAAATTTGGTTTCTTCAAAAATCTTGTCAAAACTAAGATAAGCCTGCATATTTCAGAGAAACGGGCCAGTTTTCTTTAGTAAATGGGGGGCAAATATTTGCCCTCCAATATTTTTGGTCACTTAAAAAGGGCACTTAAAAAATTTAATTCCCTTTCGAGTGAGCTACTACACATCTCTCTATGATGCTCTGGCCACTCCTCAGCCCTGCTAGAAAAAAAAGAATAAAAAAGGGAGACAGATCAGTGCTACCGATGCAAAAATTCGACTTTCTTTGTTGTTCAAGGAGGGGGGCTGAAATTTCCCTGCAAAAGGTGTTCAACCATGCTGATTCCAATGGTACACTTTTTATTTTGAACTGACGCCATTTCTGAGGGGTTTCAGAGCTATTTCGAGATCACCATAAATTTCTTTTCGCAATAAACTTTTATTTTAAGACAAACGAAAATAATAGTCACCATTCCTGAATCAGTGTCAGATGACAATTTATTCACTAGGTAGGCTTTTTCTAAACGCTGTTTTTAACTTTGGTTACTATGGGCTGTGGTTCAGTCTTTACCATGATTAAACGACAAAAATGCAATGCCAGGCAGCATTCATACAAAAACTTTAATTTCATACGCAAAGCAGTATGAAAGTTTTGCTTCAGAATCCCCTTCGCGAGGCAAATGCAAATCCAAACTTGGTAATTCACAGTTACGTAACTTAAATATTGCAATTCCAATCTTAGTTCTATTCAATAACATAAATAATCACTTCCTGTAGTTTAAAATCAGTCAAGTTTTAATCTGCTGTTTTAGTAATACATTTAGTTGGCTTGAGATGTTCACTTATTGACAAAAGTAGTTATTTTTACAGGGAAGTTATATAGTTTGTCTCAGTTTTGATCCAGATTTTAAAATTAGTATATTATTTCTTTGAGTCTCGCGTGTTTCATGTCAAATTGTACAAGAATCTAAAACAGGATGACAAATCTGATTTGTCAAATTTTCTTCTTATGTTTCATCTTGCGCAGTATCAAATCAAAGAAAAAGAGTTCATACTACTCCTCTATTGAGATTCGTTTGTAGAAACTGCAACCAAGTCAGATGCAACTCTCTAGCTTTGCGTATAGTATAGAAAAATAAGGCTTCAAAGTATTTTTTTTCCAGAGCCACTCCTTAGGAAAGAGGACGTCGTAAAAGCCTTAGAGGGGACCGATTTGCCTGAACATTTAAAGTTCTTGTACCCTTTTTTGATGATATTTTTATCTTTTGATTATTTTTCTTTATTTTTATGTATTCCGTTTTTGTAAAAAAAAAAGATTTTCTGTTTTCTGCCAAAGTTAGATGCTGCCCATTTATTTTTAGTGGTAATATCTTATAAAAGAATAGTATTCACTACACCATAAACATAAAAGCAACGAATAGTTCATTTGCTACTTCAGCCATCATTCAGCGTCGGCCTAAAAAAAAAAAAAATAAGCGAATTTGGAAGAAACTTTAAATTTCAGGCATATTTTTTTACAAATTAGTCATTTTGCACAAGACTACTTCTCTCAGAAATTCGTTCTTAAAACCATGCACCGAAGGTTTGTTGTTAATTCATTTAAATAAGTTATTAGAAAGACCTATTCAACCGTGTAGGTAAATTGAAAATTACAATTAATCTGGAGTTACATCAGAATGAATATTCTCGAAACTATTCTTTCAAGTGCAGCACTCTAATCTTCCTAAGTAAAGAGCCACATGGCTTCAATGCGTTTTTCCTCTTGCCAATTCTTAAGAAAGATGAGGTCGTAGAAAATTTGGAATTGGGCTAATTCAACTTAAAATTGAAATTTCTAGTTCCCTCTTAAGAGTCAAGTGATGGGAGAGTGACTCTCTCGCTCCCATACTTTTATTGCTTCCCCTGAAATCCCACAAAAAATTCAATGAAAATTTTGAGATAGCTATTTTGCCCAAAATATTCAAAGATCCAAGATCCAAATAAAATGCTTCTTTGGGATGGCCTTGGGGCAAGGGATATTGAAAGAATTTCAGCACTGGGGGTAGGGCTTAGTTTGACGCAGCCTAATCCAATGTATCAGCTCCTCAATTGAATTTGCTTTAAGCATACATTAACAATCAATGACCTAGTATTTAGCAAATCCTCGTGATGACTCATTCAGAAATTGACGTCCATCCAACTTATTGTTTTCTTGTGAAATTATTGCCTTGACAACGAGTTTAGCTTGTAATTTTAAAATTATACTACAGGCGAATCTAGGCAAAACGGAAACGGGTAATTTATCTGAAAGGAAAAGGGGCGCAGCCCCAATACCTCCCCCGTAAGAAATATGACCACCCACGCGCCACGCTTGTCCACTTGTAACCACATAAAACCCTAAACGTCAACTTTACAATCTCCATTAGCCTTCTGTCGGCCATCTCTGACCAATGTTTTTGCTGGTGCTTCCACAGTTTGGCTTCAGATCTGCTACCATTCAGATGTTTCATAGGCAGCGCTAGCACGCTGCCTAAGTAAAGAACGATGTGGGCACAATGTGTTTTTTTTTCTTCTTTCTTCGACAGGCACTTCGTATCGAAGGAGTTGTTGCAGAAACTTCGAAAAAGGCTCATTCGATTGGAAATTGGGGTGGCTAGTACCCTTTTTAATAGTCGAAAGTGATTGGAGGGCAACTAGCCCCCCCCCACGCCCAGCATTCCCCCAAACACATCCAATCAAAATTTTGAGATAGCCATTTGTTCAGCGTAGTTGATTTCCACATAGAAAATATGTTTTTGAGGAGGACACTCCCCCACAACCCGCAGGGCAAGGGTTTTAAGTTATGCCCTGAGGGCATATAAGAACAATTTTGGCACAATGTACCCTTTATCATTTTTTTCCTTTAGAGCAGGGTACTTCATATGGAAGGGGTCGTCGTAGAGACTTAAAAAGGGGCTCATTCGATTGGAAATCGAGAGTTCTAGGGCCCATTTTAATAGTCGAAAGTGATTGGAGGGCAACTAGCCGCCCCCCCACGCCCATCATTCCCCAAACACATCCAATCCAAATTTCGAGATAGCCATTTTGTTCAGCGTAGTTGATTTCCACATAGAAAATATGTTTTTGAGGAGGACACTCCCCCACAACCCGCAGGGCAAGGGTTTTAAGTTATGCCCTGAGGGCATGTAAGAACAATGTTGGCACAATGTACCCTTTATTATTTTTTTCCTTTATAGCAGGGCACTTCGTGTAGAAGGGGTCGTCGTAGAGACTTCAAAAGGGGCTTATTCGATTGGAAATCGAGAGTTCTAGGGCCCTTTTTAATAGTCGAAAGTGATTGCAGGGCAATTAGCCCCTCCCACGCCTATAATTCCCCCAAACACATCCAATAAAAATTTCGAGATAGACATTTTGTTCAACGTAGTTGATTTCCAGATAGAAAATGTGTTTTTGAGGAGGAAACTCCCCCACAACCCTCAGGACAAGGGTTTCAAGTTATACCCTGGTGGCATATAAGGTTTTTAAAGAAGACGTTGTCGTAGAAACTTCAAAACAGGCTCATTCGATTGGAAATTCAAAGGGTAGTACCCTTTTTAATAGTCGAAATTGATTGGAGGGCAACTAGACCCCCCCACACACCCATCATTCCCCCAAACACATCCAATCATAATTTTGAGATAGCCATTTTGTTCAGCGTAGTTGATTTCCAGATAAAAAAATATGTTTTTGAGAAGGACGCTCCCCCAAAACCCTCAGGGCAAGAGCTTTAAGTTTTCGCCCTGGGGGCATATAAGGTTTTATAGAAGGTGTTGTCGTAGAAACTTCAAAAAAGGTTCATTCGATTGAAAATTGAAAGGACTAGTGCCCCTTTTAATCTTCGAAAGTGATTAGAGGGCAACTAGCCCCCCCCCCAAGCCCATCATTTCCCCAAACACATCCAATCAAAATTTTGAGATAGCCATTTTGCTCAGCGTAGTTGATTTCCAGATAGAAAATATGTCTTTGAGGAGGAAACTCCCCCAATACCCTCTGGGCAAGGGTTTTAAGTTATGCCCTGATGGCATATAAGAACGATGTTGGCACAATGTACTATTTATTATTTTTTTCCTTTAGAGCTGGGCACATCATATGGAAGGGGGCGTCGTAGAAACTTCAAAAGGGGCCCATTCGATTGGAAATTGAAAGTTCTAGTGGCCTTTTTAATAGTCAAAAGTGATTGGAAGTCAACTAGCCCCCCCCCCACGGCCATCATTCCCCCAAACACATCCAATAAAAATTTGAGATAGCTATTTTGTTCAGCGTAGTTTATTTCCAGATAGAAAATATGCTTTTGAGGAGGATACTCCCCCACAACCCTTAGGGCAAGGGTTTTAAGTTATACCCTAGGGGTATACAAGGTTTTTATAGAGGGCGTTGTCGTAGAAACTTCAAAACAGGCTCATTCGATTGGAATTTCAAAGGGCCAGTACCCTTTTTAATAGTCGAAAGTGATTGGAGGGTAACTAGCCCTCCCCCCCACACCCATCATTCCCCCAAAGACATCCAATCAAAATCTTGAGACAGCCATTTTGTTCAGTGTAGTTGATTTCAGATAGAAACTATGTTTTTGAGGAGGGCACTCCCCCACAACCCTCAGGTTAAGGGTTTTAAGTTATGCTCTAGGGGCATTTAAGGTTTTTATAGAAGGCGTTGTCGTAGAACTTCAAAAAAGGCTCATTTGATTGGAAATTCAAAGGATTAGTGCCATTTTCAATAGTCGAAAGTGATGGGGGGCCAAGCCCATCATTTTCCCAAACACATCCAATCAAAATTTTAAGATAGCCATTTGTTCAGCGTAGTTGATTTCCAGATAGAAAATATGTTTTTGAGGAGGACACTCCCCCAGAGCCCTCAGGGCAAGGGTTTAAAGTTAGGCCCCGAGGGCATATAAAGTTTTTAAAGATGGTGTTGTCGTAGAAACTTCAAAAAAAGTTCATTTGATAGAAAATTCAAAGGGCTAGTACCTTTTTAATAGTCCAAAGTGATTGAAGGGCAACTAGCTCCCAAATGCATCCAATAAACATTTTGAGATAGCCATTTTGTTCAACGTAGTTGAATGTTCTGAAAATTAGGTATTTTAGGATGATAACCCCCTCAGAGCCCTCAGTGCAAGGGTTGTAAGTTATACCCTGGGGGCATATAAGGTTTATATAGAAAGTTTTTGCATAAATCCTAGGCAGCACGATCGCGCTGCCTAAGTAAAGAACGGGGACACTCGAGAACGAGACAAGAAACGGGGACAAAATAAAGAGGAGAACACTCCCCCATCACCCTCAGGGCAAGGGTTTTAAGTTATGCACAATCTATTATTTTTTAATTTTTTTCTTTTAGAGCAGGGCTCTTCGTATCGAAAAATTTGTCGTAGAAACTTCGAAAAGCGTTCATTCTATTAGAAATTGGAGTAGCTTGTGCCCTTGTTAATAGCCGAAAGTGATTGGGTGGCGACTAACACCCATCTCACGCTCACCATTTCCCTAAACACATCTAATCAAAATTTTGAGATAGCCATGCTGTTTAACATAGTTGAAAGTTCTGGAAATTCAGTCTTAGAGGATGAAAACCACCCTAACAGACCTTAGGGTAAGGGTTGTATTTTATCCCTGGGGGCATATAGGGTGTTTATAGAAAGCGTTTTATTTTCCAAAAGGGCTCATTCAATTGGAAATCGAAAGGCCTAGTGCCTTTTTTAATAGTCGAAAGTGATTGGAAGGCTTGAAATTTTTATAGCAAAGATCGAAGTGGGTATAATGTATTATTTTTTGTTGTTGATGTTGTTTAGACCAGGGCACTTCGTATCGAAGGAGTTGTCGTGGGAACTTTAAAAAGGGGTCATTCGATTGAAAATAGAAAGGGCTGATAACCTTTTTAATAGTCGAAAGTGATTGAGGGCAATTAATCTCCCTTCCACTCCCACCCTTCAACGGCCACCCTCCCACGCCAACCCTTCCATTTCTGCTCTTAAAATTTAACCAAATCAAATTAACGTAGGTGTATCCAAGCTATCAAAGAAAGTAAACAGATTTTTTTTTGCGAATGGTATCAATTTTTCCATTTCAAGTCAACTAGAGGAGGTATGAAACTAAATTAAACAGTACTATTTGTGTCCAGATTTTTAAAAAGGTGTTTGTTGTTGAAAATTGCTGAAAATTTTCTCCAGCATACAAATAGCAGGCCAAACTATAAAGTCTTAAAAAACGAAAAGATTTAAAGTATTATTTTTTCCTCTAAAATGACTATGTCAATGTAAAACGAACAGAAATTAATTTAAAAAACTTTTTCCAAAAAATAAGTTTTTCAAAGAAAAGCAAAGAACTCCATTAGTTGGGAGGCTTCTTAACATTTGAACTAGACAAGATCATTGACCTCCAATGAGCTAAAATACTGCCAGTACAGGCAATCAGAGAGCTACAATACTAACTATACAAGATCACGTGCCTCTTTCTAGGCCAATCAACGGTTAGAAATACTGAGATAACAAGGTGACATCACCAGATAAGGAAATTTCACTTCGTGAACATTCTTATTAGGGAATTAGAAATACTGACGGGACAAGATATTGGTTTGACACAATTTCTCCATGAGACATGTTCATAAATTTGGAAGGTTTCATAGGAATTTAAAATGTATCTGTGCAAAGTTGCCAAAAAAATAGGAAACGTCAGAGACTAATTGACATTATAGGGGATTTGAAAGTAGAAACGAAATAGGTAAGGCATCTCAGGGAATGCAAACTCTATTAAGAGATACATATTATTTTTTATTTGGGTGGTTCTCGACTTTGTTCTGTATAATGCACAAGTACCATTTAAGCAGCGTTGTCAATATAAAAAGTTGTAGATGCCAAGAAAAGAATTTTAATAAAGAATTCAGAACAATCCTTAGAAATCCTTAGAAATCAACTAGTGTGACGATTATGAGTATGAACCATCAAGGACTGCAACCACCAAGGACCTCAACCTCCAATGTCCCCTCTCCCCAACCTCTAAGGAGCCCCCTCCCTTCCAACTTTTTTCGTCATCCCCAATTTTCAATATAGAGACTCCATTAAGAGTTAAAAATTTGTAAGAAAAAGTTATCAGAAAGTCATTTCTTACCTCATCTTTCGGGACTTAGACAAGCTGATGCTTTGAACATCCAGTTCTGATACTTTTTTCCTAACATTATCAAATATGTCATTTAGAATATTATCCTTTTTTTAAAAAAGTCCCCCGTGGCCTAAAATGTTTTCTTATTATGACTTTTCTATTTACTAACCTTAGCGCATCAGTGATTCATGCAAACATCCACCAATAAAATCCATACTAAAAGAAATTACCGTCACTATAAAGATTAAGACACAACGAAAAGATCTATTTTCATAGACATTTTTGACTGATCTGTTAAACTAAATATCTACTAGTTAGATACAGTTTGCGAACGTTCATAAAACGTTGAATAGTTTTTTGTTCCTAAGTGGTGCGCTTGAGACACAGAAATTAAAAATAGAAAAGGTTTTTCATCTAAAGTATGGAACAAGTTTAAAACTTAAAATAACTATAATTACTCTCTATTTTTCAAAACTTCTGGCTGTTTTCCGAACCATACCCGGCCCTACCCGAGATATAATTTGAGGTATCGGCCCCTTAAAATCCAGATTAATTGCATTTAAAATATGTAAATAATTTGGAAGTATGTATTGAGAATAATTATTTTAAATTTCTGAAACTGTGGTAGCCTTGATGGAGCATTCTCCTTCCCAGGCTTTTACCAAGGACATTAAATCTTGTCCACGCTTTTACCAAGGACATTAAATCTCATCCAGGCTTTTACCAAGGACATTAAATCTCGTCCAGACTTTTACCAAGGACATTATATCTCGTCCAGACTTTTACCAAGATCATTAAATCTCGTCAAAGCTTTTACCAAGGTCATTAAATCTTGTCAAGGCTTTTACCAAGGAAATTAAACCTCGTCCAGGCTTTTGCCAAGGGCATTAAATCTTGTCCAGGCTTTTACCAAAGACATTAAATCTCGTCCAGGCTCTTACCAAGGACATTAAATCTCGTCCAGACTTTTACCAAGGACATTAAATCTCGTCCAGGCTTTTACCAAGGACATTAAATCTCGTCCAGACTTTTACCAAGGACATTAAACCTCTTCCAGGTTTTTACTAAGGACATTAAATCTCGTCCAGGCTTTTACCAAGGACATTAAATCTCGTCCAGGCTTTTAAAGAGGATATTAACTCTCGTCCAGACTTTTACCAAAGACATTAAATCTCGTCCAGGCTTTTACCAAGGACATTAAATCTCGTCCAGGCTTTTAAAGAGGATATTAAATCTCGTCCAGACTTTTACCGAAGACATTAAATCTCGTCCAGGCTTTTACCAAGGACATTAAATCTCGTCCTTCCTTCTAAACTAAATACAATAGCAACATTTTACCCTATATTATTAGTATTTTCAAGGGTTTTTTGGTAGCCCTGATGGAGCATTATCCTTCTAAACTAGCTACAATAGCAGAATTTTACCCTATACTATTAGTATTTTTAAGGGTTTTGCTAGCCTTGATGGAGTGTCTCCATCTAAACTAGCTACAATAGCAACATTTTACCCTCTATTATTAGTATTTTCACGGATCTTTGTAGCCTTGATGGAGCATAGTCTTTCTAAACTAGCTACAATAACAACATTTTACCCTATATTATTAGTATTTTCAAGGGTTATGATAATCTTTTTTCACACCAAATATTACTTTACGACTTTTCGCATGCCCCAACACCAAGAAATTCTTTTCAAAAGGCTTTATTGTATTATTTCAGATCAAGTTCTTTTCGTAATATTCCTCCTAAACCTGTTTTACAAGTTGAAATACTCATCTTTTTTCACTCCCAATATTACTTTACGAATTTTTGCATACCCCAATCCCAAACCATACTTTTCAAAAGGGTTTATTATATTATTTCAGAAAAAGTTCTTTTCTTAATATTCCTCCTAAACCTGTTTTACAAGTTGAAGTACTCATCCTTTTTCACCCCCAACATTACTTTACGACTTTTTTATATACCCCAACATCAAGAAATTCTTTTCAAAAGGCTTTATTATATTATTACAGATCAAGTTCTTTTCTTAATATTCCTCCTAAACCTGTTTTACAAGTTAGAGTACTCGTCTTTTTTTACTCCCAACAAGACTTTACAACTTTTTTTTAGTAAAGTTGGGTTTTAGTTTTCAAAAATAAGAACGTCCACGTTTAAAATACATCTGGTTTTATTAATAATATTTGATTTTCTAATAAAGCTGGGTTTTAGTTTTAGAAATAAGAACAAATATGTTTAAAATCCATAAGATTTTATTAATAATATTTGATTCTTTTTAATAAAGTTGGATTTTAATTTCCAGAAATACGAACATCCCCGTTTAAAATATATCTGATTTTATTAATAATATTTAATTTTTTTCAATAAAGTTGGGTTTTACTTTTCAGAAATATGAACAACCACGTTTAAAATACATATGATTTTATTAATCTCTTCTGAATTTTCTCAATGAAAAGAAATAAGCTACAGATCAATTCTTAATTTTCTCAAAGAAATAAAAATTTTAAAGTTCTGTTCTAAATTTTTCCATAGAAGATAGCAAAAAGTTACACTTTGATTGTGAATATTCACCATGAAGATAAAGAGTTCCACTTTAGTTCAGAGTTTTTTCAAAGAAGGGAAGAAAAGTTCAAGTTCTCTTCTGAAAATTTCTCAATTAAAAGAAAAAAGTTACAGTTAAATTCTAATTTTCTCCAAAGAAAATAAAAAAAAGCTTCCACTTCAGTTCTGATTTTTCTCAAAGATGAAAAAATTTAAAGTTCTGTTCTAAATTTTTCTGTTGAAGATAGAAAAAAGTCATCATTTGATTGTGAATATTCTCCATCAAGATAAAAATTTCCACTTTAAATCTGAGTTTCCTAAATGAAGGAAAGAAAAGTTCAAGTTCTCTTCTGAAAAATTTCTCAATGAAAAAAGTAATGGGTCAATTCTAATTTTTTCAAAAATAAAAGGGGTTCCTCTTTTCATTTCTGAATTTTCTCCAAAACAAGTTACAGATTAATTCTAATTTTTTGTAATGAAAATAAAATTGTTCTACTTCAGTTCTGATTTTTCACAAAGAGGTGAAAAAATTTAAAATTCTGTTCTAAATTTCTCATAAAAGATAGAAAAAAGTTATACTTTTCTTCACTTTATTTTCCATTAATTTATCTCTATATTCATTAGGGATACTGTCTGCTAATGCCATTTTTATTTTGACAGCGATAACATTGTATATTATCACATTATTTTTACAGAGGTAACAGTTCTGGCACGTAGACAAGGTATGATTTATGATGTTGGTGCAGCAGTATGCATGTCTTCTATTTCCCTTTGCTTTCATTCAAATGCTAACACCGGAAAGATGACGGTAAGATCTATCAACGGGTAACATGTTACCAGAACTATTAGCTAGAATTTGCCCCTCTTCATCAACTATTATTTTTATGTTGGCATTCTCTTTGAGTGCTAACTTCTCTGGAAATGATACTTTCACATATCCGCCATTTGCAAGATGGAAATTCTTGGGTACTCCAAAGGAATTTAACACCTCACTGTCATGAACACGTAGGCATACATTCCCGATAAGATCTCCACTATTACTTGTTTCATAGTTCAAATATATCTCTTTGTCAGCATTCAAGGCAACGATGACTTTATCAGGTGTACACACTTTCCTTGAATAGTTCATTTTCACTTCTTTTTTAAAATCTGATGCCGGTGTTTATCCCTCCAATGGGTGAAAATTACTAATTTAATACATGCAATAAACTAGGTAGTATCGATAATCTACCATGGAGTACCACTGGGAAAGCCGCTTCTGATGCAAGGGAAAGCACAGAGTACGTTTGGTCCAGCCGCAAGCATACATAGTGAGAGCGACCTGCACAGTCGACATAGCTTTATTTCATTTTGAAGGTTAATTTAGACTAGGTTACGTGCGAGAACGTAACCTAGTCTATATAGATTTCTCTGGAAAAAAATAGAATTGATCTGTGACTTATTTCTTTTCATTGAGAAAATTCAGAAGAAAACTTGAACTTTTCTTCACTTCGTTGAGAAAACTTAGAATTAAAGTGGAAGTTTTTATCTTCATGGCAAATATTCACAATCAAAGTTTAACTTTTTTCCATCTTCTATGGAAAAATTTAGAATAGAACTTTAAATTTTTTATGTCTTTGAGAAAATTAAGAATTGATCTGTAACTTATTATTTTCATTGAGAAAATTCAGAAGAGATTAATAAAATCACGTGTATTTTAAACGTGGTTGTTCATATTTCTGAAAACTAAAACCCAACTTTACTAAAAATAAATCAAATATTATTAATAAAACCAGATGTATTTTAAACGTGGACGTTCTCATTTCTGAAAACTAAAACCCAACTTTATTTAAAAAAGAGTCGTAAAGTAATGTTGGGATTGAAAAAAGATGAGTACTTTAACTTGTAAAACAGGTTTAGGAGGAATATTCAGAAGAGAACTTGATCTGAAATAATATAATAAAGCCTTTTGAAAAGAATTTCTTGGTGTTGGGGTATGCAAAAAAGTCGTAAAGTAATGTTGGGAGTAAAAAAAAAATATCAGAACCCTCCTAACTACTAATAATATAGAGTAAAATGTTGTTATTGTAGCTAGTTTAGAAGGAGAATGCTCCATCAAGGCTAGCAAAACCCTTGAAAATACTAATAGTATAGGGTAAAATTTTTCTATTTTTGAGAGGAGGAAAAGTGTCCTGGACGGCAGGTTTGCTTGTCTTCTTTGCCAAGAAGAGGAGGAGAATTTGGAGCATTGTCTGAGTCGTTGTCGAGGTCATATGGGGGTAAGGGAAAATTGGAGTGAAAATAAGGAAATGATGGAGTGCTGCTTCCTTATGCCTTGAAAAGTATGTCGTCACAATTTATTTGTCTAGTGGGAAGACATCTGGATGAGTATTTTCCAAAAAGAAGACAGTAATTTTTATTTTATTTTAATTTTTTCTTTATTATTGTGACGAGTGCTGTATTTTGTTAATCTTGTATGTTATTTGTGTACATGGCCACATTTTAGCTTTAAATACACGTTATCTTATCTTATCTTATCTTATCTTATTGTAGCTTGTTTAGAAGGAGAATGCTCCATCAAGGCTAGCAAAACCCTTGAAAATACTAATAGTATAGGGTAAAATGTTGTTATTGAAGCGAGTTTAGTGGGAAAATGCTCCATCAAGGCTACAAAAAACCCATGAAAATACTAATCATATAGGGTAAAATGTTGATATTGTAGTTAGTTTAGAAGGAAGGACGAGATTTAATGTCCTTGGTAAAAGCCTGGACGAGATTTAATGTCCTTGATAAAAGTCTGGACGAGATTTAATATCTTTGGTAAAAGCATTGACGAGATTTAATGTGCTTAGTAAAAGCCTGGACGAGGTTTAATGACCTTGGTAAAAGTCTGGACGAGATTTAATGTCCTTGGTAAAAGCTTGGACGAGATTTAATGTCCTTGGTAAAAGTCTGGACGAGATTTAATGTCCTTGGTAAAAGCCTGGATGAGATTTAATGTCCTTGGTAAAAGCCAGGAAAAGAATTAATGTCCTTGGTAAAAGTCTGAACGAGATTTTATGTCCTTGGTAAAAGCCTGAACGAGATTTAATGTCCTTGGTAAAAACCTGGACGAGATTTAATGTTCTTGGTAAAAGCCTGGACGAGATTTAATGTCCTTGGTAAAAGCCTGGACGAGATTTAATATCCTTGGTAAAAGCTTGGACGAGATTTAATGTCCTTGGTAAAAGTCTGGACGAGATTTAATATCCTTGATAAAAGTCTGGACGAGATTTAATGTCCTTGGTAGCAGCCTGGATTAGATTGAGTGTCTTTGGTAAAAGCCTGGACGAGATTTAATGTCCTTGGTAAAAGCCTGGGAAGGAGAATGCTGCATCAAGGCTACCAAAGTTTCAGAAATTTAAAATAATTACTCTCAATACATACCTCCAAATTATTTACATGTTTGAAATGCAATTAATCAGGATTTTAAGGAGCCGATACCTCAAATTACATCTTGGGGAGGGCCGTGTATGATTCGGAAAACAGCCAGAAGTTTTAAAAAATAGTGAGTAATTACATTTATTTTAAGTTTTAAACTTGTTCCACACTTTAGCTGAAAAACGTTTTCTATTTTTAATTTCTGTGTCTCAAGTACGCCACTTGGAAACAATAAACTATTCAACGTTTTATGAACGTTCGCAAACTGTATCTAGCTAGTAGACAATTAATTTAACAGATAAGTCAAAAATGTCTATGAAAATAGATATTTTCGTTGTGTCTTAATTTTAATAGTGACGGTAATTTCTTTTAATATGGATTTTATTGGTGGATGTTTGCATGACCTTCCAAATTTATAAACATGTCTCATGGAGAAATTTATCAAACCGATATCTTGTTCCGTCAGTATTTCTAACTCCCTGTTAAGAATGTTCACGAAGTGAAATTTCCTTATCTGATGATGTCACCTTGTTATCCCAGTTTTTATAACCGTTGATTGGCCTAGAAAGAGGCACGTGATCTTGTATAGTTAGTATCGTAGCTCTCTGATTGCCTGTACTGGCAGTATTCTAGCTCATTGGAGGTCAATGATCTTGTATAGTTCAAATGTTAAGAAGCTTCCCTAGTTCCATTAAACAAAAAATGAGCAAAATAAAATCAAATAATCGACTAAGCGTGAAACTACCACAAATCAACATCGATAAATAATGAAATTCAAAACGAACAGAAATTACAATAAATTACCGAGTCAAACTAAAAACGAGCAGAAATTAGTATAAATTGGGCGCAAAACTCCTATGCCTTCCCAAGGCCAGAACAAAATTTGCACTTTACTAAAAAAAATATAAGACACAATTACTCTAATTAAATGGGAGTCAACTTGAAAGTCATCGGATAGTTTTTCTACCAATGTATTGTGTTTAATTAAACCAAAAGTTTATTTGCACGTCCACTGCGATAACATTGAGCGAGGTGTTGGGTTTTCAAGGGTGTCATATATTATGTCGAAAAGATGAACAAGATCATAGGTGGTAAATGTTGATTGTAAGATTCAGAGTTGTCTTTGGTCAACATTTGGGATTATCGTTACTGTCAACGACTCAGCTATAAGCTTTTATATAACTTGGAGAAAACTTGAGAAGTAGTAATGGGCCAGACACCATCAATATCTTACGTGTTACCTTTCTTTTTTTTGCGGGAGCAATATAATCAAATTTCCAACAATTTGGGAACTTACTAGTAGAGGTAATTTAATTAAAAAGTTAGGACAAAGTTTCTGAAAGATTGTCAGCAAAGGAATTATTAGTATAATCGGGAGGTCTAGCTGATAAGTGCTGCACTGTTTTATGTTCTTAATTTTGTCTCAACATCTAAGGGTGAAACAACGGGAAAAGTGAGAGAGCGTAAATTATAAGGATTTTTAAAAAATAGAGCAGGGAGGCTTTGAACTATGGAGGTAGGAAATTTGTTCAGATCATTGGCTTTAACTGAGGCTTCTTCTTGAAAATGTAAATCTGTGTTATTATGTGTTTTCCCACAACTTTTTTTTTAATCCTATTAAGCCATTGTTTTGTTTTAGTAGAAAACGAATGTTGACGTTATATTTGCAATATTAAGAAGCAGATTTACATAGGCTATTTCGTTTTTAAGTGTTTATACAGTGATTTAGACTCGGGTGTTTCACCATTCTTAAGTAGATTCATTCGAATTCTAATTAGCTTTTTCAATTGGCTAGTAATGTATGTTTTGTCATTAGAACAGGGTTTTACATTTTTCTCAGGGAAGGCATTTTGTATTTTGTTCTAATGGAATTTTGGAAGGTGGAAACTTTAACATTAATGCCATTACTCCCCTTGAGAGCCAGCCAATTTCAGTAGTAATTTAAAAACCAAATTTGGAAATGCCACCATTGGAAATTGGGCGATAAGAGAATTCAGTAACAGAAAAAGTATGATTAAAGCTAGAGAGAAGCTTCATTAATACACATGATATAAATGTTATTGGATGCTCCTCGTCATCAAATTCTTCGAATAGCACTGCCCTAAGTTTGCAATCTGAGCTCTCTGTTTGCGGCACAAATGACAATGAAAATTCCGGGTTTTTCAGTACTATTTAGCTATAAAGGGCCTTCTTAAGTGTATCAGATGCATTTTCTTAAATTTCAGTCAGTTTCACGTGGTTCAGGACACCGTTTTTTGTTAGATCTGTTAAAAGTTTAGCTATTGTTGCAAAACTTTGTATATTTTTTTATAATATCACGACAGTCCCAAAACCGACTCAACTTTTTTGTTGGTAGTTGATATGGTGCGTTTCTAATTCTTTCATTTGTTTTCCTTAACGGGATTATAAGACTGTTCCCAATTTTGTGGCCAAGGTACTTTGTTTGTGACTATACCAATCTACGCTTCTCTATATTTTAAGTCATTCTTGCTCCTCTAAGACTGGTTAAAACTTGTCTCATGTGAGTTATATGTGCATTAAACGAGTTTCAAAAACTATAATATTATCCAGGTTTGCTCTTGTATATGTTGACGATTTTAAGATACAATCTACTAATCGTTGAAAAGTTACACGAGTTTCACGAGGGTTCAGTTAAAGGGGGTTCGGTTGCATGAGGGTTCAGTAGCACGAGGTTCAGTTGCACGAGAGTTCAGTTGCACGGGGGTTCAGTTGCACGGGGGTTCGGTTATACGGGGGTTTAGTTGCACGGTGGTTCGGTTATACAAGTGTTCAGTTACACGGTGGTTCAGTTACAATGTGGTTCAGTTACACGGGGATTCAGTTACAGGGGTTCAGTTGCTTTGGGTTCAGTTACACGGGGGTTTAGTTACACGCACACCTCAAAAAAACTGTCTGGTGAGAAAAAATAGCCATTTGACACTAGGCAAGAATGGTGACTATTGTTTCGGTTAATCTTAGAAGTAAAAGTTTATTGCGAAAAGAAAGTTTTGGTGATTTCGAAAAAGAACCTGAAATGCCTTATAATGGCGCCAAATTGAAATAAAAATTGCACCATTGGAATCAGCATGGTCAAAAACCTTTGTGTAGGATAATTACAGTCCCCAACCTTGAACACTAAGGAAAATAACTTTTTTTCATGGGTAGTCTTCCTGTCTTCCTTTTTTTCTTTCTTTTTTTTCCAGAAGGTCTAGAGGGTGGCCAGAGCATCATAGAGAGGTGTGTAATAGCTCACTCGAAAGGGAATTAATTTGTAAGTGCCCCTTTTAAGTGACCAAAAGATTGGAAGGCAAATAGCCCCCCTCCATACAGGCCCTCTCCCCCCAACTAGTCCTATAAAAATTTTGAGATGGGCATGACGCTCTACAGATATGTAGGTACCTCCATAGGAGGCACGGACCAAGGGGGGACCTTGTCCCTGGAGGTCCATAATAGAAACTGGGGCACCCTCGCCCGGGGTCATACATACAGGCGGAGGAGGAAGAAGGCCCCTCAAATGTACACTCAAAAGGGCCCACTGGTTTGTCCACAAGTCCCATGAGTTGCAAACCTTCTCCCAGTAATGGGTTAAATTGCATGGTGATGCAGAACACCATCGCGGGAGGATCCTCTATTGGAGGACAACTGCGGCAGGGCGTAAGATCCAGATCTATGGACAACGGCCTCTGCAAAGGGCTGCCTCGACCTTTTCGGGGTACCTACAAGACTGGGGACCTTGCGGTCAACTCTATTCAATTTTGAGGAGTGGCACCCCTCGAGGAAATTATAGCCTAGTAAACGACACAGCATTCGCACGGGATTCTGACTAATGGACAATTTTTCTGGGCTTAGTATGTTTTGATGGGCGTCTTTGGGCTGAAAAACCTCTTCCTAGCTAATTTATCTATTATGGGTTGCCTCCCCGTAGTAGCATAATATTTGTAGGCATGAATATATAATGAGTCGGAGGTAATAGGCTTGAGACTGTCTGTGCAGGATTTCGACTCTTGTTGATAGAAGAGCATCGCCAAGTGCTGAAAACCATGTTGGGACCAAGATGGGCCCAGGATTGCACGAAGCCTTCATTCATACTGGAGGTCCCAGGGACTTCTTGCTGTCCGGTTCTAAGCCGACTAAAGCACTTCGGTGTAGACTTGAGAAGATATGTGATCCTCGTCCTGCACTGGTATCCGGGATCATTGCTTTTCCTGAGGCGAAAATTATTTCAATGATTTAAAGAACATGAAAATTGGAACTTGGAATGTTACGACGTTAAAAAAATGACCATCGTATCGACATTTTGACTGACGAATTCAGACGATTCGAACTGGATTTATTAGAAATTTCAGAAACTCATATCTCAGGGGTAGGAAGCATGAAATTAGGTGATATAGAATTTGTTTACTCAGGCAGGAAGGATTGGGTACATAGACAGGGAGTAGGGCTCATGATGAATAAGGAAGCTGCTAAGTCTTGTTTAGGCTGGGAAGGTATTAATAATAGAATACTAATTGCTCATTTTATGACTAGAAAGTTCAGGGTATCAGTTATAGTAGTATACGCCCCTGTAGAACCGACTGACGGAGATACCAGTGACTCAGATGAATTTTACTTACAGTTACAGGAGCAAATAGACAGGGTCCCCGGTAGAAATATGATGTTATTACTGGGAGATTTTAACGCCCAGGTTGGTAGAAATAGGGATAGATGGTATCCCAGCCTAGGTAAATTTGGTGTAGAAAAGAAAACAGTAATTGATATAGACTTTTGCAATTTTGTAGGTATAACAATCTAGTTATAACCAATACGGTGTTTGGTCATAAAATGGCTCATAAGTTAACATGGTATTCACGTGACGGTAAGACAGCAAACCTTATTCATTATGTTATAGTAAACCGAAGACTGGCAGGATCAATACAAGATACTAGGGTATATAGGAGTGCTGTTATTGATGTTAAAAGTAAAGATCACCATCTAGTAGTGTCAAGGGTTAATCTAAAGCTGAAATATCGGAAGGGTAACCACCTCCCGGGAAGTTATGATGTTGGTAGACTCCAGGATGAGAATTTGAGAGAAATTTTCCAGGAACAGTTGAATACTAAACTTGAGATCTTAAAATTTGATAATGTGGAAGATGATTGGAATGATTTTAGAAAAATAATTTGTGAAGTTGCTGAAGGCGTATTAGGGAAGAAAGCTAGAACTGCAGCTAAGAATATTAGTGAAAAAGCTTTATGTTTAATAGAAAGGAGAAAGGACTTGTACAAGAATTATCTGAGTGATAGATCGTATGAAAACAAAAGAAATGTAAAGAAAGTGGAGAAAGCATTAAAATATGAACTAAGGAGGTGTGAAGTGGAGGCCATGGATAAAATTGCCGAGGATCTGGAAGATGCAGCTAGACGGCATAATAGTAAAATATTGTACTGGCACGTTAATAAATTGAGAGGTAGTAGTCAATCCGGACTTGGCCCAGTTAAAGATAGGAATGGGGTCACAATTAGCGATAAGGAAAAAACTAAAGAGAGATGGGCCGAACATTTTGAGAATTTGCTAAACCGAGATAGAGTTGCAGGAAAAAATATAGAGGAAGATGAAAAAGTTTGTGATACCTTGGATGTGAAGGAAGATTTGTTTTGTGAGGAGGAATTAGCAACAGTACTAAAAGGATTAAAGAATAATAAGGTTCCAGGTGCTGATAGGGTGGTAAATGAGTTTCTTAAATATGGTGGCTCTGAGGTTAGAAATAAGTTACTGAAGATTATGAATATGATTTTCGAAAAAGGGGAAGTACCTAACGATTTTAGGAAAACCTCAATTAAGCCACTTTATAAGAAAGGTGATAAATGTGAATGTGGTCTCAGTAGGTAGTAAATTACTTAGTAATATGATACTTTTTAGACTGAGAGATGCTGTGGACAGAGTTTTAAGAGAAGAGCAGTGCGGTTTTAGAAAAGGTAGAGGATGTGTCAAGCAAATTTTCACTCTTAGGCTAATAATTGAGAAGTGCCTGAGTTTTCAAACACCTTTGGTCCTCAGTTTTATAGATTATGAGCAAGCGTTCGATTCTGTTGATAGAAGAGCTTTAGTAAAGGTTTTATCCTTGTATGGTATACCAGACAAATACATTAAAGTGATTAGTGCTATGTACGAGAATAACACTGCTGCGGTTAAGGTAGGCAATGAGGTTAACAGCTGGTTTTGTATTAAATCAGGAGTTAAGCAGGGTTGTGTTCTATCTCCCTTTGTATGGATTATTTTGATGGACTTTGTTTTAAGGAGCACAGGAAAGGCAATGGGAGACCACGGAATCAAATGGGGAGGAAAAGATCTCCTGGACTTGGATTATGCTGATGATTTAAGCATCCTAGATGAAAGTGTGAGCAAAATGAATGAAGTTTTAGAGGTTTTGCGAGTTCAGGGTGCTAGAATTGGTTTGAAAATTAATGTTAGGAAGACTAAGTCACTAAGTCTAGGAATAAGTGAAGATGAAAAGGTGACGTTGGGTAATGAAAAGATTGATCAGGTGGGCAGCTTCACTTACCTTGGTAGTATTATTAGTAAAGATGGTGGGAGCAGTGAAGATGTTAAATATAGAATAGCCAAGGCTCAGGGTGTTTTTTCACAGTTAAAAAAAGTCTGGAAGAATAGGAAGATAAGTCTGCAAACCAAGATTAGAATATTAGAAGCTACAGTGATGACAGTGGTCAAATATGGCTCTGAAGCATGGACGCTCCGAAAAGCGGATGAAGATTTGCTAGATGTTTTCCAGTGAAATTGCTTAAGGATTGTTCTGGGTACCAGGCTGACTGACCGTATTTCAAATAATAGGCTATACGAAAAATGTGGTTTAATACCGCTTTCTAGGGCTATATTGAAAGAAAGGTTGAGGTGGCTAGGGCACGTTGTGCGGATGAAGGATGACAGATTTCCGAAGATTGTCCTTTTCGGCCAACCATCTAGGGCTAAACGGAAAGCAGGTCGTCCCCGTCTGGGGTGGGAGGACGTCATAAAGAAAGATTTAAAGGAAATGGGAACTTCTTGGGCGGGTGTAAAAAGGGAGGCTTTGAATAGATTGGGGTGGAGGAGGAGCGTGCGTAGCTGTGTTGGCCTCAGGCGACTTGGTGCTGCGGTGAGTTGTTAGTAGTAGTAGTAGTAGTATCTGCAATTTCAAATGTAAGGCCTTTTATAAAAAATGCCCCATATTTTTATTTAGGTTTATAACACACTCACAATTTTGCAAATTCCTTTTTTAAACAAGTTGCATATTATTTAACTTTCAAGACTTGATTATTGATAGATGGCCTCCATGTAGCATAGTTAAAAATAATACAAGAAACCAGATTAGCGCGCGCGTGCCTCTTGGCCTGATCAAATGTAGATCGCTTCAAGGTGTACTAAACTTAGCATATGAAAAACCAGCCTTTGGTTTGCATATTTGTGAAAGGAATAATGCACTTCTCATGAAATTTTGTCAACATTTCATTTGCAGTCTTAATTAGGCAAACTCAACGAGACAAACATCCTTTGCACCGTTAATAATTTCTAATCAGCTAGTTGTATGGGCGCGTGTGTATTTACTCAAGGGGTAATTTTGAAGAAAAAAAGAGTGTTGGGGGTAAAAAAATAGATTATCGCTTCCTAGTGAGGTGTTGGCAACCCCGTGACAGATATTTTTTATCACACTTCCTTTCATTTTATTGGCATTAGCCAAACGCTACGTTGTGTATGCCCACCAACTAGTAAATATGCATCGGGCTTTTTTCTGCTCATTTATTTTCGGTGAAATTAATATCATAAAAATGGCGAAATATAAAATTGATTGAGCTCTCTCTGGCTACTTCATATGATTGAAGTGGGCAAGTATTTAGCCAATGTAATGCTAGGAGGGAAATTAAGTTTTGACGGGGTGAAAAATTGGCATTGTTTTTGACTTTATAAAATAGTAGATATTACACAAGGAAAATAAAGTATGGGCAAGTGTGTATTTACTCAAGGGGTAAATGTTGAAGAAAAAAAGAGTGTTGGGGGTAAAAAAATAGATTATCGCTTCCTAGTGAGGTGTTGGCAACCCCGTGACAGATATTTTTTATCACACTTACTTTTATTTTATTGGCATTAGCCAAAATTTACGTTGTGTATGCCTATCAACTAGTAAATATGTATCGGGCTTTTTTTCTGCTCAATCGTTTTCAGTGAAATTAATATAATAAAAATGTCGAAACATAAAATTGATTGAGCTCTCTCTGGCTACTTTATATGATTGAAGTGGGCAAGTATTTAGCCAATATAATGCTAGGATGGAAATTAAGTTTTGACGAGGTGAAAAATTGGCATACTTTTTGACTTTATAAAATAACGAATATTGCACATGGAAAATAAGTTCTATTCTTATAGATTAACATCAGTGAATTACCGCCACCACCATCAGCTTAAGAAGCACTTATTTGCAGTGAACCTGCGGATAACATTACACCGCTAATGGACATTAGGGATGATGACTTTAGGGATCCAACTATATTATGCGAAAAGTACTTGACGCTGCCCCCTATGTAATAGTCTCTCTCACGTCGGCAATACTTCATGTACGAGAACCACTGGTTATGACTTCTGTGGCTTTGGCAGTTGAAAAGTTAATAACCTCTGGAAATAATATCAAATTGCTCGTGCCTCATACAATCTTGAATCAACGTCATATTTCTACAGTCACGCATACCTATACCGATTCGTCATTTATCAATGGCGAAATTCCTTCAAAATTGGCATTAGCTTTGGTAAAAAGTGCTAGCGCTGTTGGATCAGGGACAGATTCCCCACATAAATTTGAATTATTTTGACTTTCATCGCTTGTATGTAAAGTAAATGGAATCCCACTCCAAAATTTATCCTTTGATAAATCCTACAGGACCCTCTATGAATTGACAATGCAATCCCTAGATCGAGATTGTCAATTATTCGAAAGTGGAATAATTGAAGAAATGTTTGCAAAAACGCATGGCATTATGGTATTAGATTTGTCTGGAGCTCATGATATGAGTATTGTCCGGGCGGGAAATGTACGGATAGAGGGTACCTTTGCCAAACCGTTGGAGGAAAGCATTGTATTAATCTTGCTAAATCAGTTTGAAACCTATTGGGAAATTACCCCTGACGGTAGTGTTTTATTACACTTAGCACCATGAACACGGAACGAATAATCGATGTATTTAACATGGACCCCTACATGTCCAAATATAAATCTTATTGCATACCTTCAGATTTCCCAGAGCATATTCAACATGTTGACAATACCCTTAATATTCTTAATAGCAGTCCGTCGAGGGCATTGGTCATGCATTTTTCAAACAAGAAGCAATATAGAATTTTTCGATCCGCTTGGCTTGCCGTATAAATTCTACACACCTCGTATTAAAAATTTTCTTGAGCAGAGCGGAAAATCTTTTATTCAAAATCAGAAGCGGGTACAAGATTTATCAATGAAGAGCTGTGGTTTTCATGCCCTGTTATATTTTATTTTTCGAAGTTGGGGACATACTTACGTGGAATTTATCCGCAATAAGATTTATGGTTTCAGTGCCCTAACAGTTAAATGCTTCAAAAATATATGTGAATTTGTCTATTAATAAAATTTGTATACAAAACAATGTGTCCTTTAGATTTCTTCTTCTACGTATGGGTAATCATCTGAAACGATAAGTGGTAGTAGCTCGTCAGGATTCAACTTGTATTCGTCCTGACGTGCAAAGTCAGGGTCACTTTTTCTACAATATAGGGTAACTTCATATATATCAAATCTCTTTGTAAAGTCAATAATACTGCTCTGATTCATATGATGAAATTCGCGTGTTTCAATTTGCTTATTTGAAGCAATCTCACATACAAGATTCTCATATGAAGAATCACTTTCTGTAACAACCAGATATAAGAGTCTGTAGGTTTATAATCAAAGTAGCCAGTATCTTCACAGCGATATCGTAAAAACCAAACTCTTTTATTATTCCAGCAATTGAAGCGTAGACCGGGTTCTTCTTCCCAAAATAATTTAAAGCCACAACGATACCAGTCTCTAAAAAAAAGTGAACTCGCGTTTAGGGTTTTTCTTATTCAGACCAGGATAAGTATTTTCCTATTGATCACATTTATCATAGTGACAATTGGAGCACAAGGATCCTCTATTATTAGAGTCACAAGTCTCATCATGACAAGAATTACAGTCTTTAATTTGCACTGCATATCCTCTATGCAATTTACATGGATTGCATAATTTACACTTTTCATTATGCTCATCAGCAAAAGTACAATTCTCACAGGATGACCAGCTTCCCAAAGTATACAAGCATAATGGACATGTATAAAACATTTTGTAGATGTTGACTGCTCCACTTCCAAAAAAAAACTGACTCGGAATCAATGAATGTTTTCATTGCTATCAGTTTTAAGTTATCGAATCATTAAAGGAATGGGAGGAGTAACTGAAACTCTGTGTAATCTTCAACCAGTTGTGCAATGTCATTTTGTTTTGTCTCAATCAATATATCTATAAATTGAGTAAAAGCCGGGGGCCAAGACACATAAGTCTAGGGCAATAGTCTAGCAGTAGAGATTCATTTCTCATTATATTATCAATCATCCTCTTAATGAAGATTTTCTTCTGCAGAGATAGTTTTAGAAAATTATCATTTAAAATTAACCATGTTTCCAAAGTAACAAGATTACCTCGAATTTTTTGTCTGTCCACTTTATTCATTTTAATCCAGACAGTTCTCTCTCACCACTAAACAGAAACTGATCCTCAATAAAATAGTTTCTACCACCAGGGAGCCTGTCTAGACATGCTTTTGCCTAGAAACACAATTTTGCCCCGTAACAGGGAAAAGGGGGTGTCCTTGAAATCTTGGGTAGACATGCTGTATCTTGCCTGGATATGCCAATCATGTCTGGACATGCCTAGTCTTGCCCCTGGCATGCCAAATCTTGTCTTGGTAAGAATTTTGCCTAGAAACAGGTGCAAGGGGCGCCATTTAGAATTCCCTATTATAGAGACCACGTTCCAAGTAGTTGAAACACCTGGGAATTTTACCTTAAATTGTGATACCTGATCGTTCCAAATCTTGCCTGGATGCGAATTTTGCCTAAAATTGCGAGACATGGTCACCAAAAGGGGAAATCGCCGTTAAAAATTCTTCTTGAACCTCTGGAAGAAAGGAGTAATCTGTATGTGTGTCACAGAAGTAATTATTGCCCCAATACTTATGTAATGTATTTATCGATAAGAAAATCCTATTGTAGGGGTTGTGATTGCTTCAGTTATGTAGAAGATCAAAGGTCTCACAGAGTTTCAATCCATACAAACAATAATACTCCTTTTTATCCAACCGAAATTCCTTAGTAATATTATTAACAAGGACTTTGTACCAGAATTACTATTCAACACCAATTTTCTAAGCATATTCAAATTTTATCCAACATTAATATTACAAATTTAAACGTAGGACGGTGCTAATCAACGTACAATTTTTGACTTGCAAATTTTAAAAGCAATTAACCAAAGATTTAAGGGACCGGTACCTCAAATTATATCGTGGTTAGGCCTGCGTATGATTTGGAAAGCAATCAGAAATTAAATAAAAAAGAGTTTTCAAACAGTTCGTGGTAACAAACTGTAAGTCAGGAGCGATCCGGCTCAATAGTAATCCGAAACTCTCAAAAAAGGAATTTTGATACCAACAGATAAATCAAAAGAATCAGACTTTATGCTAATTTCAAATATATAGGTTTCATTAATTTAAGTCTAGCCCATCAAAGTTCCAAGAATATTGCCTGAGAATATTTGCCTTATAATTTAAAAAAAGGGGAAAGACCCCGTAAAAATCATAGAACCTTAATGAAAATCACACCATCAAATTCAGCACATCAGAGAACCCTGCTGAAGAGGTTTCAAGCTTTTGTCAGCAAAAATGTGGAATTTTGTATTTTTTGCCAGACAAAAGATCACGGATGCGTAATTGTTTGTTTTTTTCCCCAGGGGTGATTGTATCAACCCAGTGGCTCTAGAATATCGCAGGGGGGCTCATTCAAACGGAGATTAAAAGTTCTAATGCCCTTTTTAGTGACGACAAAATGGAGGGCAACTAGAACCCCTCCCACTCTCATTTTTTCCCAAAGTTACCCAAACAAAATTTTGAGATAGCCATTTTGTTCAGCGTGGTCGAAAAATATAATAATTATTTCTTTGAGGATGACATAATCCCCCACAATCCCTGTGGGAAGGGCTGCAAGTTATGAACTTTGCCCCATGTTTACATATAGTAGTGGCTATTGGGAAGTATACAGACGTTTTAATGGAGAATTTTTTCTGGTAGTGGGGGGGTCGTGTGTTACATCGGAGGATATTTCCATGGAGGAAGTTTTCATGGGGGAAGGGGCATTGCTACGAAGGGGGCACCGGATTTCCCAGCATTATTTAAAAAATGATCAGAAATTAAATTAAAAAAAAAGTTCTCAACTGAAAAACTTTTAAACTGAAAATTTTTCAACATCAAAACTTAAAACGAACAGAAACTATCAAATAGTTCGTGGTAACGAACTGTAAGTAAGGAGCGACCCGGCTCAATGGTAACCAAAACTCTAGAAAACGGTTTTTGATACCAATAGATACATCAAAAGAATCAGATTTTAATGCTGATTTCAAATATATTATTTTCATTAAGTTTAGTTCTAACCATCAAAATTTACGCGCCTGAGAAAATGTGGCGTATTTTCGAAAAAAGGGGGAAAGACCCCCTAAAAATTATAGAACCTTGATGTAAGTCACACCATCATATTTAGCGTATCAGAGAACCCTACTGTAGAGATTTCAAGCTCCTATCTACAAAAATGTGGAATTTTGCATTTTTTGCCAGAAGAAAGATCACTTTCGTGTTTATTTGTTTTTTTGTTTTTGATTTTTTCCCAGGGGTGATCATATCGACCCAGTGGTCCTAGAATATCGTGGGAGGACTCATTGGATCGGAAATTAAAAGTTCTAGTGCACTTTTTAAGTGCCAAATAATGGAGGGCAACTAGGCCCCCTCCCACGCTCATTTTTTTCCCAAAGTCACTTGATCAAAATTTTGAGATAGCCATTTTGTTCAGCATGGTTGAAAATATTATAAATGTGTTCTTTAGGATGACTTAATCCCCCAAAGTCTGAAAGTTATGAACTTTGCCCAATGTTAACATATAGTATTGGTTATTAGGAAGTATGCAGACGTTTTCAGGGGGGATTTTTTCTCGCAGTAGGGGGGTGGGTGGGTTGGGGGTTATGTGGGAGGATATTTCCATGAAGGAAGTTTTCATGGGGGAAGGGACATTGCTATGAAGGGGGCGCTGGATTTCCCAGCATTATTTAAAAAAAAATCAGAAATTAAATGTAAAAAAACAAGTTTTCCAACTGAAAATAAGGAGTAACATCAAAACTTAAAACGAACAGAAAATATTACGTGCATGATTGGGTTCCCCCTTAGTCTGTACCTCGCTCTTTAAGCCAAAGATTTTTTAGTACGTTCATAAGATCTATTTATTCTAAATAACGGCGTTTGTGATTAAGGGGTCATTTTTAAAGAATTGGAACAAAATTCGAACTCTTGCTTAAAGAGCGAGGTATTGACTAGTAGGCGAGCCCCCTAATATACGTATTAAAAATATATGAATATAGAAGTTCGTTACGTAAGTTAATTCGTAAGTTACGTATATTTATTACTAATAAAAACGTTCGTAAATAAAATTAAACAAGTTTCGAGAAAGCCATTGAACCAAATAAAGGTAAAATTAATATGCAAATTTTTTTTTAATCATTCATGTACGGTGAGCCAAAATCAAAACCTGCATCAATTCAAAAACGTTCAAAAATTAAAAAAAACAAGTTTTTTTAACTGAAAGTAAGGAACGACGTTAAAACTTAAAACGAACAGAAATTATTCCGTATATGAAAGGGGCTGTCCCCTCCTCAACGCCTCGCTCCCTACGCTAAAGTTTGGCTTTCTCACAACTCTTATTTTTTAACAATAAAAAGCTTTAGCGTAAAGAGCGAGGCGTTGAGGAAGGGACAGCCCCTTTCTTATACGGAATAATTTTTGTTCGTTTTAAGTTTTAACCTCGTTCCTTATTTTCAGTTAAAAAACTTTTTTTTTATTTAATTACGTATATGAATTGGTTCGCCCGCTAGTAAATACCTCGCTCTTTACGCTAAAGGTTTTTTTAGTAGTTTCATAAGAGCTATTTATTCTAATTAATGACCTTTATGATTAAGGGGTCATTCTAAAATAATTGGAAAAAGCTTCAAACTTCAGCGTAAAGAGCGAGATATTGACTAGGGGGCGAACCTCCCTAATATGCGCAATAAAAATATACGAATACAGTTTACGTAAGATAATTCGTAAGTTATGTATATTTATTAGTAATAAAAATGATCGTAAATAAAATTAAACAACTTTCGAGAGAGCCATTTAGCCAACTAAATGTAAAATTAATATGCAAATTCCGTTTTAATTATTTATGAATGGTGAGCCAAAATCAAAACCTGCATTAATTTAAAAACATTCTTCTGAATGTTTTTGAAATAAAAAAAGCTTTATTTAACTGAAAGTAAGGAGCGATAATAAAACTTAAAAAGAACAGACATTATTCCGTATATGAAAGGGGCTGTTTCCTCCTCAACGCCTCGCTCTTTACTCTAAAGTTTGACTCTTTCTCAAAACTCTAGTTTTTGGAACAATAAAAAACTTTAGCGTAAAGAGCGAGGCGTTGAGGAGGGGACAGCCCCTTTCATATACGAATAATTTCTGTTTGTTTTAAGTTTTAATGTCACTCCTTACTTTCAGTTAAAAGAAATTTGTTTTTTTTATTTAACTATTTTTTTCAAACTCATTTTTTCCCAAAGTAACCCTATCAGAATTTTGAGATAGCCATTTTGTTCAGCATGGTCAAAAAATATAATAAGTATGTCTTTGAGGATGACATAATCCCTCGTACTCCCCGGGGGAAGGGAGTAGGAAGGTCTCAGAAGGAATGAAACGGACACATGTGCTGCCATCTAAAATTGAGTCTAACTCCATACGAACACCATATATGTGTATAGCCTCCCTAGGGGAAATAGATTCCCGAGAAATTGATTGCGTAACCTAACCTAACCTCATGAGTTCCGGAACGAACATCATATATGGGCATAGAATCCCTAGGGGATAATTTCTGACGGATGATGTCAAGGTCGATTTATTTGTTGTTGTCAGGTTGTTGTTTGGCCAGGTGTAATGACACGAGGGGTGATTTACATAATCGCTAGGGGAATGTATTGATCTAGGGGAAGTGGATTTCCGAGAACTTGATTTACATAATCGGTGGGGAGAATGTTATGATCCAGGAATGGGAAATAGGAAGTACATGCCTCCTTCTAAGCCAATCAGAGAGTCGGTTACATCTCATTCTAAACCAATAAGAGAGTCGCTAACATATGGTTTTCCCCATTACATCGCAATTCGCCCTTGAGATTTCATATATAACGGACATGCGTTGTGATTAAATTGTCATATAGTTCCAAGACACAATGGATAAACCAACAAATATTATTGATGAGCTAGAAGCCTTGGCTACATCGATTTACAATGTGAGTTCTGTTTTAGTACATTTTCATTCTTTATTTTCAAAATAAAATTATTTTCCTTGGTCACCCTCCAGTATATTCAGGTGAATCCCCCCCCCCCTCCCACTCTAATACAAACTCCACCATGCTATCTTTATAATCGTTAGAATACTATAAAATATGCTCTTTTTAACCATGTAAACCCCCCCCCCTCCCACTGTTGACAACTTTAATTCTTGCAATAGAAATAATTCTGTTTTTTCGATAAAATTCTTGCTTTCTCTATTTCTATCTAAGTGACAACCCTTAGCTATTAATATACCGTTTCCATTTAAGCCGTCACTAACTTGACAAAACATTTCCGCAAGGTTATAATTAGCTGACACCCCACAATTGCACTTCCTGCATGTTTACGATAGCGGTCTAGCCAAAAGGTTTCACAGATCCAAGAGGATTGTTTTTCCCGTCAAAATAGAACAGTTTCAAGCAAAATGAGATTGCAATAATTAAGCTAGGCCTACACAACCTGTATGGAAGAATGTACACCCCCCCCCCTCCCACTGTTGACAACTTTAATTCTTGCAATAGAAATAATTCTGTTTTTTCGATAAAATTCTTGCTTTCTCTATTTCTATCTAAGTGACAACCCTTAGCTATTAATATACCGTTTCCATTTAAGCCGTCACTAACTTGACAAAACATTTCCGCAAGGTTATAATTAGCTGACACCCCACAATTGCACTTCCTGCATGTTTACGATAGCGGTCTAGCCAAAAGGTTTCACAGATCCAAGAGGATTGTTTTTTCCCGTCAAAATAGAACAGTTTCAAGCAAAATGAGATTGCAATAATTAAGCTAGGCCTACACAACCTGTATGGAAGAATGAAATGCTTTCTAGACAAAATTAATGCTAATAAATATTTTTAGGACATTATGTAAAAAGGGGGAAGGGGCCATGCCTCAATTCTATCGCCGTCATTGTAAAGTGAAAAAACAAAACTGTTTCTTCGCGTTAGGTAGTAAGAGAGCCGGAGATTTCTAAGAAAAAGATAACTTTATTATGTGTAAATTGAATACCATTTACATCTAAGATCAAAAATTTAGACCTATAAGCTGCTGGGTTTACAATCTTTTTTCTATTTTAAAGCCTATAGACGGGAACATTTAAAAAAAATTTCCAAATGGTAAAAAAAGAATCATTGATTTCTATCCTAAGACTACAAACTAGTGATTGTACAACTTTTATTTTTCTCACAAGTTGTACAATAAAAACGTATGATTTCCAAGCATAGTATATTGCTCGTAAATTTTACTTTTTGCTTTGTTGAAAGGGGGGGGGGTGGGGACTTCTTTTTGATAAATGCCTTCTAGAAAAAATTATGGCTAGGTTAGGGGTTGGGGGGGAGGGGTACTAATTTTTTTATTCTGTGAAAAAGGTGAAAATTATTTCAATACTAATTTTTTTCTCTTCTTTTAAGGACATTTACAAAGAATGTGTTGTCCCCCCTCCACCTAAGAGAGCAAGAAAGGATGAGGCAGCCCCATCAGTGCCGGCCCCTATGCAGTCTGGGCAAGCTACATCCTCAACGCAAAGCCCCTGACCATCGGGCTGTCGCTCAACCTGATGTCACTGTCAGAAAGTTAAAAAGAGATTGGACGGTTGCACACATGATGGCAAGCCCCAGTGCTCCAACCCCTCAAGCCCGTGACATAACTGCCCCACCTACACAAGGTCAGGAGGTTGCCCTCCAGCGTGCTTCGCCAGCGGCTTCAGGCACTCAACTGCAGCCGAGATATAAAAATGTGATTTTTTTACCTAACTTATAGAAATATGCGAAAAACAACAACAAACCCAATTTTCATCGCGCTGTAAAAGTGTGTGTGTGTGTGTCTCAGAGATATTAAAATATTAACCCCCCGCCCCAACCATTGTTTTGAATTTCTCTGCTCCCCCCCCCCCAAAAAAAAAGTGTGATTTTTTTTTGCTTTTCAAAGAAAGCCACTCTTTTTTTCTAATCTTTCCTATTTTCTCTGACCCACTGTAGACATAAACTTCGCTATCTCTTCGCTATCTCATAATAATATTTTTCGTTAATTTCTAGTGTTGTCAATTACTGATCATAGATTGACTAGATTTTTTTAAGTCAAAGCAGAATGCTATTTTTCGCCATTGAATATTATAGTTTTAAGGATTCGGTCTTCCAACAATCGACTCATTTCATCAGTCGGTCAGTCAGTCAGTCAGTCAGTCAGTAATTCAGTCAGTCAAAGCCTGTCAAAGATATTAAAGGAAAAAAAATTGCTCCCCCTTTTTAAATCAGGTCAATTATCGTACACAGGGGAGAGGGCGGCCGGAAAGCGCCGCGGGAAGCGCTGCGGGAAGCGCCGCGGGGCCTGCTGGGCTTTGGGCGGGTCGGAGGGGGGCATTAAATAGTGGAAATTGGGGGGGGGGTCGTTTGAACAAAATCAAAACCTTCTATGTCATCCTTTAGATTTTCGTTAAGTTGGAACTTTCAGAATATATATATAGAGTAGAGTAGAGAGAAGTAATTGCTACTGCTAAGAAGCACGTTTTTTTTAAATAATAATAATCCAATTTTTTTGTTTTTAAAGTAGGGGTAATTTAGACACTTTGAAAATAAGCTATTTTTCATTTATAGGTTGTTCTAGTTCCATACTCGCCATCTCCCCCCTGCTCGTCAGTTGGAGAAGGAGAGGACGCGCCTAAGGGGCTTTACAACAACAACAACAACAATGAAATATCTCAGCAGGTCAGCGATAATTCACTTGAATTTATTCCTGATAACATTGATGACTTTTTAAGTGATTTTTTTTAAATGTTGATAATAGCACAGTTGGGCAGGATTTGGGAGACTTGAGTCCAAACACACTACAAATTTTAGAAGATTTTACCTGGTAATTAACAGGGAACCCTCCTCTAGCCCCTGATAAAATACTTACACTTCAATCGAATGAAGTGCCTTCCCATAGCCCTATTATTGAACAATGTGGGGGAGGTGATGGTGATAATAATATACAAGAGGAGGAGGTGGGGGATGGGGGAGGGGCGTTGATAATAATATACAAAAGGAGGTGGGGGTGGGGGAGGGGGTGTTGATAATATACAAGAGGTGGGGGAGGGGGGTAATATCCACTTGACACCATATCCCGAATTTAAACCCACAAATACAATGTTAAATACAATAGTTGTCTACACTGCAACCTTTGGAGACCCATTTAATTCGCTTTTGTGTGGTAATTTTGTGTTTGACCCTGTGGAAATTGTTCATGAATATGTAGATAGAATTCGTGCACTGCTAGAAAATCAAATTCAGTTGTGGGGAGGGGGTAGGAATTCAATTAAGGTTTCTATTGTTTTAAAGGTGTTTTATTTAAATGAGGGAAAAAGTGAGGTTTACCATCATTATGTACACACCGAGAAGCGAGTCATATATCCAAATTTAGAGAATTATGAGGGTGTTTTTTCCGAGTGGATATGTAATATTATTACGCATCTCGAGAATTATAATGTCAATGGGAGCGGGTCTGTAGTTCTTTATGTTGAAAATTTAAGCGTTAATACCTGTAAATTTAAGAAAGATTTTATTTTAAGAGGGGGGCAGGTGGGGAAAGGTCAATAGTTTTAAAATATAATCCTGATTTAGAAGGATGTCAAGGTGTCCAGCGGATCTGTTTTGAAACAGATCAAAAATGTTTCAAGTACGCTTTCCTCATATCAGCATTCGAGCCTCTAGCACGTGAAGCTTCAAAGACGAATTTAGATCACTGGGCGTTACATGGGAAGGAGGGGTCCGATTTTCCCATTGTAGATTTCACTTGTTTAGAGGGGAAATACCCAGTAACGCTCAGGTCTATTGATATTTTTGAAAGGGCCAATTTCCATTTAAATATTGGCGTTACTGTGGTTCAGTATGAAACTGAATTTGAAGATGGGGTTCATTCTAAAAAGAAGGGGGTGGTGTTCCCAGTAAAGGGTCCGTCGATTGAATTGGTTAAAAACTGGGTTTGGTTGTTGTAAACACCACCATCTAGTGACCTAGCCAATTCAATTGGCCATTTCAATCCAATTACAGACATTAGTAGAGTTCTGGGGGAGGGTAAGAATAAGGGGTTAAGTTTATACTTTCCGACATGCCTGTCTCGATTTTGGACAGAATTAAAGTTACAAAATCATATGAAGCACTGTAGACGGCATGGCTACCAGTCAGTGGAAACGGTTTCAGGGGATAGAGCCATTTTACGCTTTAAAAATTTTCAAAACACCCTCCTCCAGAGCAACAAAATCTTGTTGGATTGTGAAGCGAAGCTGGTGGAAGTGAACGATCCTCGATTTCCAAACCGAATCAAAGAACATCAAGCTATTGCAGTGTCCTACGCCCACGCACAAAGATACAATTCTAACACTATGCAGTTGTTAGAAATAGTAGAAACACTGGATGAGGGAGAGTGCATGATCAAGGCATTAACTAAATTAATTGGCCAAGCTAATGGCGCTATTTCTCGTTTGAGAAATACGCATTACCTAATGGTCTTGTCTGTAGAGGATCGTCTTGCGATTAAAAATCAAAAATTATGTTGGGTTTGTAAGGGGGAGTTTGAAGAGGGGGATAAGGGGAAAGGGACTAGAGGGAAAGAGGGGGGAAGGGGAAAGTCAGAGATCACAATCACTTGTGGTAGGAAATATCCTCTGGGGGTAGTAATTTTAGAGGGGTAGCACATCAATCGTGTAACATAAACGTTAGCCAACAGTTTTTTATTCCAATTTTTATTCACAATTCAAATTATGATTTAAAATTTATTTTACCGGCACTGGCACGTATGCACAGGGAGGGAGGGGGAGTAGATAGTCCATGGGTAAATAATTTATTTACCTCTAACATCATTTCCAAATCGGCCGAGAAGCTAGTGCTTCTCGAGTTGAAATTGCAGGTAGTAAATAATGGGCATACGTGTTGGAATAAAATCAGGTTTTTAGATTCCTTTAGTTTTTGTTCCCAAGGCATTGAGTCAATTGATTCAAAGGCAGAAAAGCGACAATTTTGATAGCTTTCCTTTGCTTAAACAGCACTTTCCAGACAGTGAAATGTATGACCTATTGACCTGTAAAGGTGTATACGCATACGACTATTACTGTTCTGGCGCTCGCTTAAGCGAGGTGAAACTACCTCCAATGGAAGCTTTCTATAATTCACTCACCAACAGTGAATGCACAGCCGAGGAATATGAGTTTGCCAAGAAGGTGTGGTCTAAGGGGAATTGTAAAAATGGGTGGGAATATTGTAGACTGTACTTGGCCAGTGAAGTTTTAACTCTGTTGGACATAGTCTGCAAGAACACAGACTAAATCTATTCAGAGTTCGGACTAGATATAGGCTATTATTTTTCCACACAACATTTGGTGATGGACTTGATTTTAAAAATTAGTAGGGAGGAAATAGTTCTAATCACCGATGTGGATCAACACCTTCTTGTAGAAAGATCAATGAGGGGTAGGTATGTTTTTCATGGGGATCGCGTCTTGTCAACCGATCCGAGCGGACAAAACACCGGTGCAAAGTCAAATGCAGTGTTCTTGGACATGAACTCATTGTACCCATCGGCAATGTCTCACTACTCTTTGCCGTGTGGGAACTATCAATGGCTTGATAATCCTTGTGAGTTCCCCGACATTACCACCGTCGAGGACAATGGGCCACAAGGGTGGTTCTTTAAAATTGACGGGTACATTCCATTGGCGCTTCATGATTCAGTCAGAGATTTTGTTTTTCCCTGTATCAATCGACCAGTGAGCAGGGACTCACTGAGCCCCTCCAATCGATCGTTGGTTGAGGATATGGGGATGCACTGGACCCCCTCTAAGCAAAAACTGATTGCAGATTTGGACCCTAATGAGAATATCGTTGTTCACCATGTGCTTTTGCACTGGATGGTGAACAATGGTTTCAAGATCACCAAAATACATAGGGTCCTGCAATTCAGTCAGAAACCATACTTAAAGACGTTTATCGACACCTTTTTGATAAACGCTCTCGGGAAAACAGTAAAGTAGAGAAGGAAATGTACAAACTCATTTTAAATTCAGCGTTTGGCAAAATGTGTGAAAGCGTACGCAACAGATCTCGCTGCGATGTCGTGACTGACCCTCAAGAGTGTGCACGGATTATTAGCGACCTTAATTTTACAACGTTCACGAGCATAGAGGCTGGCATGGTTCTTCTACACATAAGAAAGAGAAATGTGGTACTGAACAAGAATATAGCAGGAGGTAGTTCAGTACTTGAAATTTCGAAAAAGCTCATGTTGTCGTTTTTTTTACAATGTGTGCAAGGTGCAATGGCCACGGGAGGGGGAGGTTCAAGTTTACTAATGGGATACAGATTCTCTGCTGTTAAAGGTAAAAACTGAGGATTTATTGGGGGATTTAGAAAATGGGGAACACATCAGCTCGCGGATGGATTTCACCAACTGGAATCCGTCCCTCTACCCCGAGTTGGTGAAACGTCAAGCCCCCAACCAACTACTAATGTTAAAATCAGAGACGGGGAGTGATTTGATATCCAGGGGGGTGTTCCCGGGTCCTAAAGTTTATTGCGTTGAAACACATAATGGGGATGTAAAGCAGGCGTGTAAAGGGGTGCCTAAACATTTTGTAAAGAGCAATTTCAACATGAGCGTGTACAGAGACTGTGTAGAAAGTAGCCTAGTGCCGAGAGCACAAGTGCTTGCAATTCGCTCTCTACAGTATAAAAATTATACTGTAAGAGTGGAAAAGAATGCAATGTCATGTATATCTGACAAAGTCTATGTGCTCGAGAATGGTGTAAGTGTACTGCCACATGGCCACTACCTTATTTCAGACCGGGTTGAATGCATAGACTATCGCAATCAACCTGGTCTGGATAAATTAACCTAACCACTAACCTTTCATAAATTAACTAACCCTAACCCAACCTAACCACTAACCTTTCATAAATTAACTAACCCTAACCCAACTTCACCTTAACCCAACCACTGACCCAACCTAACCTGTAGTGACGACAACTATTGTATACAGTTTTTTCCACATCGATCCCTGGGGGTGGGGGTCCCGCCCTCCCCGTGGCCCCGGGGGATGGGGGGTCCCGCCTGCGGCCGGCCTTCGCCCCCGTGGCTCCCGGGGGGGGGGGGCTTTTAAATTCATAATGTTCAACTGTGCTTTTTCAAGTCCACGTTCCAAGTGTCCCAAGTGTTTTTTTTTCTCTCAAGTGATTTACTGTACAAATAGTGTGTGTGTTAATGTACAAAAAAGTGTGTGTTTTGTAAAAAAAGTGTTTTTTAAAGACAATAAGTGTTGTTGTTGTTGTTGTTGTTCTTGATGAACAAAAGTGTTTTTTTATAATAAATGTTGTACATAAAGTGTTTTTTATCATTGTTCATATTGAACAAATAGAATTTTCATGTTGAATAAATGACCATGAAATATTGTTTTTGTTGTTCTTGTTGAACAAGTGTCATTCTTATGTTGTTCATGTTGAACAAATAGAGTTTTCATGTTGAATAAATGACCATGAAATATTGTTTTTGTTGTTCTTGTTAACGTACTAGATAGATCTATGGGAAAATTATTACTACTACTACTACTTATTCACTGGACACGTATGATTTACAGTTAGGTGTAGTCCGACTGTTGTCAACAACAGCAGTAGCAGCAGGTATCAATTTAAAACACCCTTCAAGTCGTTTTTGTGTGGTCCATCAATGTCGGGGAAAACAACACTTTTAGCTAAAATAATTCAAAATTGTCAGAAAATGTTTTTGGAACAACCAAAGAAAGTTTATTATTGCTATAGTATTTGGCAGGAGTCCTATAATCAAATGAAAGACATTGCCACAACCCTACCAATACAATTCATACGGGGACTTGATGTTTTCAATAGTATTGAACCGAACTCGTGGCTGATTATTGATGATTTGGCTGAATCCATTGAACAGTTCTCACCATAAATGCTACAGCTGTTCACCGTTCGCTCTCATCATGAACAGATTTCCATAACCCTAGTTCTACACAATCTGTTTCATCAGAGCAAATGTATGCGAACCCTTGCTTTGAATTGCACCATCTATATTATCTATCGAGTTGTTCGTGATTCTAGCTGGCTAATAACTCTCAATAAGCAAATATATAGAGGCGCCCCTAAATTTTTGCTGTCAGCGTACACTCAGGCGACTAATAAGCCCTACGGTTACATTTTGCTGGATCTTAATCAGAGCACGCCCGAGGATCTACGTGTAGTCACCGACATTTTCGACAAAGAAATTACAGTGTATCTTCCGGTGAACAGTAGAAAAGGCTATTAGTTGGCATTGTGACACTGAAGAAACTACACGAACAACGGCATTTATTTTCCGTTCTAGGCACTTCGAAACCTCCACTCAGAAAGGCCATACTCAAACATGGTGTTGACAATGATTTCATTAATCTAATATCTGAACTTTGTTTAAATTTGACCGAGGGCAATGTTCAACTGCCAGAAGGTGTTAGACAACAGATAAAGCAACATCGTTCCACAGTGAGCGCCTTGGCTTGTAAAAACAAGGGAAAATTTTTTAAAAGAAAACTTCTCCTTCAAGCGGGCGGTAGCTTTTTCACACTTTTACTGCCAATAATTGCAGGACTTGTAAACAGTTTTCTCTAGAGAATGGCGAAACCCTATAAAGTGACACCATTTGAACTTGTCCTCTCGCCCGTTGAATATTTTGAAGACAATCTAAGCAAATTCATTAATGATGAGAATGTTGCCGATGACAAAAAAACTGCTTTTACTTCAAGATGCATTGCGACGTGTGGACAAACATAGACCTTATCGTGAGAGACCAGCCGCTGTCACCGTCACCGATCCCTCCAAACGGGAAACATCTCCTCAGGATTCTGCAGTAGTGCAATCAAAGGAGAAGGAATTGAATTCAATTGTATCGAAAATTGGAAACCTATTGTCAGTGACCTATCGAGAACAGAGTAAAAGAGTATTATCATATCTCATGTTGGAAACTGATGGTGATGATGATGATCATCAAGTTCAAGTCGACAGCACAGGGAAACGAATTATAATTCAGGGAAAAAGTTATAATCTAGTTGATTTAATTTGTGATATGGTGACGAATCGTAAAGGACTTTTATCATTTGACAATAATTTATACACCTTTCTAAATGCATCAAACTTTCCCAAAAGTCTTATTGGCAATAAGCAAACTCTAAAGAAACTAAGAGAATATAGTCCTCCAACAACACCAGCACCAACACCACCATTTAAAAAAGAAGAAGATTCAATATTTGAAAATACTAGTAGCAGCAGCCGCAGCAGGAATGATTTTATAACACCTGTGGCGGCTAGTCAAAAGCGAAGACGTCTAAAGCGAACTTTAGACGCAGTTCAACGGTGTCACAATGCACCCAACAAATATATTCTGGTGGCAATCAGTGTCTTTAGTCGCTATGCCTATGCCATTCCATTACGGTCAAAGAGAGGTGTTGAAGTTGCTCTGGCCATTGAAAGTATTCTTGAACAGGATTGCTATAGAAAAATTCAATCGGATCGTGGTAGCGAATTTGTTAGTCCCCATGTGCAAAAGGTTCTATTGAAATATAATACAACACTTTATCATAGTCACATCCCGATAAAGGCTGCATTGGCTGAACGATTGATAAGAACGATTCGTCTATTAATTTCAAGATATTGTACACTGAAAAATACATCTGCTTTTATTCATGATTTAGATAAAATCATGCGGATATACAACCATTGACCTCTTCGATCTCTGTCCAACTCAAGCCCTCGGGAAGTTCATTACAGTGAAAATACATTTAATGCTTTTCTAAAGCAATACTCCAATGACAATGAGAAGAAGAGGAAAAAGAAGAAATTCAATATTGGTGATACTGTTCGAATTAATAGAACCACCAATATTTTTGAAAAGGGGAATTATTTATTGAGCACCGAACTTTTTAAAATGTCCAAAATCCTGGACACCGAACCCACGACATATCGACTGCGAGACACCAAAGATGATGAGATACTCGGCGGTTTTTATGAATATGAACTGCAAAAAGTTAGAAACACTAGTGAAATTTATCAAATTGAAAAGATATTAAAGAGTCGTACTCGTAGGGGCAAGAGACAGTTGCTTGTTCGCTGGCTAGGATACAACTCTAATTTTGATTCTTAGGTCAATGCTGAAGACATTAACAATGCCCAATGATTTCTATGTGACTGTCATGTCCAATGTTTCTGATCCTCTCTACAATGACTTGAATAGAACAAGTGATTTTTGGACAAAACTCTCTCCCACCATCAAATTTGACGACGGAAAGTATGAAGTGGCTCTTGTCGACTGTATTCTCAAAAATACCTACGACACCCTGAGAAAAGATCGTAAATATGATATAAAAATAAGACCCTATGATTGGCCACCATCACCCTCAGGTGATCAAGAACAAATTCAAAAAATCAATTGGATGAATTATCCATATATTGAATTACCCTACGAGGAACTCACCTGTATGAATGATTTATGTCGTTCTATTAATAAAAGAATTTCCGCTCGTAAAAAAGGAGCTTTTCATTTCAACTATTCAAAGGAGGAGGGTAAGATCTATATTAGTTCACCTATTGCCGATGAAAAGGTTATTCTCAATGATAACCTAAAGGATGTTCTTGGCTTTAAGCTCAATATAATCAATGGTAAAAGTGCCGGAAACACTAATTTCATTTTGTTGACTACCCGCCTGCCTTCTCCACGGACACTTGTATATTTCTGTACGCTTCATTTGTGGAAACATCTCGGGTTGGTAATTCAATTGCTCCCCTCCTACGAGTTCTTGAACGAAAAACCAGTCAAGAACATATTCACCACTACAATATAAAGCATCTTCAATATATTCCCGTAAACACTTCCTATTGGGAACTCTGTCAGTTAACACTACGAACTTAATTGGGTGATCCCATAGCAATTTCAAAAGGTTTGGCTGTGATTACATGTTATTTTCGGCCCATCGTTCAACAACAAGATGTCTAATAGAAAAGTGGTATTCATTTGTCCTGATATTGACTGCCATGTTAATACTCTTGGCCCAAGACAACAGGGCAATGGAATGGACTATCACAAAGGTCGCTTGTCAATGTCCGGCTATGGTCTTGGCAGTTGGTTTGCTAAGCTGTTTCGTTCTGCACTACTTCTGGCTAGAAAATATCTTGTACCGGCTGCGACAGATTTTGCATCCTCTACACTTTACGATTGGGGCTCTGGCAAGGATTTTAAAAAAAGTGCTTCGGAAAATCTCAGGTCCAATGCGCAAAACCTTGGCGAGAGATTAAAACAAAATGGAAAAGGTTTAAAAAGGTCGAGAAACACTGCATCACTCATCAGTCTCTACTCAGGTACGAAACGAAAGACATCACCACTCTTGTCAAAGAAAAGAAGGAAAAAGCCGACACGTACTGTAAACAGAAGAAGAAGTCCCAGGAAGAGAATTGTTAGATCGAAACTAGATTTCTTTTCCTAAGATATCCTACCTACCGCATAAGGATTCTCAACCTTCAATCACCTCATCATTGAATCTATTCAATGCAGAAAATGTTGATGTGAGTGTCAAGCATGGATACTATGAGCAATTTTATCCACAAAAACCCCTCTCTGATAATATCCACTTTCAAATTTATTCCAATGAAGACTACTTTATGGACATGTCTTCGACATTTATAGATTTACAAATGAAAGTCCGGAAATCCGATAATACATTGCCAATTCGGGCCGATGGAATATCCTATGAAAATTGTAATATTACATAATTTATTTCGTCAAATCAGTGTCTACATCAATGGTACGGTGGTGAGCACAAGCAACAATCTCTCAAATTATACAAGCTATATGCAATTCATGTTGATGACACCCAAGTCATACAAGGAATTGAGAGGCACCTCCAATGGATATGAATATATTACTAATACCGATAGTACAGATGCACTTAAAAATGCTACAACTAGCGAATTACATCTAGTTGGAAAAATATATCGTGAAATATTTAATATACCCCAATGGCTATCACCCAATGTTAAAGTGGATATAAAACTGACGCTTGCACCATCCAATTTCATATTGAGAAAAGAACTTGTTGCCAATCCTGATGTGACTCTCTCCCTCACCTCGGCAATACTTCATGTACGCAAAAAACAAGTCATGAGTTCTGTTGCTTTGGCAGTGGAAAAACCAAGAGCCAGTGGAAATAATATTAAACTACTTGTTCCTCATACAATCACCAATCAACGTCATATAGCCATGGGGTCACGCACCTTCACTGACTCATCCTTTATCAATGGCAAAATTCCGTCAAAACTCGCTTTGGCATTTGTAAAAAGCGCCAGTGCAATAGGATCGTGGACTGGATGTCCAAATAAATTTGAAATGTTTGGACTTTCATCTCTTGTGTGCAAAGTAAAAGGTATCCCACTCTACAATCTATCTTTTGATAAATCCTATTGAACATTGTATGAGTTGACCATGCAAACCCTAGATCATGATTCGTAACTATTTGAAAATGGTATAACCGAAGAAATGTTTTCTAAAACACATGGTATCATTTTACTAGATTTGTCTGGTACGCAGGATATGAGTAAAACACGTACGGGGAGTGTGCGTTTAGAGTGTACATTTGCCGACCCATTGGCTGAGAGTCTTGCACTAATCTCACTAAATCAATATGAAACCTATTGGGAAATCACTCCCGAAGGCAGTGTTCTACTAGACTTGGCACCATGAACACCAGTCAAATAATCAATGTATTTAATATGGATCCCTACATGTCCCAGTACAAATCCTGTTGTCTGCCCTCAGACTTTCTTGGAAAAATTCAAAGTGCCAACAATACCTTAATTATTGTTAATAGCAGTGCGTCGACTGTGCTGACGGGTCATTGGCTGTGCATCTTTCAAACAATGAAGACGATTGAATTTTTTGATCCTCTTGGTCTACCCTATACATTTTACACACCCCACATCAGCAACTATATTGAGAGCAGTGGGAAAACTATTATTCAAAATCGGAAAAGAGTGAAGGATCTGACGACTAAAAGCTGTGGCTTCCATGCACTACTATATTTTGCGTTCCGATGTCGCGGCTATACTTACAAGCAGTTTCTCCACATTTATGGTGACAATCCACGTCTTAACGACTTTCTAGTGGAAAATATCCTCTCAGACCTATTTAATATTGATTTCAGTGCCCTAAGAGTAAAGTGCTTAAAAAATGTTTGTGAATTTGTTTATTAATAAAATGCACATATATACAACAATGTCTTTAAATCTACACTTTAGATTTCTTCTTCTTCTTCGGTGTATAGGCAACTGTCGTGAACCACTAATGCTGGTAAATCATTTGGATTCACTGTATATTGATCTTGATTGGCTGCAAAGTCAGGGTCACATTTTCTACAGTATAATGTAACTTCACTCTTGTCATATCTCGTTGTATAGTCAATGATGCATTCATATTATGAAATTCACGAGTTTCAATCTGTCTACTTGAAGCAATATCACATACAGTGTTTTCAAATGGTGAATCACATTCGGTAACTGCCAAATAAAAATCACTTGGTTTGTAGTCATAATAGGCAGTGTCGTCACAACCATGACGTAGAAACCAAATTGTCTTATTACCCCAACAGTTGAATCGTAGACCTGACTCCTTTTCCCAGGATAATTTAAATCCACGACGATACCAATCTCGTAGAAATAAACTAAAATCACGTTTGGGATTCTTTCCAATCATAGCGGGGTAAGTATTCTCCCACTGATCACATTTATCATAGTGACAATTGGAGCACAGGCGTCCTCTAGGGTGAGAGTCACACACCTCTTCAAGACATGAATTACATCCTTTAGTTTGTACTCCATAGCCTCTATGTAATTTACAAGGATTACATAATTTACACCTTTCACTATAGTCATTAATAATTGTACAATTCTCACATTGACTCCAACAACCAAGAGTGAACATGCATAATGGACATGTATAGCATATTTTTTTTTTTTTGGTTTCCATTGTCACTTGACTCTCTCACAGCTAAAACGAAACTGATCGTTCCTGCCGATGGATAAATTCAGGGTGGAGGAATGGGAGAGGAGTAACTCTGTGACGTCACCTCTTTCGAATGGTGGGGGAGCCATCTACATTGAATCCATCGGCAATGTTTTCAAAAGTGTATCCACGATATGATTCTGCCTTGTTCCAATTAATATATCAATAAATTGAGTATAAGCATTTGAGTCACATCGACAAAGCTTCATACAATAGTCCAATGGGGGAGAATCAGTCCTCATTATACTGTCAAGTGTTCCGCAAGAGATTATTCTGCGTTGAAAAGATAACTCAAGAAAATCATGATCCAAAATCAAATGTTTTTCCATAAACACAAGATTTGATCTAATTCTCTCTTTCTCAAATTTATTCATTTTTCAATCCTTTCACTCTGACTGCTGACTCTAGACTGACCATGAATCGTTAGCCCTAGCATTCTAACCTGACAAAAAGAAAGGGAACATTTTCGATTTCGTAACAATTTTATTGAATAATTACAACAATAATACTAAGCATGTACAATTAGCGATACAGTTTATTGTCTTCGATATGTTTCACTAATGCACTTAAAGCACATTGAAGTCTATTCACATTTGCTATATCAACTTTTGCAGCGAAACATAACTGATCCTCTATTTTAAGTTTGCTCAAGGATATCACATATCTTGCATATACTTCATCCCATTCCAGACAAAGCCGTAATCCTCTCGTGATTTCCATCGCAATGTTTGGTGCTCTTGTATTATTGCCATCAACTCCACTATCAACTTCTAATAGGGTAAACATTCCACTCGTCATCATCAACACAAATATATATCCAAATGAGTGAAGTCAAACTGTTCTTCTCACTCCTTTGAATTCAATTCACAGACTAATAAAACTATAGCAAAAAGCCTTTCCTTATATTCCCTGCAATTCTCTCCCGCTAATATGTAACCAACCCTCTGATTGGCTTAGAAGGAGACACGTGATTATTTTCCCGTTATCGGATCAATAAAATTCTCCCCACCAATTACACAATCAATTTCTCGGAAATTCACTTCCCCTTCGATTACACAATCAATTTCTCGGAAACCCATTTCCCCTAGGGAGGCTATGCCCATATATAGTGATCGTACGGAGTTAGACTCAATTTTAGATGGCAGCACATGTGTTCGTTTCATTCCTTCTGAGACCTTCCTACTGAAGGGCTGCAAGTTATGAACTTTGCACAATAATTACATATAGTATTGGCTATTGGGAAGTATACAGACATTTTCAGGGAGAGTTTTTTTCTGGTGGTGCGGAGGGGGGGGGGGCTCGTGTGTTACTTTGGAGGATATTTCCATGGAAGAGGTTTTCGTGGGGGAAGAAACATTGCTACGAAGGGGGTACCGGATTTCCCAGCATTATTTAAAAAACGATCAGAAATTAAAAAAAAAAGTTCTCAACTGAAAAACTTTATAACTGAAACTTTTTCAACATCAAAACTGAAAACGAACAGAAACTATTACGTATATGAAATGGGTTTGCCCCCTAGTCAATACCTCGCTTTTTACGCTAAAGTTTTTTGTTATTAGTTTCGTAAGAGCTATTTATTCTAATTAGCGACCTTGGTGATTAAGGGGTCATTCTTAAAGAATTGGAAAAATATTCGAACTTCAGCGTAAAGAGCGAGATATTGACTAGGGGTTGAACCCCCCTACGGGGGGTTCAACGTAATAAAAATATACGTAATAAAAATATACGAATATAGTTTATGTAAGTTGATTCGTAAGTTACGTATATTTATTACTAATAAAAACATTCGTAATTAAAATTGAACAACTTTCGAGACAGCCATTTAGCCAAATAAATGTAAAACTGATATGCAAATTTCGTTTTAATTATTCATTAACGGTAAGCCAAAATCAAAACCCGCATTAATTTAAAAATGTTCAGAAATTAAATAAAAATGTTTTATTTAACTGAAAGTAAGGAACAACATTAAAAATTAAAACGAACAGAAATTATTCTGTATATGAAAGGGGTTGTCCCCTCCTCAACGCCTCGCTCTTTACTCGAAAGTTTAACTCTTTCTCAGAACTCTTTTTTTTAACAATAAAAAAATTTATCCTAAAGAGCGAGGTAGTGAGTAGGGGACAGCCCCTTTCACATACGTAATAATTTCTGCTTGTTTTAAGTTTTAATGTCACTTCTTACTTTCAGTTAAAAGAAACTTGTTTTTTTTAATTTAATTTTTCAAATGAAACCACTGAACCAAACTAAAACCTATTTGAACAGATTATTCTTTATATCAAGGGGGCTGTCTATTCCTTAGCTCCTTACTCTTTATTGTGAGGTTTGGCTTTTTTCAAATTTTTAAAGAAATTTTGCAATTGGAAAAACAGAATTTTTCAAAGCCCTAAAAAACTTTTGTTTAATGAGCAAGGCGTTGAGAAGGAGGCAGTCCCCCTTATATAAAGAGCAATTTATATTTTTAAAGTTTTAAAATTGCTCCTTACTTTAGTTGAAGAACCTTCTCTATTTGTCTAATTTCATGAAACTGTAAAGTTTTATGAACACGATTCTTTTGGTATAGCAGAAAAAAACTATCACTATTTAAAAGATCTCTGTTTGGATTTTAGGTGGTAACCAAACAGTTCGTGGTAACGACCTGTAAGTCGAGTGACCCAGCTCAATAGTAACCCAAACTCTAAAAAACAGATTTTGATACCAATAGATATATAATAGAAATTTGCTTATTATGCTGATTCCAAATATATAAGTTTCATTAAGTTTAGTTTTACCCATCAATAGCTAAGAGCCTGAGAAAATTTGTCTGATTTTCAAAAAAAGGGAGAAAAACACCCTCGAAGTCAGTAGTCATAGGTCCATTGGTTCAAGCACAGCCCACCCAAGATTTCAAGCACAGCCCTATCCCTTTTCCCATAGTATCCAAGGACATGCCCTCTGATGTCACTGCGTCCCTGTTTCTAGGCCAAATTCCGGTTCTGTTGAAAGTGGTCTGGTAGGTTTTTGTCATGCATTGTTGCGTCAAGTGATACACCTCCATTGCTTCAAGCAAAGCCCTATCCCTTTTCCAATAGGATTTTAAAGTCTTGCCCTCTGACGGCAGGCAACACACCCGTACAATCCAGTCAGCTGTTTCTTGGCGACATTCCTGCCATTGGCAAGTTTTTCAGAGATTATTACTTGGAATGTGGTCCGTATAATACACAAGTTTGAATAATAGAGAAATTAGCATTGGGAAATTAACAAGGGAGGCTCTTATCCCCTCACCCCTGTTTCTAGATGACAAAATACTCGTCTGACAAGTTCTGGGTGTTTCAATTACTTGGAGAGTGGTTGGTATAACATAAGAAGCTCATGACCCCTCGTACCTCTACAATGCGGTCAAAAATCGGACGTCACGACGCTGGTAAGAAAAAATAACTTACAATTCTAGTTCTTTTGGAAGCTGCCCGGCAGGTTCTGGTCATGTTTTTTTTACACACTTCCACTTGTGGTCTCAGCAACGGCAGATTTGAATACGGATGTTTTGTAAACAATCTCACAGAAGGGTTAATTAAGCTTGTGGGCTATGACGGGTTACAAAATTCTAGAGTGTCTGACTGAAGACCAATTTTGCAGAGAAAATTGGTCTTTCCAGCTAGAAACAGATGCAAGGGAACAAGAGCTTCACACCCCCTATAGGACCAACGAAAATACAATGCTAATTTCCATATTATGAAACTTGTGTATTATACGGACTACACTCCAAGTAATTATCTCTGTAAAACTTGCCAGGTGGGAATTTTGCCAGCTTGAAACGGGGCATGTTGTGACGTCAAAGGGTATGTCTTTAAAATACTATGGGAAAAGGGATGCTGTAGGATCTCAATGCTAATTTCCCTATGTGTGTATCCAAGTAATTATCTCTGTAAAACTTGCCAGGTGGAAATTTTGCCAGCTTGAAACGGGGCATGTTGTGACGTCAAAGGGTATGTCTTTAAAATACTATGGGAAAAGGGATGCTGTAGGATCTCAATGCTAATTTCCCTATGTGTGTTGCAGAAATCCTTACTATGTGTATTGCGGAATAAATTATGCCTACAATACTGAAGTCATAGAATTTTAATGAAAATCACACCATCGGATTCAGTGTATCAAAGAACCCCACTATAGAGGTTTCAAGTTCATATCAGTAAAAATTTGATATTTTGTAATTTTTGTCAGAAGAAAGATCACGGATGCGCGTTTATTTGTTTCTTTGCTTTTTTTTGTTTTTTTTTCAGGGGTGATTGTATCGATCCAGTGGACCTAAAACTTCGAGAGAGGGCTGATCCTAACGGAAATGAAAAGTTTTAGTACCCTTTTTAAGTGACAAAAAATTGGAGAGTGACAAGGTTCCCTCCCACGCCACTTTTTTCCCAATATCGACTGACCAATATTTTGGGATAGCTTTTTTCTTCAGCATAGTAGAAAGGCCCAATAGCTATGTATCAATAACTATGTCTTTAGAGATAAAATAACCCCCTAGAGCCCTTGGGGAAATGTTTGTAAGTTAAAAAACTTACCTATTGTTTTATTTGCTATTGGGAAGTATGCATACATTTTTCATGTGGGGAGGGGAGGACGAATTTTCTGTTGGAAGGATTTTTGCATGAGGAGAATTTTCCACTGTTAGGGAAGTTTCCAGAGGGTGAAATTTTCAGGGGAAATTTTACACTGGGTGTCTTGCTTTTTCTGTACAGATTCAATTCTAGCCTTGGAGATGTTAAGGGCAATTGTCCGGGGTAAATTTTTCCCAGTGTTGATTTTTCCAGAGGGTATTTCTGTGGGAAGGGGATTTTACCTTGGAGGAGTGGCCAGGTATCTTGGCCTTATTTATTAAACGATCAGAAATTAAATTAAAAAATATGTTTTTTCAACTGAAAGTAAGGAGCAATACTTAATACGAACAGAAACTACTACGTCTATGAGGGGATTTGCCCCTCATCAGCACCTCACTCTTTATGCCAAAGTTTAAATTCTGTCCCAATTCTCTACAAACAACTCCAGAAACACAAGGGTCGTTTGATTAGAACAATAAGTAACTATTTTTAAAGTTCCAAAAAACTGTAGTGTGAAGAGCAAGGTGTTGAGGAGGCGGCAACATCCTTAATATACGTAAGAATTTCTGTTCGTTTTAAGTTTTAATTTGCCTTTTAAGCGTTTCCTTTAATTTGCGTTTTAAGTTGCTCCTTACTTTCAGTTGAAAAAGTTTTTTTTATTTAATGAACTTTAGAGACAAACATTTTTTTAAAGGCAATGGAAAAAATATGTCAATTAAAGTAAAAGTATGTAAAAATGAAAAAAGTAATTAATTAAAAAAAAATGCACAAAACACTAGCCTTCTAACAAAAACTAATATATAAACTCCCAGTAATCAGTTCTGCTGAGCAATGCCGAAGCGTTAGACGGATATTTTTTAACAATATCGACAGTTTTGAACTTGGTTATCAAACACCAAAATATTTAATGCCTTTAGACTCAACTGTTTATAAAAATGGAGCAAAACACATTTTTTCGTTTTTTCCCCTATTTTGCTCTTTTTCGGTTGGTTTCCTTATAATTACTTTTTAGTCCCAAACTTCCAGGGGGACCATGCCCTCCTGCCCCCCTTGCCAGCGCTAATGTCTGTGTTTGAGTAAATCTTGATAACATCCCACTTCATATGTCTCTAACTCTAAAAAGAATTCAATTCATCTCTCTCAGACTATGGTAAAATTCTAATTCACCTATTTCAGAGTATGTTAAACCACTTGTGAGCTGATAGTTGTGTGTGTTTGAGTGAATCGTGAAAAAATCCTCCTTTATCTGTCTCTAACTCTAGAAAGAATTCAAATCAACTCTCTCTGACTATGATAAAAATCTAATTTACCTATTTCAGACTCTAGTAAACCACTTATGAGCTGATAGTAGTGTCTGTGCTTGAATAAATTTTGATAAAATTCCGCTTCATATGTCTCTAACTCAAAAAAAGAATTCGATTTATCTCTCTCAGACTGTGGTAAAATCTATTTCACCTATTCCAGATTCAGTAGACCACCTGTGATCTGATAGTACTGTCTGTGTTTGATTTAATCTTGATAAATTCCAGCTTCATATGTCTCTAACTGTAAAAAGAATTCGAGTCATCTCACTCACACTGCGTTAAAACTCTAATCCACCTATATCAGACACTAGTATACAGCTGTGAGCTAATAGTAGTGTCTGTGTTTGAGTGAATCTTGATACATTTCCCTTTCATTTGTCTCTAACTTTAAACAGACTTCGAGTCATCTCTCTCAGGCTATGGTAATAATCTAATTCACCTATTTCAGTTTCTAGTAAACCATATCTACGATATCATGTCTTATAATGTCATTTTAAGACATAAAAAAATGAAAAAATTATGCTAAAAAAAGAAATCTAAGTAAAAAAAAGTGTTACTGCAAACACTATTTTTCTAATGGTAAAATCACGACTAACAGGCCTGTATCATCTTAATTTCATATTCCAAAAATATCATAAGTGATTTTTTTTCGTTTTAAGTATATTTTGTTCATTTTAAGACACGAAAAGAAAAAAGATGAAAAAAATTCTGTTAAAAAATCTATAACAAAAAAAGAAGTGTTACTAGAAATATTATTTTTCTAATAGTAAAAATCACGACTAACATATCTATATCATCTTTATTTTGTATTTCGAAAATATCACAAGTGAATTTTTTTGTTTATTTATATTTAATGTCATTTTAAGACATGAAAAAAAGCTGAAAAGTTTCTAAGTAAAAAAAATTAAACTTAAAAAAAGTAAAAAAGTTTAAACTTAAAAAAAAACAGTACAAAAAAGGGGGATGCCAAAAGTTGAGGGGGGAAATTTGGTCCCTTGGAGGTTAGGTCGTGGGTGACCAATTATAATAAAATTCTATTCTCGGCGCTTTTTAATATAATAGATTTGAAATTCCCACTTTATATTCACTTAATGAAGATTTCCTATAAATATGTAAACTGGTTTCATTCAATCTAAATAAAAAATAATTATTCATATTATTGTCATTTGGATTTACCTTGGTATTTATGCCCAGATAAAAATTATGCAAATGAGATGCCTTTTGGTACCTGTCTGTATGTAGGTAATCGGCCCAAATAAGGGTGTAAATTTAGTAGTAAGAGACCCTACACTACTAACGTCTACTATACCATCTAATCTACAGTTTTCAAACTATAGTTTACGTGAATTAAGAAGTTAGAGACCCTACACTACTAACGTCTACTAGACCTTCTAATCTATAGTTTTCAAAAACAAATTTTATATTAAAATTCTTAAAATGGAATATATTACAGAATAAAAAAGTACGAGTGTCTGATTAAACTTAGCTGTGGGCTCAAGTGATTACGATGGTTTAGTTATTATGATAAGAAATTGGCTTCTAAGCGCAGATAATCATTTATTTTGTTTCGTATACATTATCTCTGTGATAAAATATTTGCATATCTGATATAATTTGCTTTCTATGCAAAATATATGGAAATTGAATAGAAAAATTAATCTCAGATAATTTAACAAATACCTTTTACAAACTACTTTCATATATATATATATATATATATATATATATATATATATATATATATATATATATATATATATATATATATATATATATATATATATATATATAATATATATATATATATATATATATATATATATATATATATATATATATATATATATATATATATATATATATATATATATATATATATATAATATATATATATATATATATATATATATATATTATATATATATATATATATATATATATATATATATATAATATATATATATATATATATATATGAAAGTAGTTTGTAAAAGCTATTTGTTAAATTATCTGAGATTAATTTTTTTATTCAATTTCCAGATATTTTGCATAGAAAGCAAACTTATATATATATATATATATATATATATATATATATATATATATATATATATATATATATATATATATATATAATATATATATATATATATATATATATATATATATGTATATATATATATTATATATATATATATATATATCTATATATCTTACTAAATATCAATAAGAACTATTTGCAACAAGTGTATCGACTGAAATTATTTATGAAGGTTAATTTTTGCAATTAGTCTAGCTTTTAATATTCTTTACCAATGGTTTGTAGCCTTCAAATTGAAATAAAAGCTGTATAGAAAATTTGTGAGCTAAACTACATTATAAGTATTAGTTTTTAAGTTAGCTTTCATTAAATCCTTAATACCACTGTAGCGATTTTGGTAGTTAAAAGGATGACGATAAAAAAAAATATTAAAGATGTTACAACATATAACGTTTGTTACAATAATCTAGTTAAACAGTTTTCAAAAATGGATTATTTGTGTCAGTGATTGCTTCTTTATAAATTTTGACATTTCAAATGTCTCAAAACATATTACTATTGATTTAAATATTATTTTTAATTTTCAGTCAAGCTTAAATGAAATGAGTTTGAGGGTTCAAAGAGTGACAACGCCCTTATTTGTGTAATTTCATTTTATCTCAGATTTCAATCTGTTGTCCATTGCAGTTTCTGGTTGTTTGTGGTCTACTTACTGGGTCGTTTGTCGACCATATAGAACAATGATGAGAGAACTTTGATGATCTACTCATCATTATTCTCAGACCGCTAATCAGAGCAGAATGATGAAAGACGTTTGCATAAAAACGACAAAAGATGTAAGATCTTTGTTCAAAGATTTCACTTTTAAGCGTTTTCTGACAAAAGATGTAAGATCTTAGCACATTGATGAGTGAAAAAACGCCCCTATAGTTTGACAAACAGCTTTGATAAAAGTAGCCAGGGATGTTTTTGTGTGGGCTGATTTCACATATATTACATGGATCGGATTTACAAACATTTGGAAAGCCAATTATAAAGCAATCCAGTATTTTTATAAACAAATAAAAAAACAATGTAATTAATTATCAAAATGATTTTTGATATTATTACGAATCATACTAGTATTTAATTTTAACTATAATAAGAATAAGCTCTGAATAACATTAAAGACGAAAGTCTTGACTTACAGTCGGGAATAAACTATCAGCTCGCTTACTGAAATAGAGTGCATGTCTGTGGTGCCAGGTGCTTCCAAACACACCTAAAAAAAACAACGACAAGAATCCAGATAAATCTTATAAGTACAAGTAACGAAGAAATGAATAAAAAGTAACAAGTTTGTACAGATAACATACACAAGAATATATTATCTGATTCCCTCTCTGTGTATCGTAGAATTCCTCGAGGAATTTTATAGAAATCACCTTTTAATCTTCGATGTATGAAATAGAAATATTAACAGCAACCCTTTTTAGACCCTAGCTTATTTGTCTGATGAAGCTAAGAGCCTAAACAAGAAATTAAATGTTCTTCAGTCATGTATCCTGACCATAAATTTCTTAAAATTTATTCTTCTTTTTCTGAACCTATCCAGCGCAAAATCATAGTGAATCCTCTTAAAGTCCTTGGTCTTGCAATTTTCATTAAATCTAAGTCAGATATACGTGTTTCTAATTTCGCCAAAAAAAATTACTGTTAGATAAATTTTATCCTTTATCACTCCGTTACTGGAATAGACATGTTCAGTCTTGCCGCCGCATCTTTACAACAAAATTGATTCAGTCCAGAACTATTCACTCACGATTATTCACAAAGAAAGTAAAATCTCCCGCACTCTCTCCTCCTTGAAACTGCGCGTCTTATCATCTTAATAGAAGGGAGGGGTAGAATTTAGTCACGTTTTGCTAGGTCCCCCATTTGCAATACCCATACTATGGATATTTCTTGAGCTAGAATCCATCGCTTACAAGTATTGATATATGCCCAGAAATAAATATGGTACCTTCGTCTGTTATTAATTTTTGTTCATTTTTATAAGTTCTTACATGGCCACTTGTTTTAAACTTGCTTATTTTGGTTTGCTCTTTTGTGACTCAGTTTGGATTTTAGTTTTTTTTTTTACTGTTTCAAGTTTTGCGTGTTTTTTACCCATTAATTTTTTCTAGTTACCAACTTCCTTAATAGCTTCTTTTTTATTCTTACTGAGTGTTGAAACGCGTTATGCCTACAATTCATGTTTTGATTTCAGCATTATTCAACCTGAAACGCCAATTTGGTTGCTTTTTTTTGGTAGTCGTGTTTCAAACTGCCGTTTATTATCATATCTTGATTCCTTTTTTGTATAGCTTTTTTAGATAATAACAATTTGAATATTTGAACGGATTAAAGTAAACATAAGCATACTTTATAATTAAGTTATTCTGTCCAAAATTCAGAAAATTTGAGTTTTTGGCTTATTTTATGTTTATTTAAAGCTATTTAATATTTTATGTTTATTAAAAGCTAAATAAGCCTACCAGTTTCTTTGACTGACAGCTTCTTAATGTGTATTTTAACAGTTCCAGAAGGCTTTGAAATAAAACTGACTTGAAATTTAAGGAAAGAGGTGAATCTGTTCGTTGTGACAATTTTAGACCAATTCCAAGTTTCAAAGCTGTCTTGACTGAAATTCGTTCTGAAAAACTTTTTTTACAGGCAGTTATATTTTCTTTTTTACTAAATTTCGTTAGAAAAAATGATTTTTAAGCAATAATAAAAAGCTATTACAAAACTATATTAAATATCGAAGTCAAACCTAATAGAGCGACAACAAAGACCTATCTTACGAACCTATATATCCGCTCTTTAGATGAATAATAGATTTTTTAAAGCTTGAAATAGCTGCATATGAAGCTGGAGAGGGAGGAGGCTTAAGAAAATGGGAAAACATCGGTCCTGGGTGGGTATTTCCAGGGCGCATACCAGATCTATTTTATTCGCCCCTAGACGATAAATAGCATATTTTTAAAAGCAGGAGGGTTAAAAAAATGAGAAAACATCGGCCCAGGGTGGGTATTTCTACGGGGAGCGTACCACAAAATATTTCCTTTTTCATCATACACATGCTATTAGTTAAATTCTAGAGCACCCCCTAGCGTTGATGTTTTATCATCACTCCTTGCGGCAAAATTTTATCAGGTCTTTAGATGATTAATAGTTTAAGAGGACTTCAGAGCAAAATTAGGCTTTCCAATAAATAAAGTTTTGTCTAATATATGTATTAATAAAATTTTAGTTTTGCTTTCCTGGAATGGAGGGGTGGCTATTTTGAGGTCTAGATTTTATATTAGATAAATAAAGCTGACAATGAATTGCAAAATGGCATAGTTATCTCAAAGTCTTCTTAAACACGATTGCATCCTGGTTTGACCCCCAACTAGAGCATGTTTTATCATTACATGATCCATGGGACCCCCCCCCTCCCGTTAGGACGGGTAGGGTTATTTCATAAGATTAATACTAAATTTTGTTTCCTTTTATTCTTTTTATTTTATTTTTTATTCTTTTAAGGGAGCGCATTTTCATATAATTTATGATAAATGTTCTTTCCTAGGATTTCACCACCATCCCCCCTCGAAGCAGGAGGGCAAAAATCAGTGAAGCGATCCCTGTGCAAGACAGAGGATCATCAGTTATCAAACATGCAGGTCTTTCTAGGCAGACCGTATGCCAAGCCCTCACACAAACTGCAGCCCAATCTGCACACAAGCGTAACGTCGCTGCTCAGTCTGCCCTCCATCTTGCATTGTCTGGGCCTTAAAGAGCTGCCCCAACTCCCCAAGTCCGTGACACCGCTAGTCTGGCTGCCCATGGCCGTGAAACAGCTGCTCAGTCTGCCCTCCATCATGCTTTCCGGGGCCATCCAGGGGCCATACGCAAACGTCGGCAGAATTTGAAGAACTAATTAAATTTATTTTTTATATTCATAGCCTACTACTGGCATTTTTTCACTATTTTTTTTACTTATCGAAGAAAACCGCTCATTCTAAATCTAATAAGGGCTTACTCGCTAGTTTTTGTCAATAGTTTTGACTTTTTGTTAGAATATTGAAGCTTCAGGTTATGTGCCAGCCCCTTCCCCTTAGTTTTAAAGATCTCCATCGCACCCAAGAGATAAATAAAAATAAGGCATTCTTTTCAACCTAAGTTCTTAGCCTACTACAGGCATTTTTCGCTATTTTTAGTCTACTTTCGTCTTTTCAGGTTATATGCCACTCCCTCCCTCTAGTTTTAAAGACCCTCCCCCAAGAGGTATCTAAGAATAAGATGTTCTTTTCAACCTAAGTTTTTAGCCTACTACAGGCATTTATCGCTATTTTTAGTCAACTTTTGCCTTTTCAGGGTATATGCCAGTCCCTCCCCCTTAGTTTTAAAGACCCACCCCTTAAAAATATCTAAAGTAAGGTTGCTTTTATAGTCTACTTTGATCAGCTTTTCATTCTAATAATGTCATTTTTTTGCTTTTCTGGCTTTGAAAGGATTTTTTTTTATTTTTTGTGCTTACCCTTTACTTTTGACTTTTCGCTAGAATACTGAAGCTTCAGGTTATATACCAGCCCCCTCCCCTTAGTTTTAAGGACCCACCCCTCAGCAATATCTTAAATAAGGTTGTTTTTCTAATCTACTTTCACCACTTCAATCTTTTAATAGACTTTTCGTTTCTAATAAAAGGTATTTGTCATATGTCAAAGAATCCACTCTTTTCTAAACTCATTTAAATGCTTACTTGCTAGTTTATATTCGGGGGGGGGGGGCTAAATTTATCATAGCTAAATTTTATTTTTATTTTTTTCTAGGCCGATAACGAGATTGCTCGGCTCATGGCCAAATTCATCGGGGAAGAAGCTCCCCCAACAGAGGACGATGACGGAATACTGGCATAGGCAGAGAATTTTCTCACCAAATAGCCAGAAACAATTCCCCCTCGGTGAGTTTTCCGTAACACTTTTCAAAACATTGTACATCCAACAGGGTTTTGTTATACCAATAGTGTGGCCTTTACATATGATCTGTAGTAAGGGGGGCTACAGTGCCGAGGGTCAGGGTACCCTTCTATGGCTCATAATACAGTGATGCATTCAAACCAGTAGTATAGTGTCTACAAGGGCATACTCATAATACAGAGAGAGGTCTGAGTGGTATTAGTTTGCCTCTGGATAGTGTATACTCATTCTTAACTATTCTCTTTATCATAGAGCAATGTGTAACAATGAGCTAATATGCGCTTATTATGCTTCTAGGTTCACATACCATTTATTGATGACATATTAACAGTGCCAGCCCAATTCCGTAAGATTGTACTAGAAATTAAACGTGAGGTAGTCCCAAGTGTGGGGAGGGGGAAGTCTAGATAGTGTAGCTCCCCCGGTGATTGATTTAGACAGTCTTATGCGGTATCTCGGCCTTGACACAGACTATGAATTGATAGAACAGTTACCGTAAAGCGAGGTTGAGACAATGCCCGCCCTGGACAATGATATGGGAGGACAAAGTGGTGCCGGCTCAACTCAAGTATTACCAAAGTTATATTTAGGGAATGCCGTTTTGTGCAACATTCATGTTTATAGGGCTGAGTTTCAGGACCAATTCAACTGACTTACAAGTGGTAGTATCCATAAAGATTCTTTCGACCTAGTGCACTACTGTGTCGGCAAGAGTCAGGCACTTCTTGAAGACCATATCCGGGAGGCGGGGGGCAGGGCCAGTATTAAAGCATCAATCGCACTTAAAAAAGTTTTAATGAAACCGTGGTAGATTTGCTTGAGTGTCAAATACAAACGAGGATGCAAACACTTCAACGGGACTTGCATAATTTTGAGGATATTTGTTCAGATTCGGGGGGGCTGAGATTTTTAATAGGATGGAGGGGTACAATGAAAATCTGAGTGGGTTGATGGTTTTATTTATTGAAATTTTAGAGGTTAATATCAAAAAATTTAGGAAAGAATTTTTTTAAGAGGCGGGGGGGAAAAAAAAATAAAAAAAAAATATAATGCAAGTTTGAGGGCTAGTGGTTGTATACAACACTTTCGTTTCGATATGGGCATGGAGTGTTTCAAATATTCTGTCCTTGTTGCGGGCCATAAGACCAAGGCAATGGCTGCCACTAAGACATATTTGAACGGTTTAGGAGTTAATTGGGGTGGAAAGGGGGCGGAGTTTTCTAAAGCAAATTTGAATTGTTTAAAAGGTCAATATCCAGTAACACTTAGATATGTTTGAGGGGACAAATGAAGATTTAAAAATTGGGGCTACAGTGTTACAGTTTGATGAGGAATATGAAGAAGGAGAACTAAGTAATACAGAGGGCTAATATATTCCGTAAGGGCCCCGTCCATTGAATCAGTGAAACACTGGGTATGGCTTCTCTACATGCCTGTCAAAGGTCCTGATTCGATTAAAACATTCTTTCCCATTACACATATTAGCAAACTTTTAAGTAAGGGTAGAGCGGAGAAGGGTACCTTCTATTACTGTCCAATGTGTCTTTCAAGATTACGTAGCGAACTAAAATTGAAAAATCGTTTGAAACACTGCAAGTGTCATGGGTACCAGTCCGTGGAGACAGTTTCAAGGGACAATACCACCTTGCGGATCATAAGTTTTCTGAACATGCTCTGGCAGAGCAACAAGGTGACATTAGACATTGACGCTGCTCTCACGGACGTGTACGATTCATCAAATTTGAATCAAGTTCAAGAAGATGAAGCCATTCCATTCTTTTTGCCCATGCACGAAAAGACTCTAGTAATACCATGCAACTGTTGAATATAGTTGAGACGTATAGTGGGCAAAATTTTTTTGGCACATCTATGGTCGCTCTTATTAGAACAACAAAAAAGGTAATTTTACGGCTACGCCAAACACATCATCCAATGAATCTATCATCTGAAGACGAGTTGGCTATTAAAAATCAAGATATTTGCTGGGTGTGTAAGAAAAAAATTATTGAGGGGGATGGCAGAAAATTTTATCGAGAGGGAGAAATTTGCAGGGGGTTGCGCATAAATTGTGTAATGCTAATGTTAAGCAGCAATACTTTCTATCAGTTTAAATGAATAATTCCAAATACGATTTTAAATTCATATTACCAGCGATGGTACGATTGCAGGAAGGTGAAGTTGTAGATGGCACATGGTAGACGGTGCTTTTTCCTATAACATCGTATCTAAGTCATTTGAAAAGTTGCTAGTCTTAGAATTTCAATAAAACAAAATTGATAATGATAAAATGTGCTTGAATAAAACCCGTTTCTTAGATTCCTAAGGCTTCTTCCCAAATTCTATAAGCCAAATGATTCAAGTACAAAAAAAATGACTATTTTAATAGTTCCCCCCTCCTCAAACCGCACGTTGCAGAAGAGGAATTGTATGATTTTTTGACGAGTAAGGGCATATACCCGTAAGAGTATTACAGCTCCGCCTCGAAGCTAAGTGAGAAAAAATTACTGCCTATCGCGGAGTTTTACGATTCGCTTCAAGATCGTCAAAGCAACAATGCCAATTATGAATTTGCCAAGAGGGTTTGGGCTAAGGGAGGGTGTAAAAATGGGTGGGATTATTGTAAAATGTACCTGGCAAGTGATGTATTGATGTTGTTTGATATTGTCTGTAAAAACACGAAAAAAATTAATGAAGAATTTTGGTTGGATATTGGATGCTATTTTTCAACTCCTTACCTGGTGATGAATTTAATCCTTAAAATTAGTGGAGCAGAAATAGTTCTGATTGCCGTTGCGGATCAGCATTTATTTGTAGAGAAATCCATGCAGGTAGGGCACGTCTTCCGTGTGGATCGTATCCTTGAAACCGACCTGACTGGATAACGCACCGGTGAAAAGTCGAATGCCATTTTCTTGGATATGAATTCACTTTATCCGTCGGCAATGTCTCACTTTTATTTGCCGTGTGGGAATTACCAATGGCTTGAAGATCCTTCTGCTCCAGATTTCCCCAACATTTACACTGTTGAGAAGAATGGACCCCAGGAATGGTTTTTTTCGAAATTGATGGTGAAATACCTCTGGAACTTCATGACTCGGTAAAGGACTTTGATTTCCCAAGCATAAATAGACCACTGCCAAGGGACTCTTTGAGTCCCTGCAATTTATCTTTGGTGGAAAATAAGGCTATGAACTGGACACCTTCAAAACAAAAGGTTATTGCCTACCTTTAACCGAAACAGAATATTGTTGTACACCATATTCTATTGCGATGAATGCTATCCAAAGGTTTCAATGTCAAAAAGATTCATAGAGCCCTCCAGTTCAACCACAAACCTTATATGAAGACGTTTGTTAACACTTTTGTCAACAAAGGGTCTGAAGCAAAACAAAGGTCGAAAAAGAGATCTTTAAAGTTATTTTAAATTTGGCCTTTGGTAAGATGTGCGAGAGTTTGCGCAAAAAGGTTCGTTGTGACGTTGTAACCGACCCAAAAGAAGGTGCCTGAATCATTGCAGATCCGAACTTCACATCGTTCACGATCATAGACCTCCAATATGGTCCTGCTACATTCAAAAAAAGAAATGTAGTTTTAAATAAAAACTTCGCCGCTGGCAGTGCCATATTGTAAATTTTGAAAAAAAACTCATCTTTGAGTCTTATTACAATGTGTGTAAGCACCAATGGCCGGGGGAGGGACAAGTTCAAGTTTATTATGGGTATACAGATTCATTATTTTTAAAAATTAAAACTGATAATCTGTTAAAGGATTTGGAAAATGAAGAGTACAATAGCTCCCGGGTGAATTTACACCAACTGGGACGAGCCCATTTATCGGGAGCTAGTGAAGCGCCAGGCCCAAAATCAATTGTGGAAATTAAAATCCGAGACGAGAAGTGACATTGTATCCCACGGTGTGTTTTCCGGTCCGAAAGTGTAATGTGTGGAAACACACAATGAGGTTAACAAAAAAGTCTGCAAGGGGGTGTCGTCGTACTATATAAAAGAAAGTTTCACCAGGAGTGTTTATAAAAGCTGTATAGAAAATAATTTAGTTCAAAGAGTGACTGTCATGGCCATTCACACTTTAAAGTAAAAAACTATACAGTTCAGGTAGAGAAAAATGCCATGTCAATCATATCGGAAAAGTTTAGGTCGCTCGGATGGTGTGAGGGTACTACCACATGGAAACTATCTTACTTCAGGTCGAGTTGAACGTGTAAATTACAGGCGACAACTCGGTCTGGAGGAAGACCTACGGTATGGGTAGGCGGGAGGGGGTCGTTAGTGGCGGGAGGAGGGCCGTTTTTTTCATCTCCAGCTCAGAGCCGCCTATTTTTTCCTACATATTTATATATTTTATTTTTGTTGCGCAAAGCGGTAATTTTAAATTTTTTTGAATTTTAAAGTGTTTATTTTTATACATTTTAAATTGTTTATTTATTTTATATGCTCTTGTTAAGGCCCCACAGTGGGCTCTTAACCTGTCCGGGTTTCGGTGCCGGCCGCCGCAGTGACCACCACGTCCACTTGCCGTCCCGGGTGCCAGCCTGGCTATCGTGCTGCGGGTGTCTACGTTCAAGTGTATATTTCTAATGTTCAACTGCTGTTGTATATATATTCATGTGTTTATTGTTTATGCTGTTTTCTTATGAATTAAAGAAACCATGTGTTTTATTTCCTTTGAGTATTTATTCAACAGATTGAGGTTCAGTTTGGTTAGTTGCATTTTGTTATTGGAGGAGTATGTATCAATTTAAAACACCATTAAGATCCTTTTTTGCAGACCGTCCATGTCTAGCAAAAGAACCTATTAACGAAAATAATTCAAAACCGTGATAAGATGTTTGTAGAAAATCCGAAAAATATATATTATTGCTATAGTGTTTGGCAAGAACCTTATGACGAAATATAGAGTATTGCACCAAGCATAAAATTCATACAAGGACTTTACGTGTTTACTAGTATTGCACCAAACTCGTGGTTTATTATTGATAATTTAGCTGAATCTATTGAAGAATGGTCTCAGGAAATTTTACCATTTTTCACGGTCCGGTCAAATCATCAAAAAAATCTCTAAAAAATTTCATGAAAATCGTTGATCTTCATAATCTTTTTCATCCGAGTAAATGCATGAGAACACTTGCTTTGAATTGTACTTACTATATCATCTACAGAATCGTTCACGATTCAAGTTCTCTTATAACTCTAAACAAACTAATCTACCCTTGTGAACCCAAATTTTTACTTTCGGCGGACAATCAAGCTACTAATAAACCCTATGGATACATTTTAGTGGATCTGAATCAAAACACCCCAGAAGAGTTGCGCGTAGTCAATGATATTTTTGATAATGAAATTACTGTATATCTACTTGTGAATAGTAAAAAAGGTCATTAGTCTCCATCATGACGCTGAAGAAACTACATGAAAACAGAAATTTATTTTCCGTCTAACCAATTCAAAACCGCGGCTTAGGAAAGCTATACTCAAACTTGGCATTGACAAGGAATTTATTAATCTCTTATCTGAACTTTGTTTAAATTTAACGAGATGCAATGTTCAACTCTCAGCAGGTGTTAGACAATAGAAAAAGCAACATCGTGCACTTGTACGAGCCCTAGCCAGCAAATAGAAAGCAAATTGTAAAAGAAAACGCCTTGTTCAAACGGGTGGTAATATCTTTTCATTATTAATGCCGATAATTGCCGGACTTGTAAACACTATTTTCTAGAAATGGCTAAACCATATAAATTGAGACCAATTGAACTTTCTCGTTCTCCAAAAGAGCACTTTGAAAATAATCCTGACACATTTATTAACAATGAAACAAGTAGCTATGATGAAAAAATTAATTTTGCTTCAAAATGCCTTTCGACGTATCAACAAACATGAAGCTTCTCGTTAAAAACCACTCAAAGTAAATGTCATTGAGCATCTTTCTGAAAATACTGAAAGTTTTGAAACTTTGAAAATACCAAAAGAAGAAGAAGAAGAAGATATATTAACAAATGTTGTAGACTTATTGCCTCAATCCTATCGTAAACAAAGTAAAAGACCTACCTCGCTAAAAATGAACAAATTGAAGAGAAATAGAATGAAGTTATAATGCAGGGCAATAGTTAAAATTTAATTGATTGGTTATCAGATGTGATTGCAAAACTTGAAAAACTCGAATACATTGATAGTCATTTATATAAACTTTTAAAGTTGTCTAATTTTCCGAAAAGTTTTATTGGGAATAAACATGCTTTCAAACTATAAAGGGAATTCGAAGAAATATCACAAGATATTTCATTGAATAGCACGCCGAGTGGGGCTGGTAAGGGTATTAAACGAACGCGTATTTCCACATCGTTTAGTACAAAATAGGGTAGGGGAAGATTACGTTCAAAATGGATCAAGTTATTAAAACGTGTTTATGAAAATATTGGAGAACCAGGAATTTTAATTTCTCCCACTACACTTGCTCATGTTACCGAAATTGAAAAGAATCTAGCGAAAGAGTATTTCCAAAGGAACCCAGTTATACTCTTCATCGAAATCATAGGAATAGAGGCAGGGACTATCGAAAAAGCAAAGCCTTTTACTCTCTGCCTATGTTACAAGCAGATCTTTTGACTCTACGAAACGATTCAAAGACCCCATAATAGCCCATACAGGAATATTTTACTTGAAATAAGTGTCTTCAGTCACTATGCATATGCAGTTCCATTACAGTCAAAGAGAGGTGATGATGTTGCTAAAGCTCTTGAGTCCATCTTTGAACAAGATTCGTATAAAAATTTAAAACAGATAGTGGAAGTGAATTTGTTAAGCCACATGTAAAAAGGGTTTTATTTTTATTTTCTCATGCAAAACTTATTCCAATTGACTAAAAATCTCACCATCTAGTACATTAGCGACATTTTCAAGTAATGAGCCTTATGTCTTGTTGCTATGTCACACATTCCAGAGTGGTTATCCATTTTATCTAAAATTAATATATTGGATGTACAATAGCAGAATTGAAGTAGAGAAATATCCAAATTTTCCAACCTTTATATTTTTTGGGATGGAGCGGAGAGCGAGAAAATGGCAAACAGCGAGGTTTCATTCCTAATAGCTTTGTTTTTCTCTTGTCAAGGTTCCTATATTAAGCTGAGAGGTTTAAATTTCGATATAATGAGGTTTGGAAGATTTTTGTGCGTGGTATCTATCGCATAGTATGATCTGTAAAATTGAGTAGTAGAACTTCCCATTAATTTCGTTGGTAAGAACAGTAAAATTGTAAGAATATGTGAATTAAAAGTTGCATAGGGATTTCACCGTTGTCGCTAAGATAAGTTGCAATTATCAATCGCCTTATAGGTTAAAGGGGTCTCAGGGGCTTTGGTAAAACTATGCGTAGCTGTGTCGTCTTCCTTAATAGACAATACAAGATAAGACGCTATCTTGTATTGACAAGATACATGATAAATAAATTTCTAAACTGGTTGACGGAGAGCAGGGCTCGACGTGTCGGGCATAAACAAATATGAGAAAATGCCGTAATAACAAACACAGGATATAAAAAAACATACAAGGTAGGAGATAACAGAGGAGGCTATCCCAGCAGGAGAACACCATAAAACAATTCATACTAATATCTATTATTCATCAATACCAACATCCATATAAAGAACCACTTTTGGAATATGTTTTTTCAAAGAAAGTCGGCTCTTGAAACTTGGGAACATTTCTACTAAATTAAGTTTATTTACAATAGGAGGAGTCTGGCATCTGATTGAGAATCTAGCTCTTTCTGATTTAATTGGAGGAAGGCGTTTCTTCTTGGAGCGGACGGGGTAGGCAGGAGAAATGAGAGTCTCGATTATACCCAAATCATGGAAATAATTTGTTGAAGATTGGATATCATAATGCCACATTGCTGTATGCAGGTCTTTCAGTTGTTTGAGATTAAGTATATTGAGAAAAACATATCAAGTTTGGGTTTCCAAGAGATTTTAAAGCCTCATTGGGCGATGAACAAAAGTACCCAGATTCCCAATTGCCTTATTTTGAATTATCTGAAGAGGATGCAGATGGACCATAAATGTGTTGAGATAGATTATAGGGCAATAATTTAGATATGATTCAATTAGAGAGTGGTATAAAATTTAAAGGATGGAAAAAGGAAGTGAACTATAGTGAACTATAATTGTTATTTAGAAAATAAACATTAAAAGAGAATATCAAATGTGTTGGAGACAGATATGGCGTAGTAGGGGTGTACGCATATTCCTTTAAATCTGACAAAATAAAATCTGGGGATAGAAAATTGGAAAAACCTGCGTCAAAGCCAATATAAGGGAAGGCCTTTAGATATTTATGGGGGAAAAGAGTAATGGTGCAGGGGGCACGCAAATTCCAAAAATTCCCAGAATTCCAATTTCTCACTCCTGAATAATTCCAGGAGCAAGAAATTGGAAAATTAGGGTAAAATTCAGTGAAAAGGAATGCTTTTAGATATTTTCGGGGGAATAAAAACGTACAAAGATGCAAGCAAATTCCAAAAATGTAACAAATTCATATTCAGCAGTAAAATCCCAAAAATACGGTAAAAATTAATAAAAATAAAGGAAAGCTTTTATATACTTTCAGGAGAAAAAGAAAGGTATAGGTGTATACCTAAATTCCCAAATTGTGAAAACTTTGAAGTTAGGACTTTAAAATAGGAAATTAGTACTTTTTAAGGGGCAGGCTAAATGTGAAAATTCCAAGGTTTTCTTTAAACATGGTGGTGAATTTACAGAACTTACTTGGAAATGTGACATTGAAATGGCGTATTTTTTCAGAAATATGGAACTTTTTACATGAAAAGGATTTTGCTATTGAAAGTCAAAAAATAAGAATGGCAAATTGTCAAAAAAGAAACAAACAAATGAGGTAGAAAGGTTTTACTTGAACAAACATAATATTTAAATGTTCAAATTTAAAAAAAAATAATATTTTTGACTTGAAAATGCGTTTTCGCTATTAAATTCGAAGGACTCGAAATCCAAACATTGCTTTTGTTGGAGAGATCTGACATTTAATAATTTTGGGGCAGCAGTCAGCCCTCTACAAGAGTCTTCCAGATAAAAATTATTTTCTGTCCTCTCTGATATTGTGAATTCAGAATCAGTAGATTGTAACAATTTCCTCCCCATTGGCACAATTAAATTAAAGCCCTCTGCAAGACTCTACCAGGTAAAAATTATTTTCTGGCATCTCTGATATTGTAAATTCAGAATCAGTAAGTAGTAACAATCTCTTCCCCATTGGCACAATTAACTTAAAGCCCTCTCTGCAAGACCCTACCTGGTAAGAAAAAAATTTCTGGAATCTCTGATATTGTGAATTCAGAATCAGTAGGCTGTTACAATCTCCTCCCCATTGGCAAAATTAACTTAAAGCCCTCTAAAGACTCTTCCAGGTAAACATTATTTTCTGGCATCTCTGATATTGTGAATTTAGAATCAGTAGGTTGTAACAATCTCCTCCCCATTGGAACAATTAAATTAAAGCTCTCTGCAAGACTCTTCCAGGTAAAAATTATTTTCGGGCATCGCTGATATTGTGAATTCAGAATCAGTAGGTTGTAACAGTCTCCTCCCCATTGGCACAATTAAATTAAAGCCCTCTGCAAGGCTCTTCCAGGTAAAAATTATTTTCTGGTATCTCTGATATTCTGAATTCAGAATCAGTAAGTTGTATCAATCTCCTCCCCATTGGCACAATTAACTTAAAGCCCTCTCTGCAAGACTCTACAAGGTCAGAAAAAATTTTCGGACATCTCTGATATTGTGAATTCAGAATCAGTAGGTTGTAACAACCTCCTCCCCATTGGGACAATTAAATTAAAGCCCTCTACAAGACTCTTCCAGGTAAAAATTATTTTCTGTCATCTCTGATATTGTGAATTCAGAATCAGTAGGCTGTAAAAATCTCCTCTCGATTGGCACAATTAAATAAAGCTTTCTGTAAGACTCTTCCAGGTAAAAACTATTTTCGGGCATCGCTGATATTGTGAATTCAGAATCAGTAGTTTGTAACAATCTCCTCCCCATTGGTACAATTAAATTAAAGCCCTCTGCAAGACTCTTCCAGGTAAAAATTATTTTCTGGTATCTCTGATATTGGGAATTCAGAATCAGTAGGTTGTAAGAATCTTCTCCCTATTAGTACAATCAAATTTTCTCCTCCATCCTCTTTAGCTCATATCTGACTTCTTTGGCTAGATCCTGAATCCTATACTACATTATGATTCGGTCTAGTCTTTCCCCAACGTTCTTGGTCTCATCTACCCTTTTTTAGCCCCATGCGAGTTCCGTTGCCAGCTCTCACCTTCCTTTACTGTCTTGTTACTTAACCTGGTCTTTTTTAGGTGTTTTTTGTGTCTTCGAAGTTGTCTTAGTCTATTCTGACTTTCATAGTCATTCTACAACGTTTCTGCTCTGCTCCACTCTATTTAATTCCCACACTTACTTCCTTTTGTTACTTTTAACTTTCTTTAGGGCTTTACGGTTTGCTCTACTCTTTTTCTGACATTCTTGCTCCCCATCTACCCTCCTTTTACTCCGTTCGAATTCATTCTCTGCCTTAAATTTTTGTCTGTTTTTTTGCAACGTTTTTGGTCTTATCCAACTTCTCTTAGACTTTTCCGACTTTCATCATCCTTTTCCAACGTTCCTGCTCTTTTCCCCTCTTCTTTTGTCCCACTCTTATTTGCTTTGCAGTTTTCTGGATATCCTTTTCTGTCTTGTGACTTGGCTTACTGTTTTCCTATGTTCTTGGTCTTCTCTACCCTCCTTTTGCCCCATCTGAATTCTTTTGCTGTCTTTCAGCTTCCTTTACTATCTTATTAGTTTGTCTGTTTTTTTTTCCGATGATTTTGCTCTCTTCCAAATTCTCTTAGGCTATTCCGACTTCCAGAGTCCTTTTCTGATGTTCCTGCTGTATTCCACTCTTCTTTAGTACCACTCTCATTGTCTTTGGTTGTTTTTGACTTCCTTGACTGCCTTGCGACTTGCTCTAGTGGACCAATGTTTTTGGTCCCCGTGCTTCCTCCTTTTGTTCTATTTGTATTACCTTACAGCGTTACGACTTGGTCTCATCTTTTTCCAACGTTCTTGGTCTCTTTTACTCTATTTTTGCCATTTGCGGTCTTTTTTACCCTGTCTTGGCTTCTTTTGCTGTCTTGTTAGTTGTTATGGTCTTTTTCCAGCGTTTTTGGTCTCCTCCAACTTCTTTTAGGATTTTCCAACTTTTACGGTCCTTTCCGTTGAAAACGGAAAAAAAAAAATTTTCAAGACATATTTCTCTGACGGTAACATTAATTGCCGTGATTGAGATAGGGCTGGATGCTACTAATTTCCCTATGTATGTGTATGTATGGCACCTATTATTAGCTATTTACTTCCATATTGTCAAAAGGATCCATCAGCTGTTAGAAAACGGGAAAAGTAAATTCTTTTATAGCAATTAAATAAAAAAGAACAAATTTTTCCAACTTAAAGTAAGGAGCAGCATTAAAACGTAAAATGAACAGAAATTAATCCGTATATGAAGCAGTTGCCCCTTCTTCATACCCTCCCCCTCCTCAATACTCTGCACGCTATAGTTCTTAACACTTTTGCAAAAGCTTCCTATTCCAATTAAATGGCTCTTGTGTTTTAGTAGTCGTTCTTAAGAAATTGGAACAAACAGTCAAATTTTAGCGTAAAGAGCAAGGTACTGAGTAGGGAGGCAACTCCTTCATATATGGAATGATTTCTGTTCGTTTTTTTAGTTTTATTGCTGCTCCAAAATTTCACCTGGAAAAACTTGTCATTTAATGCTAATCGTTTTTCAAATAATGCCGGTAAACCTGGCTCACCCTCCATGATAAATTCCCTCCTCTCACGGGAAATTCCTCCGTGGAAAGATCCTCCCGCAAAAAAATACACCCCTCCCCGTAAAATTCCCTCCCTGCAATTCATCCTCGCTGAATATCTCCCCCTTCGTAGAATTTCTTTCAGAAGATTCAGTCTGAAAAATTCTACTAAGAATAGTTTAATTTGAAAAAGACTTTAAGTTCTAACCGTTCTTCAATCACTCCGGAAATCCTACCTTCCGTGGAACTTATTTCCCGGAAAACCAAATACGCTGCAAATTTTCCTGGATAGTTCCCCCGGAACATCCTCACATAGAAAATTGACTTGGCATAGAGAAAGTAAGACAAATAAAAAGAATTTCGTATAAGAATTCTGTCAAATTCCCCAGTGTAAAATTTCCCCTGGAAGGTTCCCCCGGATATTTCCCTTCACACGGAAAATTACCCCAATGGAAATCCACCCAAAGCACAAAGTTCCCCTCCTCTGAAATATGTCTGCATACTTCCCAATAACAAATACTATACGTAAAGAATGGGAAAATTATATGATTTAAAGACATATTTCCAAGCGCTGGAAGGATCCTGTTATCTCCGAAGGCATAGTTTTGGAGCTTTTAAACTCAAAATAGCTGTCTCAAAATTTTTATCGAATGACTTCTGAGAAAAGGGGACAGTTGTTCTCCATTTTCTGGTCGCTTGAATTGGTTCGATACGACCACCCGTGGGAAAAGAAAGACAAAAAAACAACAGATAAACACATCCCTGATCTTTCTTCTGACTAAAAAAAATACAAATTTCCACGGTTCTACAGATTGGAGCCTGCGACACCAACAATAGAGTTCTTTGATACGCTGAATCTGATCATGTGATTTCTATTAAGATTCTTTAATTTTTAGGGGATGTTTCCCCCCTTTTCCAAAAATGAGGCAAATTTTCTCAGGCTCGTGGCCTTTTAGCAGCCAGACTCAGATTAATGAATCTTATACATTTGGAATCAACATAATAAGCCAATGATATACTAAATAAAAAAAAAAGTTTTTTCAACTGAAAGTAAGGAGTAACATTAAAACTTAAAATGAACAGAAATTATTGCGTATTTGATGGGGTTACGTCCTCCTCAGTACCTCACTCTTTACGCTAAAGTTTGACTTTTTGTTCCAATTATTTCAGAATGACTCAATTATTTGGATGTGTTTCGGGAAATGGTGGACGTGGAAGGGGTTTTAATTGCCTTCCAATCACTTTCGACTATTAAAAAGGGCAAAAGCCGCTCCAATTTTCAATTGAATGAGCCCTTTTCGAAATTTCTACGACAACCTCTTCGATACGAAGTGCCCTGCTCTAAAGGAAAAAAATAATACATTGTGACAACATCGTTCTTATATGCCCCCTGGGCATAACTGAAAACCCTCGCCCTGAGGCTTGTGGGGGATTGTCCTCCTTAAAAACATATTTTCTATCTGGAAATCAACTATGCTGAACAAAATGGCTATCTCAAAATTTTGATTGGATGTTTTTGGCTGAATGATGGTTGTGGGTGGGGGCTAGTTGCCCTCCTATCACTTTCGAATATTAAAAAAGGCACTAGCCACTCCAATTTCCAATCGAATGAGCCCTTTTCGAAGTTTCTACGACAACTCCTTCGATACGAAGTGCCCTGGTATAAGACCACGAAAAAAAAGAGGGCTATTCAGAAACTAGGGAATGTTTCCGTCTGATGCCACTGGGCGCATGGCGATCTCGTATATTTTGGTTTGCGCGTTCTCTAGCTTCAGGCGGCATCCAGCCGTGAGAACAAGAAAATCTCCGCGCTGCCCATTTTCCCAATATTCCAATTTAAAATTTGCGCTGCAATTTTAAATCCCACCAGTTGTGAAATGAGGTCCGTAATACGGTTTTTGTTAGCAAAAACCGACAGAAATTCATCAGCAACTGTGCGAAGTGTATGGCAACGACGTAATGAATGAAAGTTCAGTGCGAAAATGGTGTATCCGGTTTAAAAGTGGCCGAACCAACGTTCATGATGAAGAGAGGGGTGGACGCGCGAGCATTGTGACAGACAAAATTCTCGCCAAAGTTGATGAGAAGATTCTTGAAAACCGTCACTTCACAATAACGGAGCGTTCGCTTTGCTTCCCACAAGTTTCACGGACTTTTTTGTTTGAAATCTTGACTCACAAGCTTGGCAGCCATAAATTTTGTGCAAGATTGGTGCCAAAAATGCTTACATACCTCCATAAAGGTGAGCGAATGGGAGCAGCCTCAACATTTCTTGACGCCTACCACACATACCACACATGGTGATTCTTTACTGGATCAAATCGTAACGGGTGACGAGACGTGGGTGAAGCATGTCAATTGCGAGACAAAATTGCAGTCCATGGATTGGGGCACACAAGTTCCCCCCAAAAAAATTCAAAATTTTTGCAAACCTTGTCAGCGAGGAACATTATGGCTACTGTTTTATGGGATAGACAAGGTATGCGGCTTATTGACTTTCTTGAGCGTGGTTCAACAATCCACTCTGATCGGTACTGCCAAACATTGAGCAAGATTAGAAGAGCAGTGCAAAACAAGCGCCAAGGAAATTTATCGTCAAACATTGTGTTTTTATCATGACAATGCCCGACCTCACACGACAAATCGAACTGCAGAGCTTCTTGACTCATTCAAATGGGAAATTTTCCCATATCCACCCTACAGTCCCGACCTAGCACCGAGTGAATTTCACTTGTTCCCCAAGATAAAGAACTGGCTAGCGACACAGCGTTTTGATGACGACGATGAGCTCCAGGCGTGCGTCACTGAGTGGCTGAGATCACAGGCGGTGGATTTCTATGACGAAGGAATTTCGAAGCTTGTCCGCCTCTACGGTAAGTGCCTTAATTTGTTTGGTGACTATATAGAAAAGTAGTATTTTAGTCACTCTTTCAGATATACATAATAAAATATTTTTCCTGTACCTAGTTTTTGTTTTATTACAAAACGTTCCCTAATTTCTGAAAAGCTCTCGTAATACATTGTGCCCACATAGTTCTTTACTTAGGCAGCGCTATTGCGCTACGTATTCTGATTAATGCTGGGAAACTCAGCTCCTCCTCCCATGGAAAATCCCTTTTCCCGCAAACACTCCCTTATAGAAAGATCATCACATGTAAACACCCCCACCAGAAAATCCTACCCCCCCCCCCAAAAAAAAATATCTTTGTACTTACCAATAGCGAGTACTATATGTAAGAAATGGGCAAAGTTCATAACTTGCAGCCCCTCCCCTGGGGGCTGTGGGGGTCAAGGCATCCCTAAAGACACAGTTATTAGGTCTATCAGCCATGCTGAAGAAAACAGCTATCTTAAAATTTTGATTGTTCAATTTTGGACAAAGGGGGGTGGGAGGGTGGCTAGATATCCTCCGATATTTTTGGTCGCTTAAAAAGAGCACTAGGACTTTTGACTTACGATCAAACAAGCCCTCTCCCGATCTTTTAGGATCATTGGTTCAATACAATCACCCCTGGGGAAAAACAAACAAAAAAATAAACACGCATCCGTGATCTTGCTTCTAGCAAAAATTCAAAATTCCACATTTTTGTATATTAGAGCTTGAAACCTCTAAAGTAAGGTTCTCTTGTATTCTTAATCTCATGGTGTGATTTTCATTAAGATCACTAGATTTATTATGGATTCCCCCCCTTTTTCAAAAATTTGGCAAATTTTCTCAGGCTCGTAGCTTTTGATGGGTAACATTAAACTTCATGAATTTCATTCAATAAGCATCAAAATTCTATTCTTTTAACGTATTTATTGTTATCAAGACTCTGTTTCTTACAGTTTCGATTACTATTGAGCCGCAACGCTCCTTATTTACAGTTTGTTACCAATAATTGTTTGATTTATTGATATTAAAATTCCATTTTTTAGGGTTTCGGTTACTATTGAGTTGTGTCGTTCCTTGCTTACAGTTCGTTACCACGAGCTGCTTGATGACACCTAATGTTTCAAAAATGCATTTCAATGCCCGGTTTAAAAAAAAAAAAGAAAAAAAAAAAAAAAAAAAACTATATAAGGATTAAAAAAGGTACATTGTCTAAATACCTGTGGGAAGGTGTTATCAGCAAATAAGTTAGATTTTAATATAACAAAAAAAACTACTTTTGCCGAAATCTATCTAGAAAGAAGTGATTTCTGTACTTTTTTAATTGACTGATGATACTTAAATAAGATCTAGTATCTTAATGATTAACCGGGGTAACTGTGCCACTCTTTATAGTCAACTTGAGGCTTTATAGCCTAGGTTACAATTTTTAATTCCTTGAGTTCAATGGCAGCGGCGCTAATTATTTTTGGAAAAATTGTAGGCTTTCCAATGTATAAGTTGGAAATTTCAAAATAAGAAAGAATAGTCTGATGTTTATTGGTTCTAGCTTGGAGGGCCTCTGTTAGGATTCCTGACCTAAGAGAACGCTGCGACTTACATACAGTTTTCAGTATATAGACGTCTATTCTTTTAGTTTTCTAAGTTACTGAGAGTTATGTAAAGGCTATTATTAGTTCAAGCTTGGCTTATTTATGTCATAATCAGGACAGGGAGTGGGGATATCTATGTAACACTTTCTAAGGGAAATATACCAGGTTTGGAAAAAAAAACAAATTGTCAATATTCTTTAATTAGAGACAAAATTTCGAACAATTATAATTGGTACAGAATTTTTCTACGAGCATGGAATCAAAACGCATTGCTAATGCATTTGATTTATTCTATAATAACGACACGCGGTGCAAAATGTATATCTACCAATCTAATTGGACCAATGTATCTAGTTGTATCTAATTGGACCAGGCTTACAGACTAAATATGTCTTTTTTCAGATTTTTTTTTTAGACTTGGATTCTTTTTTATTATTAAGAGCTTTATCCATGCTGAATAAACAATAAATAAATATGGATCCTAAAGCTTCAGAAGCTAAATTACTAAGCATAACGACAAGGCGAACATAGGAAACAATACTTTCAATATATATATATATATATATATATATATATATATATATATATATATATATATATATATATATATATATATATATATATATATATATATATATATATATTATATATATATATATATATATATATATATATATATATATATATATATTATATATATATATATATATATATATATATATATATATATATATATATATATATATATATATATATATATATATATATATATGTATATATATATATATATATATATATATATATATATTATATATATATATATATATATATATATATATATATATATATATATATATATATATATATATATATATATATATATATATATATATATATAATATATATATATATATATATATATATATATATATACATATATATATATATATATATATATATATATATATATATATATATATATATATATTATATATATATATATATATATATATATATATATATATATATATTAAATAGAACATTTTTATAATTAAAACTTGGAAGAAGTTAGCCTACCTTAATCCACCGTCTTTTTTCCCCTTGTACAAGTGAACCATATTTTGTTACTCATGTAAATATATTTTAGTACTCTTTGTTTATTTTATGAGTTTTTTAGCATATAAATCTAAGAAGATGAAAATCAATCCCTACCTTGTAATGCCCTGGATTAAGTACACTAATCGCTGTATTGGTTGTAAGCCAACGCTGTTCAGGTAAATATTCGAAAGTGTATTTAGTACTAATGAGGTTGTTGTTTATATCTGCAAGGACTGCAATCAGTTTAACCTCTGCATTACCGCTTGTAAAATAAGCATAGGCAGACAGAAAGATATCATCTTCAAGCCTGAAAGTATCTAGAGTGCACATAAGAGGTGTAGCTTCTTCCAAACCTGTTGGGCTACTTGTCATTATCCCTTGTTCGGCTTCAAGAGCAAAGTTGTAAGACCAAAAACCTTTTTGCTCGGTTGGATTAACATTCTGGAACATGCCAGGCCCAATATCAAATGTTTCTTGAAGAACAAGAACATACTCTTTGTTGTTGTAAGTTAGCCGACTATCCACAAATTTGATGACAGAAAGCAAAGCCAGTGGCAGAATCGCACAGGCAAAATGATAATTCAGGGACTTCATTTAGTTGACTAGCGAATATAGATTGAACTGAAAACTAAGAACAATGAATACGATGAGTTCATCGCTTATCATATAAAATTTGTCATTGGATGAACGAGCTTTTAGATAACATTTACTTTTTGCTAGGAATAGATAGCAAGTTTTCTTTTCTTGTTTATTAATTAAAAAAAAAATTCCACAAGATAAGTTTTTCAAAAAACAGTAAGAAACTCCATTAAATCAAATATGAACAAAAATAAAATCAAACAATCTACCAAGCACAGAAATGTCACAAATCAGTATCAATAAATAAATGAAACCCAAAACAAACAAAAATTAAAATAAATAACAGAGTACAACTCAAAACGAGCAGAAATTAATATGAATAGGGTTCAAAACATCAGCATATATATATGCTGATATTTATTCCCTAAAATATTAATTAATTTTTGGTTTCTTAAAGCTATAAAAGTGAAAACATTTAAAAGAAGTTGTTCAGTAGAGTACAAATTATATTCTGGCTTTTAGAAAACATAGGGGTTTTGAACCCTAAAATTTCCTTTTCCTTTCATTTTCCATTCGAATGAGTCTTGTTTAGTCTTTTACGACAAAACTTTCTACAAAAAAAATTATATGCCCAAAGGGCATAACTTACGACCCCTTGTCCTAATGGATATGAGGGGGTGTCATCCTCAGAGAAATAATTTTCAGACCTTTCCATTACGTTGAACAAAATTGCTCCATCAAAATCGTGATCGAAAATGTTTGGTTTAGTGATGGGCGTGGGGAGGGGGGGGGGGGGTGATTTCCCCTCTGTTTACTTTCGACTATTAAAAAAAGCAATATCTGTAAACTTTAGTGAAAGTAGGTTTTTCTGGGTTAGAACTATAATTATATTCCAAGGATCTGTCAAAAAGTCCATTTCCTAGATAAAGCCCGTTTCCTTATGACTATGTTAATTCTGAATATTTGCTATAATTCTTAGAAGTTGACAGACTAAAATAGGGCAGTTCTGTCAAAATTTCCTGATGTGTGTGAATATTGTGCTGAATATAAGCTATAAATTTAGATTACTTGAATCAGTTCAAATTCTGTATGTGTCCTCGTCACCTGTACATTTACTGTATTATATGAATAAATAAACATTTTATACTCTAAACGTTAACTTATTGATGGTTAGAGACTCTAGACATCCTCCACCGGTCGAACCCAGATAATAGGCCAACGCTACCATAAGACTCCAAAGAAAAGAAGTCATACTTTACAAAGTAGTACACAACTCTACAGAGAAGTAGACAATTCACAGAGAGGTGATCCAAACTTTACAAAGTGGTGCAGCGGTTATTGCCGGAGAGGATTACTGTTCTTACCATTTCAATCTGCGGTTCTTACGTATCAAGTTAACATTTTCTTTTGAGGCCCATCACATACATTGTCGTCGTAAGTTTCTTAACCTTCCAATTTTGATAAAATTTATCTTTGTTAACTGTAATTGTGGCGTAGAGACCATCCGCTGAAAGCCGTTTCGGCTCGTGCATAATTGTTTTATTCATATGTGCTAAAAAAAAAACTTTTCATCGTTTGACGTCGAAATTTGAGAATTGTTGCTCTTTGCATCGTCAAAGATTTCAGATTCCAGTTTCCAGCTTCAGTTCCAGGTTCCAACTTCAGTTCCAGGTTCCAGGTTCCCGCTCCAGATTCCGGTTTTTCAAAAAAAAAGGGAACGTCAAAGGACAATTTACGAAAGTAAGTCATGAATTTTAAGGTCGCACGCGATTAGGAAATCTGTTAAGAGTGTTTAGTAACGATTTTGCCTTGTTTTTACAGCTTTGACTTAATTAATATGTTTTACGATTGCCACAAAATTGTATCGATTGGGCTATGACGGTTTAGTAGGTTTTTCCGATAGTATAGGCCTGGAAGGTTTTATTGAAGGCTCAAGACTAAATATTAAGAGATATTTATTAGAATACCATACTGATTATGATTCTGCTTATGAAGCGCATAAGAGTAGAATGCATCTAATGGATTCTATGGATGCCCTAGGAAAACATTTCTATGGATGCTCTACACCTTTTGAAAGTGAGTGAGTAGCCCCATGTATATAGGTAACACTTCTATGGATGCTCTACACCTTTTCAAAGAGAGTGAGTATCCTCTCGCACCAATGTTCCATGGTACCTTTTCAAGCAAAGTCATCAAACAGGTTTTGGAAGCATAATTGTGATTGTATAACGCAACCAGACGGGTTTTTGAGGCAACACCCGTTTTTTAGGGCCAATCAGAAAGTGCGGAGGCTACTCCATATACGATAACTTGATTGGTAATTGGATTCGAATAAAAGGAGTGATTTTCATTGCAATTCATATTAGTAAGAGAATTGAATTCAGAGAGAATAGTTTAGTTGAGACGATAATAGTAGAGAAAATGAGTGGAGCACTTACACTATTGGAGGTTGATTGTGGAGCCAGCAGCAGCAAAGATATACGAGCAACAAACGTGGCTGTGGAAATAACAGGAGGCTGTAGACTATGCCTTGAATGGGATGATATGTATTCTAGATATGTGATATCATTGAGCCAATTTAAAATGGAGGAGCAATTATGTTTTGCTGCGAAACTGAATATTGTGCATATAAATAGACTTCAGGCAGCATTAGATGTACTAGTAAGATATATTGATGAAAATAAATTGAATCAGTGATTATTATTGTTGTACTTATGTTCAATAAGACTGTTTCTAAATCAAAGATATTTTTCTTTCTATAGTAGGCTAGCGTGTATTTTTTAGAGTAGAAAAAAAATCTGGTTAGTCTGAACTTGGTTGTGAGAGTGTTAGGACTCTAAAAAATGGATAGATTTGAGAAAGAGCGAATCATGAGGAATCTTGTGTTTATGGAAAAACGTTTGATTCTAAATGATGATTTTCTAGAGCTGTCTATTCAAAGGAAGATATTTTCTCAGGGAATGCTTGTCGATATAATGAAAACTAATTCTCCGTCATATAGACTATTGCATGAAGCTTTTACGTTGTGGTCCAAATGCATTTTCACAATTTATTGACATATTAATCACGACACGGCAAAATGATATTGTGGATATGCTTTTAAACACTAGCTTAGGAATTTAGGACTTTTTTCTCATGAGAAAGATGGATTTCAAGGATGATTTACTCCTCTCTCTCTCTCTATCCCACTCAATTTGTTGTTGGTAGCTCAGTTTCATTGTGGCAGTGAGAGTGTTAACACGTGAAAAAATGTTCCATACATGTCCAGTATGCATGTACACCCTGGGCAGCTGGTCATCATGTGAGAATTGTACAATGATTAATGAGTATGATGAAAAGTGCAGATTATGAAACCCGTGAAAATTGCATAGAGGATATGCTGTAGAAATTAAAGGTTGTAATTCCTGTCTTGAAGAGGTGAGTGACTCTCATCCTAGAGGACATCTATGCTCCAATTGCCACTATGATAAATGTAATCAGTGGGAGAATACATATCCTGGTATGACTGGAAAGAATCCTAAGCGTGACTTTAGTTTATTGCTAAGAGATTGGTATCGTCGTGGTTTTAGATTGTTTTGGGAGGAGGAGCCGGGTCAGCGATTCAACTGTTGGAACAACAAAAGAATTTGGTTTCTACCTCATCGTTGTGAAGACAATGACTACTATGATTATTAGCCCACTGATTTTTATTTTCCTGTGACGGAATGTGATTCGCCACTTGAGGACACTGTTTATGACATTGCTTCAAATAGGCAAATTGAAACATGTGAATTCTATAAAATGAATGAGAATAGTATCATTGACTATAAAGAGATATGACAAGAGTGAAGTTACACTCTACTGTAGAAAATGTGGCCCTGATATTGCAGCACATCAGGATCAGTATACTGTGTATTCAGATAATCTACCTTCATTAGTTGTTATCGACAAGTACTTATACCTAGTAGAAGATGAAACCTAAAGAGTAGAAAAGTCGTTTTTATAATGTACATACATTATTTTTATTAATAAACAATTTCATATACATTATTAGAACATTTTATTCGTAGGGCACTAAAATCAATATTAAACACGCTTGTAAGTATATTTTCCACTAGAAAGTCGTTCAATCGAGGTAAGTCAACGTAAATGTTGAGAAACTGCTTGTAGGTACAGCCACGACACCTGAACATGAAAAAGAGTAGTGCATGAAAGCCACATGTCTTAGTCGTTAAATCCTGCACTCTCCTTAGATTTTGAATAATAGTTTTCCTACTTCTTTCAATAAAGTTGCTGATGTGTGGAAGTGTAGAATTTATATGATAGGCCAAGAGGATCAAAAAATTCAATATTCTTCGCTGTTTGAAAGATGCATAGCCAATGACCTGTCTTCAAAGTTGATGGACTGCTATTAACAATGATTAGGGTATTGTTAACACTTGGAATTTTTTCAATGAAGTCCGATGATATGCAATAGGACTTGTACTGGGACATGTATGGATCCATACTAAATACGTTGATTATTTGGTTTGTGTTCATGATGCTAGGTCTAGTAGAACACTGCCGTCGGGTGTGATTTCCCAATAGGTTTCAAATTGACTCAATGATATTAGCGTGATACTCTTAGTCAAAGCATCGGCAAATGTGCACTCTAAACGTACATTCCCTGTTCATACTTTGCTCAAATCCAGCAAGTTTTGATGGGATCTCTCCATTGATAAATGATGAATCGGTATAGCTACGAGACCCGGTGGCAATGTGACGTTGATTGGTGATTGTATGGGGGACAAGAAGTTTAATGTTGTTGCCATTGGCTCTTAGCTTTTCCACTGCCAATGCAACAGAGCTCATAACCTGTTGTTTTCGGACGTGGAGAATTGCCGATGTGATAATGACATTTGCATCGGGTGCTGCAGGAAGTGTTTTTCTCAAAATGAAATTCGACGGGGCTAGTTGCAACTTTATTTCAATCTTGACATTGGGGGGTAACCATTGGGATATATTGAATATCTCAAGATTTAATTTTCCAACTAAATGATACTCCTGGGTCACTGCAATCGTCAACTCACCGTCAGTATCAACACCTGATCGATATTCATAGCCCAATAACTGTCCTCTCAACTCGTTATATGCCTTTGGTGTTATCATCATAAATTGTATGTAGCTTGCATAGTTGGATAAATTATTGCTATTGCTCATCAATGTTCCATTAATAAATACATTAATTTGTTTGAACAGGTTGTGTAGAATACAGTTTTCATAGGAGAGACCATCGGCAGCAGTTGGAGTTGTATTATCTGACTTTTTCTTCACCGCAACATTTAAATCAATAAATGTTGATGACAAATCAATGAAATACTCTTCATTGGAAAATATTTGAAAGTGTATAATTTCTGAGAGGGGTTGCTGGGGGTGAAATTATTCATAGCAGCCATACTTGACACTGACATCAACATTTTCAGCATTGAACAGATTCAATGAGGAACTGATTGATGGATGTGATTCCTTGTGGGGGAGATAAGTCATCTTAAGAGAAGAAATCCTTCTTTGATCTAACAACCTTTTTTTTCCTTTTATTGGTCTTCCTCGTCTTATTCCTCAAAGTCCTTGTTGATTTCCTTCGCTTCCCGCCTGGGTAGAGACTAATGAGTGAATGACGCGCACGCATCCTTTTCAATCGCTTCCCATTTTGCTCAGATTTTAATTCATCACCAACGGCTCTTGCTGAAGATCTAATATTTTCCTTAACACTCTCCTTGAAATTCTTACCCGATCCCCAGTCCTGTAGTGTTGAGGCAGCAAAATTTGATGCAGCAGGTACAAGATATTTTCTGGCAAGGGGTAGTGCAGAATGAAATAGCCTAGCAAACCAGCTACCAATACCATAGCCAGACATTGTGGTACACCCCTTGTAGTAGTCCAATCCATTGCCTATTTGACGTGGACTCAGACCACCAACATAGTAATTGATATCGGGGCAGACAATTGGAATTCTTCTATTGTTCATATTAGGTGGTGCTGGTGACGTCGACAATGGGTCAAAATGACATGTAATCAATGCTAAGCCTTTTGTTATTGCTAGAGGATCACCCAATTCACTTCTTAGTGTTAACTGACAGAGTTCCAAATACGAAGTGCTTACAGGAACATACTGAAGATGCTTTATATTATAGTGATGAACAAGTTCATGAGTTGTTTTTCTTTCAAAAACATGTAGGAGGGGGACATTTGAATTACCAACTCTCGATGTTTCCACAAAGGATGCATAGAGAAATATACAAGAATCCAAGGCGAAACCAGGTGAATAATCAGCAAAAATAACTTGATCCATCCCGCTAACAGTGCCAGCGTTTTTCCCATTGATCATATTCTGTTTAAAGCCAAAAACGTCTCTCAGATTATCATTGAGATGAATTATTTCAGTGTCAACAGGTGAGGTAATGTAAATCCTATCGTTTTCCATTGAATAATTAAAATGGGATGTAACTTTCCTACGATATGAGATTTTTCTATTGATTGCAAGACAAAAATCCACCATAGTACCATACTCTTTATATCTCAATGTAACATCTGGATATTCACTAGATTTAAATGCTTCAACCCATTCATACTCGACAAAGAGTGACCAATCGAATGGTATAACTTTTATATTATACACACGATCCTTTCTCGGGATGTCATAGGTATTTTTGAGAATACAGTCGACAAGAGCTACTTCAAACTTTCCGTCATGGCGGGGGAGAGTTTCGTCCAAAATCATTTGTTTTATTCAAGTCGTTGTAGAGAGGATCGGAAACGTTGGACATAAATGTTACATAGAAATCATTGGGCATTGTCAATATCTTCAACACTGATCCAAGAATCAAAATCAGAGTTGTATCCTAGCCACCGAACAAGTAACTGTTTCTTACCCCTGCGAGTACGAGTCTTTAATATCTTTTCAATTTGATATATTTCACTAGTATTTTAAACTTTTTGTAGTTCATAGTCATAAAAGCCGCCGAAAACTTCTTCATCTTTGGTATCGCGCAAACGATAAGTTATGGGTTTAGTGTCTAGGATTTTTGCCACTTTAAAAAGTTCTTTGGACCACAAGTAATTACCCTTTTCAAAAACATTAGTTGTTCTATTGATTAGAATAGTATCACCAACATTAAATTTTTCTTCTTGACAATCGTTGCATTGGAATATTGTTTAAGAAAGGTGTCAATTGTATCGTGATCAGAATGATGAACTTCCTATGGGGTTGAATTGGACAATGATCGATGAGGTCGTTGATTATAAATCAACATGATTTTATCTAAATCCTGAATAAAAGCAGATGTATTTTTCAATGTACAATCTTGAAATTAAAAGTCGAATAGTTCTTATCAATCGTTCGGCCAATGCAGCCTTTATAGGACTATGATTATGATAGAGCAGTGTATTATATTTTGCCAGTACTCTTGCAACATGGGGATTAACAAATTCACTACCACGATCCGTTTGATTTTTTTTATACGAATCCTGTTCGAGAATACTTTCAACGGCCTGAGCAACTTCAACACCTCTCTTCAAGCGCAATGGAATAGCATATGCATAACGACTAAAAACACTGATTGCAAGTAGAATGTACTTGTACTGTGTATTGTGACGTCTTTGAATCTCATCTAAAGTTAAGAGATCTGCTTGCATTATATGCAATGGGAAAAAGGCTTTAGTTTTCCGATAATGATTAGCACGAAGTCTATGATTTCTATGCAGAGTGTAACTTGATTCATTTTGTAGATAGTCTTGTACACTTTTAGCGTCAACACCAGTGACTTTGGAAAGAGTGGTGGGGGAACTTAAACTTCCCACTTCATCAATATTTTCATAAACACGTTTCAGAACTTCAACCATTTTGAACGTAAACGTGTAGTGTAACGTCCGCTACCCTTTTGTATGCTAGTGGTTGGCGGTGGTTGTGGTGACGTTGACTTGATACGTCTTCGCTTTTGTCTAGCTATCAGTGGTGTTTTGCTCCTCCTCCTAACCATTGTCAAGTTTCCACTAGGTTTGCTAGTATTTTCCAAAATTGATTTAAAATCTTCTTCTTCTTCTTCATGTTCATATTTTAATGGTGTTGAGGATGCATGTTTATTTAATTTTTTTTAGAATTTGCCTATTGCTAATAAGGCTTTTGGGGAAGTTTAATGTATTTAGAAAGTTGTATAGATGATCGTCCAATGATAATAGTCCTTTACAATTTGTAACCATATCATAGATTAAATCAAGTAGATTATAGCTCTTGCCCTGATTTATAATCCCTTTCCCATTGCTATCAACTTGAATATGATATTGACCACTTTCCATGAGATATGTTATGAGTCGTTTACTTTGTTCACGATATGAGTGGGGCATTAGATATCCAATGCTCGACACAATTGAATCCAATTCCTCCTTCTTTAATTGTGTTCCAGCAGCAGCAGCAGAATCCTGAGGAGATGGTTCTTTTTTGTGATCAATACCGCTGGCCTTCGCACGATAGGGCTTATGTTTGTCCACTCGGCAAAGTGTGTCTTGAAGTAAAATCAGTTTTTTATCATCCTCAATATTCTCGTTGTCAATTAATTTACTCAGATTGTCCTCAAAGTGTTCCACGGGTAAGAGAGCAAGTTCTATTGGAGTCAATTTATAGGGTTTGGCCATTCTCTAGAGAAAACTGTTTACAAGTCCTACAATTATCGGTAGTAAAAGTGTGAAAAAGCTACCGCCCGCCTGAAGAAGACATTTCCTTTTAAAATTCTTTCCTTTGTTTTTAGAGGCCAAAGTACGTACAATGGAACGATGTTGCTGTGCCTGTTGCTTAACTACTTCTGGCAGTTGAACATTGCCCTCGGTCAAATTTAAACAAAGTTTGGATATTAGATTAATGAAATCATTGTCAACACCATGTTTGAGTTTGGCTTTCCTAAGTGGGGGTTTTGAAGTACTTAGAACTGAAAAAAATGTCTATTTTCATGTAGTTTCTTCAGTGTCATGATAGCAACTAATAGGTCTTTTTACTGTTCACGGGGAAATATACTGTAATTTAATTGTCAAAAATATCTCTGACTAGGGGAGACTGGGGCACCTCCGTGCACTTTTTAATCAAAGTTACCTGCTTCGGCTTGTGCGCGCTATCGGGACTTCTTATTTGGCACCAGCATAGCTTAGCCACTTGGACAGAGCCTGGACAGAGTTAAAGCGAAAATATGCAAGCGCTGCTAAGTAGTTGACGTTTTCCCTGGGTCCACAAAATGTCCGAAACTGCCCCTATATAGGGGCAGCTTTGCACAGGTGTGGGGGTAGCTCCGGACATGCTTTCAGATACTGTATTCTTCAGATATAGGATACAAAAGTAAATAGAAAAGAAAAAAGGTTCATAGTTATCAAACTTAAATCACTCAGCGGATATGATCCAACCAAAGACCTGCAAAAACATAAGTAGCTTGGACCCGAGCAGTTCCACCGTGTCGAGTCACCTCCAGCTTCTTCACGACATCTTCAAACGACACCGATGCCTTGTCTTCAATATCAGGAAAGTGAAATCGATCAGAGTCTTTCTTTCTCCGTAGAAAAGAAACCTGAAACTCCCTGTTCATAATATCAGTCTCCAAGATCTTTGCTGCATAAAGAACAAAATCTTTCTTAAGCTGAAACCTCACTAGCACAAATTCGTCAACCTTGATCTCTTCTGGAATGAATGAAACTTCACTTTCAGTTTCAGGTATTTCACAGTCTGACCCTGCATGGAGGCTTTCATCTGAAGAGTCATGGAAAGAGATTTCCGAAGGGGAGGAAGGTTCTCTTATCGTTGACAACTCTTGCTCCTTGCTCTTTGCCAGTTTTACTCTTTTCCTACCAGTCTTCTTTGCTGACTTTGCTTGTGCTCTTTTCTCCAGATCTTCTTTCTCTGGCGTATCCGTTAAAATTCTCGTTTTGCCAACTCGAGCCCTATTCACAGTTAGCTTTCTTGGTTTAGCCTTCGGGAATGGAAAAATGTCTTCTGGATTGACATCATGTTTGGGCCCTGGTGGTTGCTCTAAGGCCGAGGAATTCAGGACAGGGTCAGCAACTGCTTCCAAAGTATTCCTAGACTCTACCCTATCAGTTACTTCTCCAGCGGTGTTTGGTCTGTCTGAGACCTTAGCGGCGATGAAGTCTGCATCAGTGAACGCTGATCTTGAGAATGGCCATATTCCTGGTTTTGAAAAGCCCGATGTGATGTTGTTCGGAGTAAACGCTAGGGGATAAGCTTGACCAACTAGGTTTGCGGTGTGAGTTATTTGAAATCTTTCGTGTGGATGGTTTGTTTGCCACTCGCCGAACTTAGCCCTCAGATACGCCTTGAACGGGCCATAGACAGATATATCTAAGGGCTGCATTTTGTGGCTGCAGTGTGGCGGAAATGTGAGAAGCACTACTCCATTCTCTTTTGCATATAGAACTGCCTCCAAATAAATATGGCTTTCATGGTTATCGAGGATGAGCAACACCGGATTCTCCTTGTCGCATCGAGTGTGCTTGACGAAGTGCTTCATAACTTCTAAGAAGTTCGGTCCAGTCATCCAACCAGACTGGAAAGCTAACCCAAGGCTACCAGGTGGTGCTCCATGGAGCATGTGTTCTCTGAAGTGCACGCGTGGGAACACAAACGCTGGGGGGACGGTGTTCCCGATGGCATTAACGATGCAACATACTGTAACTAACTCCCCCCGCTCAGCAGCAACGGCCTTGCCCACTTGCTTTATACCAGATTTCGCTATGACTTTAGGGCTATCCATGACAGTTGTTACTCCGGTTTCGTCTAGGTTGTACACTCGTTCAGGTGTGAAGCGGTGCCGATTGTATAAAGCTTCAAGATTATTCATGAACGAGTTTACATTGAAGGGATTGAATCCTGAAGCCCTGGCCAGGCTGGTGTTCTCAGGTTTCCGAAGACTCAGCTCTGGATGACGCTTCATAAATCCATATGACCAGTCATATGTGGCGGCACACTTTTCATCCCAGTTCTTGGGATAAGAGACCCTCAGCTTCACTGCATATTGATATGCCAGCTTCTGAGTTTGTGCTAAAGTCAAACCATAGTGAAGTTCGCAGGAACGAAGAAGGTAAGTCTTAAGTTTTTCCTCTTGATCGTCAGTGAAAACCTGACGGGTGGAATACTTTCCTCGTTTCAAATTGGCTGATCTGGCTATTCCTTCATCCACACTAGTCTCGTTGGCTGATTTTGACTTCTTCAAGCGATCAAATAATGTTGAAGCAGCTATTCCATGGGTCTTGGCCGCTTTTCTGACCGAATCTCCATCTTGTATGGCTTTTAGCCCTTGTTTGATAGCTTCTTCGTTTGGCTCGGACTTAGTAGGGATATAATTTCGCACCATTTCTGGAAAGAAAAATGCTGCCTTCAGTAAAACTCAGTTATTAAGCACTTACTAGGTGCTATAATAATAATAATTTATTTTTAACCCGCGTCATAACAAGTTATGACACTTGTGGAGTAACACAAGGAAAAAAAAAAGACAAAAGAGAAAATGAAATAAAGTACACTACAATGAAATTAACCGAACAGACGGACCAAAGGATGATGAGGCGAAAAACGACAAAAAGCTGAATCCGACAGCCTTCCATGCAGCACGGCCAACTTTGCTGTTATATCAGGGACTTCAAACTTACGAGTTATCTTACCATTACTATGCCAGGGGGGGAGATAAAGTAAAAATTTACAATATCTGAAGTAAAAAGACCGGATCTGCTTAACATCTTTTTTCTTAAGAAGGGGATAAAGACCAGAAAGATAAAGGACAGAATGATCACAGAATGTAGAATATAGCCTACCCAATGCACGTCTATTATACTTCCCTCGATTGGCAACAATCTTAGAATATCCCATTTGAATTTTCTTTTGAACATCACGAACAGTGCACTGCCGTAAGCTAGAAATTGAATTAGTAACAGTAATACCCAACCACCAAAAGGCGGAAACAGAGGGTATAGAAAAACCGCGACAAACTAAGGGAACATTAGAGGAAGTCGGACCATTAAAAACTAGAAACTCGCATTTCTCAACATTAAGAGAAAGACCAATTTTAGAAAATAAACGTGAAACTTTTGAGACCATAAAAGAGAGACCTTGCTTAGTTTTACATAAAAGTAGAAGATCATCCGCATAAGCAAGATAAGAAACATCTGAAAGTCCAATGAAATATTTTGATCTAATTTCATCTAATATACCAGAAATACACATTTTGAATATACTAGGTGATAAAATCCCTCCCTGTTTCACACCCCGACGTACACGGACAAACGGAGGTCCAGATTTATTAATTCGGAGGAAAGAATTCTCATACCAAAAACGAAGAAGAAAAATAACTGAAAGATTTACACCATTATTAAAAAAGGAGAAAAAAGCTTGACTATGGACTACACTGTCAAAAGCTTTAGAAAGGTCCAAAGTGCACATATAAAGTGGCGACCCCTCAGCCAGGCTATTCTTAAGGGCGGAAGAAAGAACACGGTGTGCATGTTGACAACCAATACCAGATTGAAACCCAAATTGATTCGATCCGAAATTTATATTTTCATTTAAATGAGGAAGTAAAATATATTCGAGGATTTTACTCAAGTTACACGCAGTGGTTATAGGGCGATAAGATGAACAATGAGAAGGGAGTTTTCCTCGTTTTAATATTGAGGTGACAGTTCCACAAAGAAAGCTATCCGGAACCAGCGAAGATGTTAAACACATTTGGAACAACAACTGCAAATGAAATAAAAGAACAACACACTTTGGATTTATATTATTTGCACTAATACCATCAATATCAACGGATGAAGATTTCAGTTGCTTAATTGCACTTTCAACAGCAGCTACTGATACTGGAATAATATGGCCCTGATGAAGCGAAGGCGGAAGAATTTTAGAAAGTAACCGAGAATAATGTGACTGCACGAAAAAGTTAATTTTGGAAAAAATTGACGAATAATAATCATACCAAGCTGAACTAGAAATCGAATCACTTTTATGAAGATCACTTTTATCCAGCTTCTCAGAATTAATCAATTTAGACCAATCATTCTTAGATGTTGGAAATTCCATACCCTTATAACGAATGGATTTAAGGTACTTTTTATATTCATTCTTTGTTTTCTGCTTTATATCCGCAACAGACCCCGACGCAGGTCTACCACAATCAACCCAAATTCGCAACCAAAGTTTTGCCTTATTTTTATAATTCTTTAATTCAGGATCGGCAGCCCATATAGATTTTCGCATTTTAATACGAATACGCTCTTCGGGAACCGCAATTTTTTCAGCTTCTTTCATACATCTAATTATATCATCAATCCTTCCTTTCCTTTTAAAAATGAAAGAAAAAAACACCAATGGCTGCTCAAATCATCGGGGCACCTCCGGACAGTGTCCAAACCTGCCCCAAAAAAATGTCCGGAGGTGCCCCTAAGGAGCCTTTCAGAAGAAAAGAGTCATAACCAAAGAACACCTAGAGTTACGTCAATCTTATGTAGAGGAAGCATATTTGGGTTCGTTTTGCTTGTTCCTAGAACATTACATTAAATGTATCTATAAAACTTACCTCTCTATTTCACTTTTATCATCACGCGAAACAATTGGCAGCTGTATCTTTAAAGTCTTATTACCGACTGACTCACTGCTATGCTATTTGATGGAAGTGCCATCTTGCCTCCAAGATGAACAGTAAAATGGCACATCTTTGTGATTTTTTTCCAATTTTTCCGCTAGATAGCAAAGCCAACAGGTTCGATGTCTGGAGGTGCCCCGTGTGCGGAGGTACCCCAGTCTCCCCTACACGCAAATATTCGGGTAAATTCTGATTAAGATCCAATAGGATATAGCCGTAGGGTTTATTAGTTGCCTGATTGTACGCTGAGAGCAGAAATTTGGGGGCGCCTGGATATATTTGTGTATTGTGGGTTATTAGCGAGCTAGAATCACGAACAACTCTGTAGATGATATAGTAGGTGCATTTCAATGCAAGTGTTTGCATACATTTTCTCCGATGAAAGAGGTTGTGTAGAACCAGAGTAATGGAAATATGTTCATGATGAGGGCGAACTGTGAACAATTGCAGCATTTCCTGGGACCATTGTTCAATAGATTCAGCCAGATCGTCAATAATCAGCCAAGAGTTTGGTTCAATAATTTTGAACACATCCAGTCCCTGTATGAATTGTATCTGCACCAATCTCAATATGCCAATTGCTTTTATTTTATCGTATGACTCCTGCCAAATACTGTAACAATAGTAGATTTTTTCGGCTTTTCCACAAACATTTTATCGCAATTTTTAATTATTTTAGTTAAGAGTGTCGTTTTACCTGACATTGATGGACCGCACAGAAACGATCTGAATGGTGTTTTAAATTGATACATGTTCCCTTCAACAGTTCACCTACAACTAACGGTAGACTATAGTTGTCTAATGAATAAATAATTTCCCTACTAGTCTGTTCAAGAATAATGAGAAGAAGAACAAAATAAATAAAGAATCATATTTCTTGTATTATTAGCATAAAAAACAGCACTTTACAAATAATACATTACAGAAAAATACACATAATATTTTTTTTTTAAATTTATTTATAATAAAAAACATTTTAAAAAACTGCACTAGAAAAAGCACTTTAATAAATATACTTTATTTATTTATTAAAAAACAACATTTAATGAAAAAGTACACTTAGAATAATATCACTTTTTTTTAAATTTGAATGCAACAACAACATGTATATTTACAAAAAAAATCTGCTCTAAGTAAAAAAAAGATACCTTTGGTAGTGGCGGCGCCCCCCGCTGGCGGCCGGCCAAACACCCCCCCCCCAGTCCACGGCCTGGGGGGGCCGCGACTACCAAAGATATGTTTTTGTATGTTTTTTTTACTTAGAACAGATTTTTTTTTTGTAAATATACATGTTGTTGTTGCATTCAAATTAAAAAAAAATTGATGTAAAAAAGTGATATTATTCTAAGTGTATTTTTTCATTAAATGTTGTTTTTTAATAAATAAGTAAAGAATATTTATTAAAGTGGTTTTTAGCTTAGAGTCTTAGCTTAGAGTTTTTGTTAGAGTTCTAGTTTAGTTTAGTTTTAGTTAAGAGTTTAGAGTTTTACCTTAGAGTCTTAGCTTAGAGTTTTTGTTGAAGTTCTAGTATAGTTTAGTTTTAGTTAAGAGTTTAGAGTTTTAGCTTAGAGTCTTAGCTTAGCGTTTTAGTTAGAGTTGAAGTTTAGTTTAGTAATAGTTAAGAGTTTAGAGTTTTAGCTTAGAGTCTTAGCTTAGAGTTTTGTTAGAGTTCTAGTTTAGTTTAGTTTTAGTTAAGAGTTTAGAGTTTTACCTTAGAGTCTTAGCTTAGAGTTTTAGCTAGAGTTGAAGTTTAGTTTAGTTATAGTTAAGAATTTAGAGTTTTAGCTTAGAGTCATAGCTTAAAGTTTTAGTGAAAGTGGTAGTTTAGTTAAGTTTTAGTTAAGAGTTTAGAGTTTTAGCCTAGAGTCTTAGCTTAGAGCTTTAGTTAGAGTTGAAGTTTAGTTTAGTTATAGTTAAGAGTTTAGAGTTTTTAGCTTAGAGTCTTAGCTTAGAGTTTTTATTAGAGTTTTAGCTTAGTTTAGTTTTAGTTAAGAGTTTAGAGTTTTACCTTAGAGTCTTAGCTTAGAGTTTAGTTAGAGTTCTAGTTTAGTTTAGTTATAGTTAACAGTTTAGAGTTTTAGCTTAGAGTCATAACTTAGAGTTTTAGTTAGAGTTGAAGTTTAGTTTACTTTAGTTTTACTTTATTGTTTTAGCTTAGAGTTTTAGTTAGAGTTGAAGTTTAGTAATAGTTAAGAGTTTAGAGTTTTAGCATGTTACTTTAATACTAACATACTTTTACTGAACACACACAAATTTCTCTCCCAATTTTTTTTTTTTTTTTTTTTTTTTTTTTTTTTTTTTTTTTTTTTTTTTTTCACCACTGTTCATGGTGGTTGTTTTTGAAAAAAATAATAAATAATTGTATGTAATTTGGTGTGAAGAAGGGAGAGTTTGTGTGTGGAATCTAGAGAAGGAGTTAGAGTGAGTCTTAGTGTTTAATTTGGGAGTATTTTTATTTTGTTTTGTTTGTTTTTAGTGTATAAATGGTAGGAAACCGTATGAGTCACCTGTGACGTAGCCGGAAGTGTCAGTGTGCAGGGTTGCCGGCTATTAAATTTTGGCTTGGGAACCTGTGAGTCTGAAATATTTTGGCATGTAGGGTTGCCTTCCGGTAAATTTTGGTCGGAGAATTTGCGTGTCGAAAAGGAAGAATAGGTAAGTTGAGTGTTGGAGAGTAAGTTAGTTTGTGAGTGTGAGTATAGAATTAGGTGATTGCTTTTATTATTTGTGATTTTTTTTTTCTTTTTTGTATTTGTTTGTGATTATTGTTAAGAGAAAGTAAAGGAAAGTGTGTAAAGGAAGTGTGAGTGAGAGTTTGATATCGTTTATTTATATAGTGAAAATAAAGAAAAAAATGTCCAGAAGTACGGTTGTGTTCGATTTCAGAATGATGGAAGAATCGGTCCTAAGTGAAGTACGAGAAATCGACATTCATTGGTTTTTCAAGGAACTGGGCCTAAACGCTGGAGTAGTGAAAGCGATCGACTCCAATGATCTTAAGAGATTCCGACAGGTGCGAGTCACTATGAAATCGGTAATGCTGGCAGATGACCTCGTATCAAAATGCAAAACGAATGGACCGAAGATGCGATTCCAAAATAGCATATACCCTGTAAATGTAGACAGATCTGGACGACGCCCGGTCGTAGTCCAGTTGCGAAAAATCCTAGGAGAAGCTACCAGCGAGAATATAAAGAAAGAACTACAAGTTTATGGAACTGTTCTAAATATCAGAAGGAAAGTATACAGTGGTGACGAGTTTATACAAGTCTACACTGGCCGAGCGACTGAATTAATGTACAGTGAAACGCCAATACCACCGTCTATCAAAATCTTCGGTGGGGATGAGAAAATAAATGTTTTTTACCCTGAGCAAACCAAGGCCTACTACCTATGCCACGACGAAACTCATGAAGCAAAAGATTGCCCTAGAAACAAAAGAAACATGAGAAAAAACAGTGTTTTAAGCCCAAATCCGATTGGCAGACATTTTAATAATCCATGGGGAACGCCTAGGACTGTTTTAAGTCAGCCGTCAGGCTCAAGCAGCGCCCTAGAGGGAATACGGAAATTGACACCATCGATGGCCGTAGACCTTATTCTAAAGAGCACAGAGGAGAATGTACAAAAGGATTTAGAGAAAGCGAAAGAAAATGAAAAAGCGCAAAACGACCCTAAAGAGAAAAATGGAACGAATCAACTAAAGAAACCAGAGGAAGTCCAGAAGAGAACCCTGAGATCCCCTACGGCCCAAAAACCATCTGAAGGGGTTCAGAAACAAGGAGGAAAGATACAAACACCAAAAAGGACCCTCAGCGAAGTATCCATCGGAGGTAATGAAAACAACCAAGCAAAAGAAAGAAAAACAGAAGGAACAGAAAACGAAACCAAGTAAAACAACGGAAAAGGAAAGAAATAAAAAAAATAAAAAAAAAGCCGAAGATATTTTTTGTCAGTTTTAGAATTTTAGAATGAATTTAAAAATTGGAACCCTGAACTTAAACGGGCTAAAGCAAAAAAAAACGTCAGGAAGTTTTTACGAAGTATCTGAAAGCATTAGGTTTTGATATATTAGCAGTCCAGGAGGTTGACACTTCTCGTGTCTGTGGAATAGAGGCAAGTGGTTATTCATTTCTCTCAACAAGAGGATCTTTCGACACAGGTTTTTTCTTAAAGCAGGATATTGCAGTGGACCCGGAGAACTTCAAATTTGAAGAAGATGGAACCGTATGTAGCCTCCAGATTGAAAGCATCACGCTCATAAACGTGCACATGCCTTCGGGAAGTAATAACATCAAAGCCAGAGCTGATTTTATTCAGAATATCATACCAAGATACGTCCCTGTAACTGAATGTAAATTATTGATGGGAGATTTCAATTGCGTAGCCAGAGAAGAGGATGTGCAAACAAGAACGGGCACGAGTCTCAAAAAGAGAGTAAGTGAAGATCTGAAAAGCTTGGTAAAAGCATATGATTTAACAGACATGTGGATTCTAAAGAAAAAGAATAAGTCTTCTTTCACCCGAATCGGAAACCAAGGAGCAAGTAGAATCGATAGGATTTACATATCCAAGGAGATGGAAAAGTCTTTAAATTCCATTTTGCATGAGCACGTTTTATTCTCTGATCATTATGCGGTCCGAGCAAGTATAGGGGATGTAATTAGGAAAACAATTTTCAGGAGAGCTCCGTATTGGAAACTACACCTTGATACTATCAAGGATAAACGAAACAAAGAAATAATCCGAGAAAAAATCTGAAAAATACTCACAGAACGACAACAAGACGAAAGCCATCTAACAGCATGGATTAAATTTAAAAAACAGGTCGTAAATTTTCTAAAATACCTACAAAAGGAAAGCGAAAGAGAGCGGTTAGCCCACGAACGATTTTTAAGAAAAGTCCTTAGCCAACTGAAAGATGAAATAGACCAAAATACAGGCGATCCGATTTTCGAATACTATGAAATAAGGTGACAATTAAAGTAAATCGAGCAGAAAAAATTTGAAAACTGGACAGTAAAAAATCGTTTAAACAATTTATATGAGGGAGAACAAATAAGCCTGGCGACAATCTTGAAAGCTAAAAGGAAACGAGAAGAAAGCAAAATTGACATAATAAAAACACATGATGGAAAGATAACAGATGCCAAAAAAGGGAGACAAGCAACTGGAGGCCCATCTCTCTACTTCCCTGTGATACCCGATTATGTTCCAAAGTACTCATGAACAGACTCAGAAAGCTGATGGGAGAGATTCTGGGTGAGACCCAACACGGGGGCATAAAGGGTCGAAAAGTCCAACATATTCTTGCAATTTTACGCGACTTACTCCTTAGAAGAGAAGAACTATCGGAAAGTGATCTCAAATGGGTTTTAATATGCGTTGATTTTATCAAAGCTTTCGACTCGGTAGTCCGGGAAGTCCTATGGGAACTGATGATGGTGAAGTATTCGTTTTGTGGTGAATTTGTCGTTTTTTACAAGAACCTATACCGTGGCGCAGCGGCGAAAGTGGTGGTAAACGGAAGCCTCAATGAGGAATTCCCCCTTGAAATATCCCTCCGGCAAGGTGACCCAAGCTCTTAATTTCTGTTCTAGATCTATCTCGACCCGTTGATAAAATACATAGAAGCCAGAATAACGGGTATCAGAAAACTGCCAACTTTAGTTCTCAAGTCTGAGGCTTTTGTGGATGATGGGAATTTCTCCGCCGATGGAATGAGTGACAGTAAAACAGTAAGGTGGGGCCTAGAATGGTACGAGAAAAATTTTGCCGTCAGGACTCACAAGAAAAAGAGCAAGATCCTCCCGTTAACAAAAAGCGCAAAGGCGAGTTGGATTAGGAGCTTGGAAAAGGAAACTTGTCTGGAAGTCAGTCCTACAGTAAAGAAACTTGGCGTGGAGTTTTCAGTCAGAGGAAATTGCTGGCAGAACGCATGGGAAAAGAAAGTATTCGAGATTCAGTTTTTGCTATGTGGCGAAGATAGAGGCAGGAATCTTTCCTTGTCCCAGAGATCAACTTTCGTCAACATGTATTGTGTATCAAGAATACTTTATCTGGCCCCAGTAATACCCCTCCCGGAACCTATAGCAAAGAAAATTGAAACCTACATGTGGCGTTTTATATGGAGCGGCAAGCTAGAAAAACTGAGTAAGAAGTTGCTCTTTCGCCCAAAGGAATCGGGAGGTCTAGGAGTACTGGATTTTAGAAAACTGTGCCAAAATATGCTTGCTAGAATGACACTTGAATTTTTAAATGGACCACAAGAACACTTTCAAATGACCAGAGAGTGGTTGGTTCCCCTACTAAACAATCCTAGTTCAACAAATTCAGACACAAACGTCCCAGTTTTCATGAAAGATTCTTTCCCGATATTAAAGCAACTGCAAGAGAAGGGGCTTCTCATGGCAGATAGTAGAGAAATAAAAACTGAGATAACCAGGATTTTAACTCCCGAAGAGGAAAATAACGGATATCACGTAAATGAAAAAGAACTATTTGTAAATTTTGAAAATGACCTTAGAAATCTACATTCTTTCCCCATGGAACCAAAATTGAGAGAGCTTATTTTTCAAGTCATACACATGATTTTGCCTTACCATGATTTTGTTTTGAAGTAGTGGAAGATGGTTTAGACCACGAGTTCATCAAGTGTAATGAAAATAAGGAAATTTTTCAGTTTGTTTTTTATTTAAGTGAAAAGTGCAAAATTAAAGCTCAAAGTGATGAAGTAAAGAAGAAGCTGGTGAAATTTGACATAAATTCGGATTTGGAAGTGAAAAAGAAAAATTCTCTCTGTTATATTATTGAAATATGAGTCATTATGTGTGGAGTATAAGGAAAAGAAAGAAAGTGGTGTGTTTAGAGGGTTTTAGGAGTTTAATTGAGAAGAAAATGGATTAATTGAAGATAAGAAAGGAGTGGCGAGAGTATTTTTTTGATTTTGAATTATGAATTATTTGTAAATATGGTGTGTGGAAAAAGAGAGTGAGAAAGTAAGTAGTGGAGAGAGTTTGAGTTTTTACTGGTAAGAGATAGTTTTTTTTGTGTGAGTGAGTGAGAAAATATTGTTGCCAGTAAGGTAGTTTAAAGAAATTTATTGATAATTGTTTTTTTTTAATTAGCAGCCAAAAAAGAAAAAAATAGGAAAAAAGGAAAAAAATGAAGTTTAAAAATGGGGTTTGATGGTCATTTCAGCTTATTTGTTTTTCGTAAATATTAGTGTGTTTATTTTTGTGTGTTGTAAAAATAAGCTGAAATGATAGTGTAAAAGAGGTTTTTTTTTGTTTTTTTGTTGGTTTTTTTATTTATTTTTTATTGGAATATTTTTTTTATATTTTTTTATATTTTTTTTAGTAGTGGCTTCTTTGCAGAATTGGAGTTTGAAAAATTTTTGTCTGTTATTGTAAATGGCCACCGCCAGCCGGGACTTCCTGCGGGGGGGGACGTCCTCTCTGCGGGAGAGCATTTTATTTTATTGTTAATAATAATTAAAAATTATTTTAGTAGAGGTACAATAATGCCAAGACCACTCTTTGGCTGCTAATTTTAGTAAAATGTAGAGTGTAAGTGGCATTTAGATTTTTGTATTGTTTAAAAGTAGTTTTTTTTTAATGTTAGTGCCGCTGAGAGGAGAGGAGGTGGGATTTTAGAATAAAAAAAAATAAAAAATATTTTTCATCAGTGATACCACGTTTTCTGCTTGAAGTAGCAAGTTTTCTGTCAAATATGCCAAATTTTTTCTTAGAAGTAACTTTTCTTTTATTGTGATAACAAAATTCTGTCAGAAGTAGCAAGTTTTGCTTAACACTAACAAATTTTCTCATCGAGTAAAAACATTTTACCTTAAAACTAACATACTTTTACTGAACACACACAAATTTCTCTTAGAAATAATATTTTTCATCAGTGATAACACTTTTTCTGTTCGAACTAGTAAGTTTTCTACCAAAGATACCAAATTTTTTCTTAGAAGTACCAATTTTTTGATTGTGATAACAACCTTTCTGTCAGAAGTAACAAGTTTTACTTAACCCTAACAAACCTTCTCATCAAAGTAACAACATTCTTCTTTAATACTATCAAACGTCTACTGAACACACACAAATTTCTCTTAGAAATAATATTTTTCATCTATGATAACACGTTTTCTGTTCCAACTAACAAGTTTTCAATCAAAGATACCAAATTTTTTTTTAGAAGTAACAATTTTTTGATTGTGATAACAACTTTTCTGTCAGAATTAGCAAGTTTTGCTTAACACTATCAAACCTTCTCATCAAAGTAACAACATTCTTCATTAATACTACTTAACACTAACAAATTTTCTCATCCAAGTAACAATATTTTATCTTAAAACTAACATACTTTTACTGAACACACACAAATTTCTCTTAGAAATAATATTTTTAATCAGTGATAGCACTTTTTCAGTTCAAACTAGCAAGTTTTCTACCAAAGATACTGTAAGGTTGCCCCTACTATCAGGGCTAATAAATTTGGTAGCGTGTTACAAACGGAGGCTTTGGGTAAGAAATCGGTACTCAGAATTCAGTGACAACTGATTTTTATTACAAAAGAAGATAAAAGAAAAATATTCTAATTCTGATTATTTTGAATATTTCTACACCTCTTCTAGGTCTAATGTCTATGGTCTACTTGTTCAATCCACCAATGTTTACCAGAAAGAAAAGACTAAGTTAATTCTAGGCTATCGAATGTTTCTACTTAAAAGAGTTACACTTGAATAGCTAGTCAAGGCTTGAGTTCTGGGGTATTAAAATCCTTAATACCCCAGTTTTGATGTAATCCTAATAATAAGTCTTCTGTTCAAAAAGTTAGTTTCCGCTTTCTCTATTAAAAACCCTGTTTTTTCATGTGATTTAAATCGCGTAATATCTCTTGTCGTTGACCTCTCGAGTTTGAAGTGGCGGTCCGGTATTTGTATTTGCATTTTATGGTCCTTGTTGCATCAAGGGTACACTTATTCAAAATCTAATATTGTTTGTTTCCTTAAACAAAGAAAATTAACACTTCGTTACCTTTATCATTACTCAAAAGTAGTACTTTGCTATTTTTTACAATTTAGTCAGGTTATGATGGTTTTCCCACATTTTCAAAACCTCCCACACTTAAAATTCTTAGTAGAGTTATTTTTTCTTAATGAAACCATAACTTTCCTAAGAATCAATTTAGTTAAATTTCTTCTTGTTCCACAGTTACGTGAAAGCCTTGAGACTTTTGTTTCCTATAGTTTAACCAAAGTTTTCTCAATGTTTTGAATATTACTCCTATAGAAACTAGTCCTAATAAAGAGATAAATAGATTAAAGGTATTGAGAAAAAATGTCCAATAGCTTGCTGTTTTCCTTCCTCTTTTGTCCCTTAAGGAAATGTGCATTTTTCTTAGTTCAGCTATGTCAATCCGCGTCTTGGAGTTGTTCTGGAAATATATAGAGATTAAATGTTCAAATTTTTTGTTCCATTCGTTTTCTATTCCAGCTATGGATAGGCTCCCTTTTAGGCTAATTTTAGATATGTTTAAAGGTGCCATTTCTTTTGTAATCTGTCCCTATACATACTGTTTATCTTTAACATCTCTGCAGTTAGAGAACATTCTTATGGCAATTTCACTATAGAGCTGCCCTTTATATATGTGAATTTACTGTTTTTCTCTGTTTTGCATTCGAAATGTATTCTTATTTCTTCTTTGAAAGGAGATGTGATTATATACTTTTCCCTTCCAATTCTTTGGATTAAGATTTTATTTTCCTTTATAATTTTGGTTTCACACTCTTTATTAATTAATGCATTATTTTCCTTGTAGTTTGCTAAACTGCAGGAGTTCATTTGTGTGCTTCTAATAAGAAATTTATATTTTTTTTAGCAGTGGCTTCTTTGCAAAATTGGAGTTTGAAAAATTTTTGTCTGTTATTGTAAATGGCCACTGCAAGCCGGGACTTCCTGCGGGGGGGGGGATGTCCTCTCTGCGGGAGAGCATTTTATTTTATTGTTAATAATAATTAAAAATTATTTTAGTAGAGGTACAATAATGCGAAGACCACTCTTTGGCTGCTAATTTTAGTAAAATGTAGAGTGTAGGTGGCATTTAGATTTTTGTATTGTTTAAAAGTAGTATTTTTTTAATGTTAGTGCCACTGAGAGGAGAGGAGGTGGGATTTTAGAATAAAAAAATACAAAATATTTTTCATCAGTGATAACACGTTTTCTGCTTGAAGTAGCAAGTTTTCTGTCAAAGATGCCAAATTTTTTCTTAGAAGTAACTTTTCTTTTATTGTGATAACAACTTTTCTGTCAGAAGTAGCAAGTTTTGCTCAACACTAACAAATTTTCTCACCAAAGTAACAATATTTTACCTTAAAACTAACATACTCTTACTTAACACACACAAATTTCTCTTAGAAATAATATTTTTCATCAGTGATAACACTTTTTCTGTTCCAACTAGCAAGTTTTCTACCAAAGATACCAAAAGTTTTCTTAGAAGTAACAATTTTCTGATTGTGATAACAACTTTTCTGTCAGAAGTAGCAAGTTTTGTTTAACCCTAACAAACCTTCTCATCAAAGTAACAACATTCTTCTTTAATACTACCAAACGTCTACTGAACACACACAAATTTCTCTTAGAAATAATATTTTTCATCTATGATAACACGTTTTCTGTTCCAACTAACAAGTTTTCAATCAAAGATACCAAATTTTTTTTTAGAAGTAACAATTTTTTGATTGTGATAACAACTTTTCTGTCAGAAGTAGCAAGTTTTGCTTAACACTATCCAACCTTCTCATCAAAGTAACAACATTCTTCCTTAATACTACTTAACACTAACAAATTTTCTCATCCAAGTAACAATATTTTATCTTAAAACTAACATACTTTTACTGAACACACACAAATTTCTCTTAGAAATAATATTTCTAATCAGTGATAACACTTTTTCAGTTCGAACTAGGAAGTTTTCTACCAAAGATACTGTAAGGTTGCCCCTACTATCAGGGCTAATAAATTTGGTAGCGTGTTACAAACGGAGGCTTTGGGTAAGAAATAGGTACTCAGAATTCAGTGACAACTGATTTTTATTACAAAAGAAGATAAAAGAAAAATATTCTAATTCTGATTATTTTGAATATTTCTACACCTCTTCTAGGTCTAATGTCTATGGTCTACTTGTTCAAATCACCAATGTTTACCAAAGAGAAAAGACTAAGTTAATTCTAGGCTATCGAATGTTTCTACTTAAAAGAGTTACACTTGAATAGCTAGTCAAGGCTTGAGTTCTGGGGTATTAAAATCCTTTAGTTCAAACTATTGCTGAGCCAAGCTCGGAATAACTATACTTGATTTTATTCTAATTTACATTAACCCAAACCAAGAGATCCTCTTATTATTTCTTGAAAAAGGCTGTGTGTTCCTTGGACCTTTAGTAAGCTTTAACTTTAGCAAGGAAAACTCTCAATTGAAAATATCTGGACATAAGGGTCTGGAAACTTTTAAATTGACAATATTATTCCCTTTTTCCCTAAACCTATCGGTATAAACATCGAGGCCAACTTTGTATAAACTAGCAGTAAGGGTTTAAGGAAATGAAAGAATTATTAAAAAGGGAACAGGGTTCTCCTTCGTATAAAATTCTGAAGATTGCACAAGGGGGGGGCAAGTAATGCTGTTGTCCGATAATTCCAATTTTCGGATATAAGGTCTTTATACAGTCAAGCTAAGTTTCAAGGAACTTTAGGCTGAAAAAGGGGAGCACAAAGGGCTCTTCTAACGTTGACTTCTTGGTTAAGGTTCCTTTACTCTTTGAACCCTCAGTTATTCGAAGCTTAAATTTCTGGGAAGAAATTTAATTTAGCTTATTCTAACCTTAAAATGCTGTTTTGTCCCAATGGCTCAAGTCTTGGCTAAGTGGAAATACTACCGAATTATAAACCCAAAATCACCAACTTATAGTAAAATGTTAGACTTCAACACTAGTTGTTATTATTTTCTCCTACATACGTATTAAAGCTATCTCCAAGTGACAGAAATCTTTTAGAGGTTTTCTTCTTATTTTTATTTTATCTTCAAACTTTTGTCTCCAATGGGAATTCAGACAGACAGTGGTAGTCTTCCTTAATTACAAAGTAAAACACTTACTCACTGTTCGTTCCAAAAAAGACTACCCTGTTAACGTCCCTGAATTCCTATTTTAAGTTTTGTCTTATTTTGTTATTCTTTTCTCTCATTGGCCAGAGACCAGTTTTGATGTAATCCTAATAATAAGTCTTCTGTTCAAAAAGTTAGTTTCCACTTTCTCTATTAAAAATCCTATTTTTCATGTGATTCAAATCGCGTAATATCTCTTGTCGTTGACCTCTCGAGTTTGAAACGGCGGTCCGGTATTTGTATTTGCATTTTATGGTCCTTGTTGGATCAAGGGTACACTTATTCAAAATCTAATATTGTTTGTTTCCTTAAACAAAGAAAATTAATACTTCGTTACCTTTATCATTACTCAAAAGTCATACTTTGCTATTTTTACAATTTAGTCAGGTTATGATGGCTTTCCCACATTCTCAAAACCTCCCACACTTAAAATTCTTAGTAGAGTTATTTTTTCTTAATGAAACCATAACTTTGCTAAGAATCAATTTAGTTCAATTTCTTCTTGTTCCACAGTTACGTTAAAGCCTTGAGACTTTTGTTTCCTATAGTCTAACCATAGTTTTCTCAATGTTTTGAATATTACTCCTATAGAAACTAGTCCTAATAAAGAGATAAATAGATTAAAGGTATTGAGAAAAAATGTCCAATAGCTTGCTGTTTTCCTTCCTCTTTCGTCCCTTAAGGAAATGTGCATTTTTCTTAGTTCAGCTATGCCAATCTGCGTCTTGGAGTTGTTTTGGAAATATATAGAGATTAAATGTTCAAATTCTTTGTTCCATTCGTTTTCTATTCCAGCTATGGATAGGCTCCCTTTTAGGCTAATTATAGATATGTTTAAAGGTGCCATTTCTTTTGTAATCTGTCCCCTATACATACTGTTTATCTATAACATCTCTGCAGTTAGAGAACATTCTTCTGGCAATTTCACTATAGAGCTGCCCTTTATACATGTGAATTTACTGTTTTTCTCTGTTTTGCATTCGAAATGTATTCTTATTTCTTCTTTGAAAGGAGATGTGATTATATACTTTTCCCTTCCAATTCTTTGGATTAAGATTTTATTTTCCTTTATAATTTTGGTTTCACACTCTTCATTAATTAATGCATTATTTTCCTTGTAGTTTGCTAAACTGCAGGAATTCATTTGTGTGCTTCTAATAAGAAATTGGTGGTTGCACAAATAGTGGTATACACTATAAGTTACATTCTTTTTCTATATTATCATCTTCTAAGAAATATCTCGTTTGATCTTTACTCAACCCAAAAATTTAAAATCGTTTTCTATTTGAAAGAAATACGAAGTGTTTGACACTGGGAATGGAATGCTGAACATTTCGAACATTCTGAACCCATCTTGTTAATTTGATATTGAGAAATCACAAATAACCAACAATTTCAATTGTTGTGTCGCCACATTGCAGCTTGTCGACTTATAAAGTTCCAGTAAGCCGTAACGTCTATAATTAACCGATATTCTATAACCTATTGGTAGTGAATTTTCAATTTCGAAAATTGTCCTGAGCATTTCTGCTGGATCTGTAACAATGAAAGGGAAACTTTTATTTTCGGCTTGAAGAATAGAAAGGATTACTGTTTCTATTTTCTTTACTAGCTTTTTTATTTGCATTGAAATTTTTGTCATTTCTTTGTTTATCTGTAATTTTAGGAAACTTATCTCATTAATCTCTTTTGATATATATTCGACAATTCTCTTGGAGGTCCCTCCCAAAATTTCTAAGCTTTTGTTCCTTTCCATTCTTAATTCTATGTCGAGGTCACTTACCAATGATATAGATCGGTCCGACATTTGTAGTAACTTTTCATTTTTTTCTGTTAAATAATCTACCTGATGAAGAATGTTTTCTACATTTTCTTCCGCTGCTAGTCCTGTGACCCATCGTATTGTTTTTCCCAAAAGTGGTAATAGACTTCGTTTGTTTCGATTTGTGTTATCCGTCATTAATGATTCTAGTATTTTGAGAATTCCATTTCCTTCACTTAATTCTAAATGTAATAGTTTACACTTATCTATTACATATTCCTTTAGGTCATGTATTTCTCTGAATTCTGTGAAATTCTTTTTTCCCTTTTCTAAGTCTTTTTTGACCATTTGTTCCATAATTTTAATATTTTTGATATTCGAAATAATCAAATTCAGGTCGTCTAAATCAGATCTGAGGCTTTCCGTATTAACATACCATACTACCTGATGTGTTCCGTTAACTGGGAAGATCTGACCAATATCCTTGAAAGCTATTTGGCTATGTATTCCTGTTTCCTTAAGCAATATCCCTCTTGTAAACAGGGTCAGCCAAACAAACAGGGTTCCAACCATTTCTGAAATGGTTTTATGTCCTTTACTTACCTTTTAATATGGCAGGATTCAAGTGAATTTTATTTAAAACTGCGGAAGGGTCTGTGATTTTACACACTCATGACACTATTCGTTCCAAATGTACAGATAAGCTAGCTATATGGAGTAATCGTACTCCGTGTGAGCGTCGACCCCATGACCGTATGTGTTTTGATATGGTCATTGTCCTATTTCGGGGGTATCGTCCTTATGGTAGACAGTCTCTCGGTTGTCAGAGGAGGTTACATTTCCACACCATTTACCCTGCGGACATAATTGCGAATTATATGGTCAATTCAGTTGATTTATCTTTTGGTAGTGTTTTCCAGTGTCCATCGATTCTTCCCGTAAATTACAGTGATTAGTTTACAGTAATGGCAGGCTACAAGTGTATTTCATTTAAAACTTTGGAAGGGTCTATAATTTTACATACTCATGACACTATTTGCAGTGAGAAAGTTAAATGTCTTATAGATAATTTCTTAAGCCACATTGGCCTGACATCACATAAAGAAAGAAAAAACGAGCAAAAATGGGGTTTTTATAGGCCAAATAAAGATACTGAAAAAACAAAGCGAATATTTCGAGAGGACAAACGCCTCTCTTCTTCAGCGCGAAACGAAATGATGTATCAATAAAAGCCAAAAATTAAAAGAATTAAAACCAACTACCTAACAACCATAAAAGTGAGTTATTTGCCAATATCCGCGATTTGCACAAAATCAAAAAAAAACATGAACTGCCATCGACGGACACTAGCGAACAACTGACAAAGGAAAGGAATCAATTCATTCACTCGAAAAAACAAAACGAACCAGCAATTAAATAAGTTGGAAAACTATGTCATTTGATTTCAGATTTTAATTAAGGCATTTCTTGCAGACACCCTTTGAGACCTAAGGGGTTGTTCACGTGTTTGATTAGATGACTGGGAAAGTGGTTCAAGGTTTATTTCAGGGATTACTAACGTATCGGCTTCTCTTTTGAGAAAACCGAAATATGACTCGTTTATTCTTAAATCACCGGAATCTCTGTTTAAAGCTAGACCTAAATGTTGGTATTTATAAATTTCAACAGCTTCTCTGTAGTGCTGGACAATACCTTTATCATGCGAAATAAGACTAGCTTGATTAAACAAAATAGTATGGTCTGGTTTTTCAAAAATGTGCTCTGCAAGGGCGGAGTCAAAATTTTCTGGTTTTTTCCGCTTTTTAAGTGTATTATTAATTGAACTAGAATGCTGAGTTAATCTATCTGTTAGTCGCTGATTAGTTCTTCCGATATACCAAAGACCACACGAACAAGGAATTCTGTAGACACCGGAGTTTTCACCTATCGGGATAGGGTCTTTACCTTGATAAATTTGGGACTTGATAGTTTTTCTGGGTCTATAATAAGTGTAAATGTTATTTTTCCTTAGATTTTTTGAAATGTGGTCTGAAATCCCTTTAACGTATGGGAGACCAAGATATTGTCCTGGACAAAGGTATTGTCCAGCACTACAGAGAAGCTGTTGAAATTTATAAATACCAACATTTAGGTCTAGCTTTAAACAGAGATTCCGGTGATTTAAGAATAAACGAGTCATATTTCGGTTTTCTCAAAAGAGAAGCCGATACGTTAGTAATCCCTGAAATAAACCTTGAACCACTTTCCCAGTCATCTAATCAAACACGTGAACAACCCCTTAGGTCTCAAAGGGTGTCTGCAAGAAATGCCTTAATTAAAATCCGAAATCAAATGACATAGTTTTCCAACTTATTTAATTGCTGGTTCGTTTTGTTTTTTCGAGTGAGTGAATTGATTCCTTTCCTTTGTCAGTTGTTGGCTAGTATCCGTCGATGGCAGTTCATGTTTTTTTGGATTTTGTGCAAATCGCGGATATTGGCAAATAACTCGCTTTTATGGTTGTTAGGTAGTTGGTTTTAATTCTTTTAATTTTTGGCTTTTATTGATACATCATTTCGTTTCGCGCTGAAGAAGAGAGGCGTTTGTCCTCTCGAAATATTCGCTTTTTTTTCAGTATCTTCATTTGGCCTATAAAAACCCCATTTTTGATCGTTTTTTCTTTCTTTATAAATGTCTTATTTTATGGTATTCTCATTCTTGTGAACTTTGTCCTCCTTACTCTCGGTGTTTTGATATGGTTATTAAGCCCTAACCAGATTATATCCCTTGTGGTATGAGGCTTGCCTATTGTGATAGACGCTTGCACTTTCATAACGACTTCAATTCAGATATACTCATTTATTCTGTTCTTAGTGTTGCCGATCTTGATAAAGGAGATCTTTGCTTGTATCCAGGCTTCTCCCCTCTTATTTTACAATAATTTGCTTATGTTATGTCCAGTTTAAAGTGTATTGTCTTTTTAACAAGTGACGGGAGGGTTATATTACACACCCACCATAGTGTTTCCTTGGACCAAACCGACAATTTAAGGGTTTGGAATATTTTATCCTGTGAACATCGCCCTATTAATCATCGGTGTATGGTTTTGGTCCTCGGAGGAATTTCGTTGTTTACCCTCGAACACTTTCACGCCGATCTAGTGAGAAAGGAAACCAAATTATATACTGTTCAGGTTGCTGATTTTGAAGGTTTTTGTACATCTCCAGAGAATACCGGTTTGGAGCAGCCTTTTGAAAATTTAAATTTATAATAAGGTATATTTGTTATTTATTAAGGTTTTGCTAAATTCCCGCCGATAAAATCCTTTAAACTAGGGTCTTAATAATTTAGTGATTTTGATTTAGCTTTTCTTTCATGGACAAATCTTCCTTGTTCGTAATTATCAACTGTTTGCACAGAAGTATTTCCTTCCGAATTGTCATTTATTTCCTCGCTGTTTATTCCATCCATGGGTTGTAATTGAGGCTCTGGTAAACTCAATTCTGTCTCTGTTTCTGCGTTACCAGAACCATTCCCCTCACTTGAAGTCATAATGTGAGGTTGGTTTACACATTCCAAATTGTTTTCATTTATTTGGTTTAATAAACTCCCCTTTAAATTACATTGCCAAATATTATGGGGGATGTCTTCCTCTATCAGTGTTTTATTTATTTGCTTCCATTCAATTTCGTCTGGTATAGGATCTAAGGGCTTGTCATCTACCTTCAACCTTTGTTTTGCAATTTCGGGGTTCATGGCTAAGAGCCTTTCGTTGTCGTTTATCTTTTTAAGTCGTCTTATATTTACTAACCTTTGTTTACAGGTTTTTAACTCCGGTAACAAAAAGACGTTTTTATATAACTCCGATAACACTAGATAGGGTCCCCTATAAGAATAATTTTTTGGTGAACTTTCTTGAATGGCCTACACTAAATTATTAGGGAATATTTTGATTTCCAATATTTTTTTGTTGTATTGTGCCGCTTGACCTTTTCGGGCCCTTTTTAATTCATTCATACATATTTGTTGGCTGCCAAATACCTCTTGAACAAGATTAGATACCCATTCATCTTCAGAACAGAACCCCTCCCTCGGATTAGAAAGAATGTTGTCAAATACTGATTTCGCTTCGAAACCAAGTGGTAGAAAAAAGGGTGTATATTTCCTGCTAGCATCCATACTAGTGTTTAACGCTAATTGTATGAATGGTAAGAAATCACTCCAATTTCCTCTATGTACCTCATCATGGTAGTGAGTTAGTATTCTTTTTACACATTTTACTCTATTTTCTGCTAATCCATTAGATTGGGGGTTTCTTGGTGATGAATGTATAATTTTGAATCCTAATTCTTTGGTTATTTCATTAAAGGTTTTACTTGTAAAGCATGTGGCATTATCTGACAGTAGGAAATCCATATTTCCAAAATGGGGTCGGTCGAAAACAGGATCAGCCGCTTTGTGGCATGTTTGAAACAGGTTTTATGCGGCCATGCCCCATAGAAACAAAAATGAATTCTTGTCGAAAAGGGGCATGTTTAGGAGCTGACGTCACAAGACTTGTTTTGTTTCTTAAGCTAATACGAAGGTGATGATATGCCGATTCTAAACCAAAAACGACTCTATCGAAATGTGGCATGTATAGGCATCATGTCAAAAAACTGGTTTTTATCACAAAACTTGAATGTCTCTTGTTTTGGCTTTTGCCAAGGATACACAGACATATCGATCGTATATATGGGTCTGCTAATTACGAGTTATAGAGTTTGTACTTTGAATAGAAGATGGCATATGAGACGCAAATATCTTATTCTCTTAACCCAAAAAATATATCAAACAGTTCGTGGTAACGAACTGTAAGTAAGGAGCAACCCGGCTCAATTATAACCGAAACTCTAAAAAACGGATTTTTGATACCAATAGATACATCAAAAGAATCAAATTTTAATTCTGATTTCAAGTATATAAGTTTCATCAAGTTTAGTTTTACCCATCAAAAGTTAAGCGTCTGAGAAAATTTGGCTGATTTTTGAAAAAAGGGAGAAAGACCCCCTAAAAGCTATAGAAGCTTAATAAAAATCACAACATCATATTCAGCGTATCAGAAACCCTACTGTAGAGGTTTCAAGCACCTATCTACAAAAATGTGGAATTTTGCATTTTTACCAGAAGAAAGATCACGGGTGCGTGTTTATTTTTTTTTCCCAGGGGTAATCGTATCGACCCATTGGTCCTAGAATGTCATGGGAGGGCTCATTGGAACAGAAGTTAAAAGTTCTAGCAACCTCTTAAGTGACAAAAAAATGGAGGGCAACTAGGCCCCCTCCCAGGCTCATTTTTTCCCAAAGTCACCTGATCAAAATTTTGAGATAGCCATTTTGTTCAGCATGGTCAAAAATATGATAACTATGTCGTTTAGGATAACTTAATCCCCAGGAATCCCTGGGGAGAGGGCTGAAAGTTTTGAAATTTACCAAATGTTAACATATAGTATTGGTTATTGGTAAGTATACAGACGTTTTCAGGGGGATTTTTTCTGGTAGGTGGGAAGGGGGGGGGGGGGTCGGGGGTTATATGGGAGGATCTTTCCATGCAGTAAGTTTTCATTGGGGAAGGGACATTGCTATGTGGGGGGCGCCGCATTTCCAAGCATTATTACAGAAAAAGATCAGAAATTATATTTAAAAAAAAACAAGTTTTTCCCCTAGTCAATACCTCGCTCTTCAAGGCAAAGAATTTTAGTACTTTCATAAGAGCTTTTTATTCTAATTAACGGCCTTTCAGATTAAGGAGTCATTTTTAAAGAATTTGAACAAAATTTGAACTTTAGCTTAAAGAGCAAGGTATTGACCAGGGGGCAAACCCCCCAATATACGTATTAAAAATCAATGAATACAGAAGTTCGTTACGTAAGTTAATTCGTAAGTTACATATATTTATTACTAATCAAAACGTTCGTAAATAAAATCAAACAAGTTTTGAAAAAGCCATTTAATAAAAAAAAAGTAAAATTAATATGCAAATTTTTTTTAATACAAAAGTCATATAAAATTCCCAAATTTTGAAAGACTTATTTTTCCACAGAGGGGGGGGGGGTCTTTTTCCGCTGGTCACTTACGGGGAGGGGGTGTTTTCTGTGGGGGGTATTTTCTGGGGGATATTTTTCTCCGGGGGATGGGGGTATTTTCCAGGGGGGGGGGGGTAAATTTAGCGGACAGCTTCGAATGTCCAGACGCATTTGTGCAAGTACCAAAATTTCTTCCTCCCACGGAAAATAAAAAACAAAAGTCATAAAATTCCCAAATTTTGAAAGACTTATTTTTCCACAGAGGTGGGGGGGGTTCTTTTTCCACGGGTTACTTACGGGGAGGGGGGTGTTTTCTTTGGGGGGTATTTTTCACCGGGGGATGGGAGTATTTTCCAAGGGGGGTAAATTTAGCGGACAGCTTCGAATGTCCAGACGTATTTGTGGCATATTTTGCTAGCTCAATAGAAATGTGCCTTTAGGCTTAGGGAATTATTTCACCTGTCCCTAAATAAATAAATAAAAAAAACAAGTTTTTTTAACTGAGAATAAGGAACGACGTTAAAACTTAAAACGAACAGAAATTATTCTGTATATGAAAGGGGCTGTCCCCTCCTCAACGCCTCGCTCTTTGCAGCGAAAATTAGTGGAAGTCATTTGGGACAGAGTTATCTTAAAAGATAACTCTGTTCCCATGCGTTTCTTCTGGCATCGTTTATCTTATTGCCTTTAGGGTGTTTCAACCTTTTCTTTGATAGATAAAGACTGGGACAATATTCTTTTGAAATCTAGAACTAAAACGAGCAACATATCTTATAAGCGAGTCAAATTTTGTGTATACCTCAGAAATTGGAATATTAGAACTTGGAAATTCTTGTAAGTAATCGTTTAATTATATAATAGTTTAGAAACAAAAATGGGCTATATATTTATATATTAGGGGAGGGGGTGGGGGTAAAGCATAGCATATGCTTTTTTGAGACAACTCATTCACAGATTCTGAAAGGTGATATGGACTTGTTTTTGTTAAAACTACGTAGGTCTATTGTGATGCTTAGATTTTGGTTGAAGCTCATTAGGTGTAATGAAGATAGACTAGTAAGAGCTGCTTATTATCAGATGTTGAGTTATGGTTCAAAAACGTCGTGGCCATCCCAAATTAGCTAATTACGCAAATTATAACGGCAAAATCTTTCAATTTGCTTGCGTTGAAGTTTTCCTTTCAATTCAGATGTTAAAGCAAAACTTTTGGTTACCATTCCACTTTGCTCCAGGGGTTGTAGCCATGTTTGTTTGTTTAGATAAAAATCGACAGAAGTAAAAAATCATAGATCATGAGATCACAGACTGTAAACCAAATACTATTAAGATTTTCAGGAATAACTATCAGCATATGTATATTAAACTGACAAACCACATTCACTTGTATTTTCTTTCTAACAGTTCGTGGTAACGAACTGGCTCAATAGTAACCAAAACTCTAAAAAACAGAATTTTGATGCCAATAGATATGTCAAATAAGTCAAACCTTTATGCTGATTTAAAATATATAAGTTTATATCGAGTTTAGTCTTACCCATTAAAAGTTATGTGCCTAAGAAAATTTGACTTATTTAAGAAAAAAGAGGGAAATACCCTTAAAAGTAAAAGAACTTTAATGAAAATCGCACCATGGGATTTTGCGTATCAGAGAACACTACTGTAGAAGTTTCGAGCTCTTATCTTCAAAAATGTGGAATTTTGTATTTTTTGTCAAACAGTTCGTGGTAACGAATTGTAAGTAAGGAGCGACCCGGCTCAATGGTAACCGAAACTCTAGAAAACGGGTTTTTGATACCAATAGATATATCAAAAGAATCAGATTTCAATGCTGATTTCAAATATATAACTTTCATCAAGTTTAGTGCTACCCATCAAAAGTTACGCGCCTGAGAAAATTTGGCTGATTTTCGAAAAAAGGGGGAAAGACCCCCTAAAAGTTATAGAACCTTAATGAAAATCACACCATCATATTCAGCGTATCAGAGAACCCAACTGTAGAGGTTTCAAGCTCCTATCTACAAAAATGTGGAATTTTCCATTTTTTGCCAGAAGAAAGATCACGGATGCGTGTTTATTTGTTTTTTGTTTTTTTTTCCCAGGGGTGATCGTATCGACCCAGTGGTCCTAGAATATCGTGGGAGGGCTCATTGGAACGGAAATTAAAAGTTCTAGTGCCCTTTTTAAGTGACCAAAAAAATGGAGGGCAACTAGGCCCCCTCCCACGCTCATTTTTTTCCCAAAGTCACCCGATCAAAATTTTGAGATAGCCATTTTGTTCAGCATGGTCGAAAATATGATAAAAATGTCTTTTAGGATGACTTGATCCCCCACAGTCCCCAGGGGGAGGGCTGAAAGTTATGAACTTTACTCAATGTTAACATATAGTATTGGTTATTGGGAAGCATACAGACTTTTTCAGAGGAGATTTTTTCTGGTAGGTGGGGGAAGGAGAGGGTCGGGGGCTATATGGAAGGATCTTTCCATGAAGGAAGTTTTCATGGGGGAAGGGAAATTGCCATGAAGGGGGCGCCGGACTTGCCAGCATTATTTATTGGTTATTGGGAAGTATACAACCATTTTCAGGAAGGATTTTTTCTGGAGGGGGGGGCTAGAGGAGGAGATTACTCTGGAGAATATTTCCGTGGAGGATGTTTATTTGGGGTAAGGGACATTTCTATGAAGGGGGCGCCGGATTTCCAAGCATTATTTAAGAAACGATCAGAAGTTAAGTAAAAAAAACAAGTTTTTTCAACTGAAATGTAAGAAGGAATATTAGAACTTAAAACGAACAGAAATTATAACGTATGTGAGGGGGTTCTCCCCCAAGTCAATACCTCGCTCTTTACGCTACAGTTTTTTTTAGTGCTTTCAAAAGAGCTATCTATTCTAATTAAACGGCCTTTGTGATTCAGGGGTTTGTGAATCAAAATTTTTAACTTTTAACGTAAAGAGCGTGGTATTGACTAAGGGGAGAACCCCTTCATATAAGTAATAACATATACGTAATAAAAAAAAAACAATAAAAAAAACAAGCGATACGGCTCAATAGTAATCGAAACTTTTAAAAACGAAATTTTGATGTCAATAAATGTATCAAAAGAATGTGTTATATAATGCTGATCCTAAATATATAAATCTTATTAAGTTTAGTATTACTCATCAAAGGCTACGAGCCTGAGAAAATTTACTCGATTTTTTAAAGAGGGGGGAAACATCCCCTACAAGTGAAAGAATTTTAATGAAAATCACACCGTCAGATTCAGCATATCAGCAAACCCTATTACATTGGTTTCAAGCTCAGATCTGCAAAAATCTGCAACTTTGTATTTTTTGCCAGAAGAAAAATATACGAATATAGAAGTTAGTTACGTAAGTTAATTTGTAAAGACATCCATTTAGCAAAAGAAAAGTAAAATTTTTATGCAAATAAAAGCTGCATTAACTGAAAAACGATCAGAAATTAAATAAAAAAAACAAGTTTTTTAAACTGAAAGTGAGGAGCGACATTAAAACTTAAAACGAACAGAAATTATTCCGTATATGAAAGGGGCTGTCCCCTCCTCAACGCCTCGCTCTTTACGCTAAAGTTTTTATTCTTTTAAAAAATAAAGTTGTGACCCAGAGTCAAACTTTAGCGTAAAGAGCGAGGCGTTGAGGAGGGGACAGCCCCTTTCATATACGGAATAATTTCTGTTCGTTTTAAGTTTTAATGTCGCTCCTTACTTTCAGTTTAAAAAACTTGTTTTTTTATTTAATCAGAAGAAAGATCACGGATGCGTGTTTATTTTATTTATTTATTTTTTTATTTCCCCAGGGGTGATCGTATCAATCCAGTAATCCTAGAATATCGTAAATGGGCTCATTTGAATGGACATTAAAAGTTCTAGTGCCCTTTTGAAGTGACCAAAAAAATTGGAGGGCAACTTGGCCCCCTCCCATGCTCATTTTTTCCCCGAAGTTACCCAATTAAAATTCTGAGATAGCCATTTTGTTCAACATAGTCGAAAATCTAATAAATATGTCTTTTAAGATGACTGAATTCCCCACTGTTCCCAGGGGAAGGGCTGCAATTTATGAACTTTGCCCATTGTTTAGATATTGTTTTGGTTATTATGAAGTTTACAGCCATTTTCATGAAGGATTTTTTTCTGGTTGGGGGGGGGGGGTGCAGGAGGAGGGGGTTACTCGGGAAAATCTTTCCGTGGAAGATGTTTCCTTGGGGTAAGGGACATTTCTATGAAGGGGGCGCCGGATTTCCAGCATTATTTAAAAACGATCAGAAATTAAATTAAAAAAAAACAAGTTTTTTCAACTGAAAGTAAGAAGCAACATAAGAACTTAAAACGAACAGAAATTATTACGTATATGAGTGGGATCATCCCCAAGTCAATACCTCGCTCTTTACGCTACAGTTTTTTATAGTGCTTTCAAAAGAGCTATCTATTCTAATTAAACAGCCTTTGTGATTCAGCGATTTGTGATTTAAACAAAATTTTAACTTTATCGTAAAGAGCGTGGTATTGACTAAGGGGAGAACCCCCTTATATACGTAATAACATATGTGTAATAAAAAAAAAACAATAAAAAAAAACAAGTGATACGGCTCAATAGTAATCGAAACTTTTAAAAACGGAGTTTTGATGTCAATAAATGTATCAAAAGAATGGGCTTATAATGCTAATTCTAAATATATAAATTTTATTAAGTTTAGTATTACTCATAAAAGGCTACGAGCCTGAGAAAATTTGCCTGATTTTTGAAAGAGGGGGGAAACATCCCCTACAAGTGAAATAATTTTAATGAAAAGCACACCGTCAGATTTAGCGTATCAGAAAGCCCTGTTACATATGTTTCAAGCTCATATCTGCAAAAATCTGCAACTTTGTATTTTTGCCAGAAGAAAGATCACGGAGGCGTGTTTATTTTTTTTTCAGGGTAATCGTACCGACCCATTGGCCCTATGAAATCAAGAGAGAGCTCATTCGAAGTTCCATACTTTCAGTTAAAAAACCTGTTTTTTTATTTATTTTTTGAACGTTTTTGAATTAATGCAGGTTTTGATTTTGGCTCACCGCACATGAATAATTAAAACAAAATTTGTATATTAATTTTGCTTTTTTTTATTAAATGGATTTTTCAAAACTTGTTTAATTTTATTTACGAACGTTTTGATTAGTAATAAATGTACGTAACTTACGAATTAACTTACGTACCGAACTTCTATATTCATTGATTTTTAATACGTATATTAGGGGGTTCCCCCCCTATTCAATACCTTGCTCTTTAAGCTAAAGTTCGAATTTTGTTCCAATTCTTTAAAAATGTTTACTTAATCACAAAGGCCGTTAATTACAATAAATAGCTCTTATGAAAGTACTAAAAATTCTTTGGCTTGAAGAGCGAAGTATTGACTAGGGGTTGAACCAAATCATATACGTAATATTTTCTGTCCGTTTTGGGTTTTGATGGTGCTCCTTACTTTCAGTTGAAAAACTTGTTTTTTATGTAATTTCTGATCTTTTCTTTAATAATGCTGTGAAATGCGGCACCCCCTTCACAGCAATGCTCCTTCCCAATGAAAACTTCCTTCATGGAAAGATCCTCCCATATAACCCCCGCAAAAAACAAATACTTTTGTTTAATGAGCAAGGTGTTGAAAAGGTGTTATATTTGTTTTAAGTTTTAAACTTGCTCCTTATTTTAGATGAAAACCCTTTCCTATTTGTTTAATTACATTTCATGAAACTGTAAAGTTATATGAAAACAGTACTTTTGGAAGCGCAGAAAAAAAGATCAGTATTTCTATGTTCTCTATTTTTATATATAGACAAAAAAGGTACAAGAACTTTTCATTTCCATTAGAACGAGCCCTATCCTTACGTTCTAGGCCTACAAGGTCGATACGATCACCCCTGGAAAAAAAACAACAACAAAAAGCCAAATAAACACGCATCTGTGATTTTTCTTCTGGTAAAAATTGCAAAATTCCACATTTTGCAGATATGAGCTTGAAACATCTACAGTTTCAATCTGATGGTGTGGTTTTCATTAAAATTATATGACTTCAAGAAGGTCTCTCCCACTTTTCAGACAAATTTCTCTGACCCGTAGCTTTTGATGGGTAAGATTAAATTTAATGAAACTAATATATTTGGAATCAACATAATAAGTCAATTCTTTCGATATATCTATTGGTATCAATATATAAAATTCTTTCAGTTTATTGTTCCACACCCAAAACCAAAAATTTGAGAAAATTTGCCTAATTTTTGAAAAAAGGGCCCCCCCCCAAAAAAAAGCAAGAGATCTTACTGAAAATCTATTTATCAGATACATCATATCAGATAACCCTGCCGTGGAGGTTTCAAGCTCCAGTTTAAAAATATGAATAACTATATTTTAGATTCTCCAGTTGTAAAAGAAGTAATGGCACACGAAGGCAGGACTGGATTCAATCAAGTTGATTCGCTTTATTTGTAATGAAATTAAGCTGTGCTTGGCGATCTGTGTTTACGTATCAGCTATAATGAGGGAGGGGAATGAGTCATTGTTTAGGTGGGGGTAGGTACGGTGGTTTCATATACGTTCAAAAATTAAATTAAAAAAAAAAGTTTTTTAATTGAAAGTAAGGAGCGAAATTAAAACTTAGAACGAACAGAAATTTTTCCTAATATGACAGGGGCTGTCCCCTCCTCAACGTCTCGCTCTTTGCGCTAAAATTTTATTGTTTAAAAAAATAGAGTTGTAAGAAAGAGTCAAACTTTAGCGTAATTAGAGAGAGAGAGACGTTGAGGATGGGACAGCCCCTTTCATATATGGAGTAATTTCTGTTCGTTTTAAAGTTTTTTTCCTGTCGCTACCTTACTTTCAATTAAAAAACCTTGTTTTTTTTTGATTTATTTTTGAACTGTTTTTGAATTTATGCAGGGTTTTGGAATTTTGGCTCACCAAATAATTAAAACAAAATTACTCCCCCCCCATGGAAAATACCCCCCGTGAAAAATAAGACTTTCAAAATTTGAGAGTTTTATTTGAGTTTTATTTTTTTTAATTTCCGTAGGGGAAAGGAATTTTGATACTTGTGTCTTATACGCCACTCCCTCAAGTTTACGCTGTGTAATATTCGAGAACACACCAGTTTTTTCGTTAGTTTCTTCGTTACTTTAGAAATAAATTTGGGCTATATATTTGCATATTAGAAGGGGGGGGGGTTAAAGTATAGCGGGTCTGCATGCAAAATGTGTTTGGTTTAATTATCCTGCATATTAGATAGATAGATAGAGAAGCGTATTTTAAAACCAAATATACGGCCATGAACATAATAAAATAACATAAATAGTTACCCAATTAAAATTCTGAGATAGCCATTTTGTTCAACATAGTCGAAAATCTAATAAACAAGTTTTTTTCAAATTTAATTCAGTAAAGTGCAAAGTATGTTCTGGCCTCTGGAATGCATAGGGGTTTTGACCGTGCCGTAATTTCTTCAAAATCCTGGGAAGGGGGGAGGGGAGTGGTGGTGGTAAAGCTGGAGCCAAGTTATCCAAATTAAGTAAAAATGACGGTGAATATTTTTTTTTGGGGGGGGGGGGATGCAACGGAAACGAAAAAATAAACAAAAATGTCAAATTGTTATGTACTCCCTTATGATTTCTGGGAATACTTCTGGTGTACGCTGTTGCTATGAAAGTAAAGATTAACATTAAACCCCAAAATGAGCAGAATTTATTTCGTATAGGAAAGGACTATCCCTTCCTCATCCACACCTATGCCTCATGGTCGCAAAAGCTTCAGAGGGTGCTCATTAGATCGGAAATTGAGAGTTCAAGTACTTTTTTTTATAAGTCGAAAGTGTTTGTAGACCAATGAGCTGCGGCAGGGGGTGGGGGTATTTTCTGAGGGAAAGAACCTTCAACGGTTGAGGTTGAAAAATCTTCAAAGTATTGAGGTTAAAGTTTAGAGAGTGTTGACAGGTATGTTAAACATGGGCACCGACAAGAGGAGGCAGGGGGGCATGGCCCGCCTGGAAGTTTGGGACTATAAAGTAATTATAAAGTAACCAAAGGAAAGAGAGCAGAATAGGGAAAAACCATGGAAAAATATTTGTTGCCCCATTTTTGGCTGCCATCAATAGATAGTGATCCATAATAAGGAAAATATAAGTTCTAATTTGTGACTGAGTAAACCCTAACCAGTTTTCCACAAACATTTTTTCTATCTGATATGGTTAATTTAACCCCGGAATTTACCCCGGACAATTACCCTTAACATCTCGACGCGAAAATTGAATCGGTAAAGAGAAAGCAAGACATATAAAGAAATTTCGTATATGAATTCTAGCAAATTCACCCAGTTTAAAATTTCTTCTGAAAATTTCACCCCCTGGAAGCTTTCCTCTCCATTGAAAATTCTCCCGGCAGAAAATTCGTCCTCCCTGCCCCAGCCGAAAAATGCATGCACACTTCCCAATAACAAATAAAACAAAAGACATTTTTTATAGCTTAAAAGCTTACCTCCAGGGGCTGTAGGGGGTCATTTTATCTCAAAAGACAGTTATTGGGCCTTTCAACTATTTTGAAGAAAATAGCTATCTCCAAATTTTGTTGACTATTTTGGCATTGAAATGCACTCTCTTGGTCTGATATCCCTCAAACCAACACGGTAAGGGGTGCAACCCAAGGCCGTTTTCAGGGGGGGGGCTCAGGGGAATTTCCCGGGTGGAATTTATCGAGGGGGGACAAAAATACTTTTGTCCCCCTAATTTTATATGGTCAACAAAAATTACTACCAATAGGAGTTTGGCTACTGCCCCTTTCTCCCTTCCCAAACCATAAAAGTCTAAGGTATGTTATGTCCTTTCCGTTTTATTGAAAACTATATGTATCTCGAACAGCGTGCTTTTGTTTTTCAAAACATCAACGACAAAAAGTGTAAAATCAATATAAAAGTCCGTATAACTGTAAGGAACTATTGAAAATAATGAACATTAATTCCAGGAAGCTCAGCGGTTTAAGTGTTATTTCACTGTAATTTTTATTACAAAAAACTGTTTTATTTTACTGTAATTTTAATGTATTATTGAAAATTTACCAGCATTATTAGAAAAACGATCAGAAAACAAATTAAAATAAAAAGAATGTTTTTCAACTGAAAGTAAGGATCAACGTTATAACATAAAACGAACAGAAATTATTTTCGTATGAGGAGGTTTCGCTCCTCCTTGATACGTTGCTCTTTACGCTAAAGTTTGACTATTTTTAATTGTTGTCCCAAATTTTCTAACGTTGTCTCCTGAAACACAAGGGTTACTTAATATTAGAATGAGAAGCTTTTATATAGCTACAAAAAAAACCTTTGCGTGTTTGACAAGTTTATTGTCAAAGCAGACACCGCTATTGTTTACTGCTTCTACTGCAACAATTGTTCTTGAAAAAATATTATGTGCATAGTCTGGTTTATTTTTATATTGTCAACAAAAATTACTACTAAGAGGAGTTTGGCTACTGCCCCTTTCTCCTTTCCCAAACCATAAAAGACTTAAGCCTGTTATGTACTTTCCGTTTTATTGAAAACTATATGTATCTTTTGTTTTTCAATACATCGACGACAAAAAAAAATAAAATCATAGGCAGCGCAGAAGCAGTGCCTAAGTAAAGAACGATGTTGGCACAATGTATTTTTTTTCAGATCAGAGGGATCTAGTAAGAGTCAGTGATCAGAGGGCAGCTACCCTCTCCACCCTACCCACACGTCGTATTGTCCTAAAGTGCGTCTACTAGAAATTTTGAGATACCCCTTCTATTCAAAATAGTCTAAATATCATATAACAAGGCTTTTAGGGTTGAGACAGACCCCAGAGATTAGGGGCAAGGGTCATAGTTTATGCCCAGGGGGTATTTAAGGTTCTTATGGAAGGGATGGCTGTTTAACTTCAGAAGAGGCTCAATCTTTCTCCCTGAAAAAAACTATGTCAATATAAAACGAAAAAAAATTAATCACAAAAACTTTTTGCACAAAATAAGTTTCCAAAAAAAAATAAAGAACTCTATTAAACCAAAAATGAAAAAAGAATAGAATAAAATAATCTACCAAGCATACAACTACCATATATCAGTATCAATAAATAAATGAAACCCAAAACAAACAAAAATTAAAACAAGTCAAACTCATAACGAGCAGAAATTAACCTAAGTAGGGTTCTAAACTCTATGCTTTCTAAAAGCTAGAATATAATTTGTACTTTACTGAAATTTTTTTTAATGTTTTCACTTTTATAATTTTAAGAAATAAAAAATAATTAAGATTTTAAGGAATAAATATCAGCATATGTGTATGCACACTTCCCAATAACAAATAAAACAAAAGACATTTGTTATAACTTAAAAGCTTACCTCCAGGGGCTGTAGGGGGTCATTTTATCTCAAAAGACAGTTATTGGGCCTTTCAACTATTTTGAAGAAAATAGCTATCTCCAAATTTTGTTGACTATTTTGGCATTGAAATGCACTCTCTTGGTCTGATATCCCTCAAACCAACACGGTAAGGGGTGCAACCCAAGGCCGTTTTCAGGGGGGGCTCAGAGGAATTTCCCGGGTGGAATTTATCGAGGGGGGACAAAAATACTTTTGTCCCCCTAATTTTATATGGTCAACAAAAATTACTACCAATAGGAGTTTGGCTACTGCCCCTTTCTCCCTTCCCAAACCATAAAAGTCTAAGGTATGTTATGTCCTTTCCGTTTTATTGAAAACTATATGTATCTCGAACAGCGTGCTTTTGTTTTTCAAAACATCAACGACAAAAAGTGTAAAATCAATATAATAGTCCGTATAACTGTAAGGAACTATTGAAAATAATGAACATTAATTCCAGGAAGCTCAGCGGTTTAAGTGTTTATTTCCCTGTAATTTTTATTACAAAAAACTGTTTTATTTTACTGTACTTTTAATGTATTATTGAAAATTTACCAGCATTATTAGAAAAACGATCAGAAAACAAATTTAAAAAAAGAATGTTTTTCAACTGAAAGTAAGGATCAACGTTATAACATAAAACGATAAACTAACAATGCACATTTTTTCAGTAAATTCATTTGAATTTTTTTTGAGCAAAGTTCCAAGCCATTGAAAGAGAAGCAGTTTCGTTCCCTTTTTTAGGGGGATTTGACATCCAACTGCTCTCTAGTAATGCTTTACTCATTTAAGTTTGGATCCCCTTTCACAGACTCGTGGATGTAGTTTTTAAGACAATGAAATACGTGTCTTTTTAGTTTCACTCGTAATTTCTATTCGGATGATGGGTCAAAACAAGAAGAAAAGAGGCTCTCGTGGCACATCCATCAACATATACAAAGAAAAAAATGAAATTCTCAAGCTTGAAAGAAGAAATAAGAGGTATTTGAAAGAATGTGAGCTCAAAATGGTAAGTACAATGTGCAAATCCACAGATGAAGATGAACAACAGGGAGTTAAAATGAATAAGGATGGTTACCAAACACACTTTAAAGCAAAGGTGTCAGAAAAGATTGATACCGAAGGGAACTTTGAAAATGATAAGCTGGACATGGAGTTCAAGGAGTGCATGGAGTGCATGGACACTAAAGAGTGCAAGGACATGGAAAAGGTTGACTGCCAAGAGAATATGGTGGAATGTTTTCGACTGGAAGTAGAAAATGAGTTCCAGATTAATGACGCCTATGATGAAAACAATAAAAGAAACCCAGAACAAAAAAGTAACGTTAACAAAACGGTATACATAGCCAATGAATTATGTGAAGACAAATACCAGGGCTCTTACGAAACACAGATTTATAGTACACAGCCTGAGAAAAATAAATCGGCTTTTAATAAGCCTTCTCTGAATGTTTGTTTTTTGTCCAAAAAAGTACAAGATTTTCAAAATGATCGACCAAGTGTAATTCAAACAATACATGGCGCCTCACTTCCTAATCCAGTGATTGATACCGAAGGGAACTTTGAAAATGATAAGCTGGACATGGAGTTCAAGGAGTGCATGGAAATTAACGAGTGCATGGACATTAAAGAGTGCATGGACACTAAAGAGTGCAAGGACATGGAAAAGGTTGACTACCAAGAGAATATGGTGGAATGTTTTCGACTGGAAGTAGAAAATGAGTTCCAGATTAATGACGCCTATGATGAAAACAATAAAAGAAACCCAGAACAAAAAAGTAACGTTAACAAAACGGTATACATAGCCAATGAATTATGTGAAGACAATTACCAGGGCTCTTACGAAACACAGATTTATAGTACACAGCCTGAGAAAAATAAATCGGCTTTTAATAAGCCTTCTCTGAATGTTTGTTTTTTGTCCAAAAAAGTACAAGATTTTCAAAATGATCGGCCAAGTGTAATTCAAACAATACATGGCGCCTCACTTCCTAATCCAGTGGACCCACATATTTACGAAACCAAGAAATCGGCACTTAGATCTACTGAGGCTGCCATAATCTTAAGGACCGCTCACGAAACTGGTATATCAAAGTTTAGACTCTGCAAGAACAAAGTTCCAGCCTATCCTACTGCAGATAGTATTTTTTTAGTATATTCAGATAGTTTTGAATACTTACAAGACTACAAGGCCGATGGTTACCGTTATAGCAGAAGTAGTGGGGGACACTCAGTATCTGTACCCTCTGTTCATCCAAACTTCAGAAAGAGAGTTAATCAACGGATGATTGAAGGCAAGATGGTTGATTTGAAGAGATATATCTTTCGATATGAGCAATGTGCATTCAACTGTCCCCTTGAGCACTGCCTATATACGGTGATTCATTATGTTGGTACTTGTGACAGAAAATCCAATTGTGACCCCCATGGAAACCATAAAAAGAAAGAAGGAATAAAAGCTATCCCTTTTGTTCCTTCTGAGAAATCTGTATTAATAAGAGCCAAAAATGTAGCAAAAACCACAACAATGACGCCCCGAGAACATTTCCATAACGAGTTTAGCAAGACAGTGAATGAGCTGCAGACAAATGTTCCAAGAAGTCAGCGGCAGGTAAAGGATGCCTTTTCTTTGGCCAGAAAAAGCATGATATCCAAAGACACATGTAATATGATTCGATATCTTATGACGGAAACTGATTTTGTTGTGACAGAAAAATTTTTTGGGCAAGGAGAAGCAGCCGTCACCTGTATATCAGAATTTGCCATCTTAGAGGTTGATTACTTTGTAAAACACGGTATCCCGATAGTGTTCTATTATGATACCAAATATAACATTGGAAATTACTGGGTTTCAGCTCTGACATTCCGACATCCTGACTTCGACCATAAGGGGACAACACCTCTGATTCCAATTGCATTTTTACTTCACACAAATAGATCAGCTGATTCGCACGAAGAGCTGTTTATAGTTCTAATGAAGAAAGCACCAAGCATCAATTCACCGCAAAATTCTTTTGTGAGTGATAGAGAAAAGGGTATAGAGGTTGCGAGAAAAAAAATATTTCCTCATATTCAGGCTGCTCATTGCTGGCTACACTATCGGATCAATGCAAAACATGCACTTCAGAAAATGGGGGCATCTAAAGAAGACATCAAGGTAGTTCAAGAAGATATTCTTCAGTTGCTAAGATCAAAAAGTGAAGATGAGTACTACCAAATAAGAACTGACAGGCTCGTGAAATGGTCCATCCCTGCATTTACCTACTTTCGAGATAATCTGGAATCTGACATGTTGAAGTATGATTGTGCCTTCATCGTTTCCCAGATTCCTGATTTTAATCCAGTCTCCGGAATAACCAACAATACCGCAGAGTCATTCAATGCTGTGATGAAAAGAGTTATACAACAAAAGCGAGATATACCAATGGACAGATGTATCTTGGGCCTTCTTTGTTTAGACGATGAATATTATACACACGTGTCTCGAGGATATAAGGGAATAGGAGATTATAGACTCCTTGAGAAGGCACATAAGGAAAACGTAGTTCATATCAAGAAGGAAGAAGATCCACTTGAATCGAGGAATGAAATGTTTCTGCGTATGGTCCAAGAAGTAGATGCATCAGATTCCTTTTGCGAAATAAATACGACAAGAGAAGACCGCCAGCAAAGTGGTTTAGTTGACATAGCAGAAACTCTATGGAGAAAGGGACATGTTACATTTTGCAACGAAAAGCAAGTGTATCTTGTTTCAAATCTGACTAGAAAGAAGGTTAATGTTGTGACACCACGAACAGAAACAATCGCTGTTAGAGGAAATAAAATTGTGACAAAGGGTGCTAAGAGGAATAGTTTGGTTGAAGTTTATGATTGTTCTTGTAATTTTGGAATCTCTGCATGTCCTTGCAAACTAGCAGTTTTAAGATCTCGAGGACATGCACTAGTAACAGAAAAATCAGTTATACAGCTGAAAACACTCAAGAACGTGAAGGGGAGATCTAAAAGGCACGTGAGGCCTGGAATAAAAAGCTCATTAACCATTCAGGACTGTTACAATATTAAACCTGCAGCAGATTCTCTAGCAGCCAAGGAATTGTCGTCTACTGCTGATAGTGATGATCAGAATGAGGGGAGTTTTTCACCGTCAATTAATGAAACTGCGAAAGCTGACTTGAAAACAAGCAGGGAGCAGAATACATTCGAAACGGGTTTCAGAAATGAAAAAAAAGAAATTATTGAAGTAGCTTCACTTAAAAAGAGTTCCAAACCCCAATCGAAAAGCTCTGATGGGAATCATAATTCAAAAGTTGCAAAGCAAGCGGAAGATGTACAGTTTGTGAAGTCTGTTCGAAAAAGGCTGCATAGCCCCACTCAACTGGTGAAACCCCAAAAAAGGGTAAGGAGACCGAATCTTCGTGTTGAAGCTAACCAGTCTATAATTCCTACAGCCCTTTGTCATGGTTACGCTTTTAAAGGGCCCATAAGTGATTTGTATGACGAAGCAAAGCAAGTGATCCAGCATTTAAAAAGGCTTTTTGGAATAGTGGTCAAATCTACCGATTCTGCTATCGTAGAAAACGCAGAGAAACTAGATTGGTGGAGAGCTACTGGTTTTCCCTTGAGGGACACAGACGTGTTTCCAATTTTCTTTCAAGACCTTGAATCACTGCTGACGCCTGATACTTGGCTCACAACTGGAATTGTTTCATACCTCGTGAATCTTGTAACTTCTAGCTGTGCGTCAGCAAGAACTATCGATAGCTACTCTACTTTCAACTTGACAAGTATTGATGCTTTGAATACTTACCCAGATACGCCTAGAGAGAGTTTTAGTGATGTTTCGAATGATTGCAGTGTTTTGTTTGTTCCATTGTGTGTCAATATGTGTGATATAACGAATACGAAGTCCAAGAATCATTTCATTTTGGGAATATGTGATTTCTCCAAGAAAACTTTCTATCTTCTTGATAGCCAGAAGCCGTTAAACCACGCTCACGGGAGGCTAGTTCTTTCCAACCTAAAAAATCTGATGAAGGGAGTGGATAAACGCTACATAGAACTTGAACTTGACTCGTGCAGAATAGCTCCACAAGTAGATTCTTCAAGCTGTGGGCTTCTTGTTGTCAAATATGCCCAAGACTATACAAATGAAATAACCTATTTGGGAAGCGCAATGTCAATTGATCTTCCATCACCTTCTAAGTACAAGACGTCAAAAGGAAGATCTACGCTATCGAAGAAATTCATAGATTTATATAACGAGGATACTGAAATGGTAAATAAGAAAACTATTGAACTAATGAATAAACATAGAATCAAATTTGCTGTCCAGGTACTTGAATCTCTTTTAATGCAGGACAGAAGAGCCACTTGTTATAAATGTCGAAAACAGATGCCAGAAAACATGCAGCTCATATGTAAGAACTGTTAAGCAGTTGCATGTAGTGAATGCGAAGCAAGATCCTGTAGGTACTTCTGTAGGCTCTGCTGTGTCTAAATAGAAAAACATACACAAACACGCAGTCAGACACACCAACACACAGAGAGAGGCAAACACAGTCAGACACACAAAACAAAAAACTTTGAAAATACGCTTGGGATCACCAAAAACGCTTAAAAAGACAAGCTAAACCACGAAACAGCAAGACTAAACATCCTAAATCATATGTTATAAACGAAAAACTTCTAAAACACACTTAGAATTAGCAACACAGCTAACACAGACAAGCTAAACCGCAAAAATCACAACTAGATATCCTAAATCATTTGTTCTAACAAAAACTTCCAGAAAACGCTTGGAAAAACCAATAAAGCTAATACAGACATGCTAAACCACGAAACAGAAAAACTAAATAACTTCTTCCAAAATACTCTTTGAAACACAAAGAGGGCTAACACTGACAAGCTAAACCAAGAGAGAGCACAACTAAACATCCTAAATCTTAAAGTTTCAAACGAAAAACTTCCAAATACTCATGGAAACACCAGCAGCGCTAAAACAGACAAGGTAAACCTCGAAACATTGAAACTAAACATCCTAAATCAAACGTTTCAAACAAAAAAACTTAAAACACTTGGAATCACCAACAAAGCTAACACAGACAAGCTAAACCACGAAGCAGTGAAACTAAACATCCTAAATCTAACGTTTCAAACGAAAAACTTCCAAAACACACTTGGAAACACCAAAAAAGCTAACGCTGACGAGCCAAACCAAGAAACAGCAAATTAAGCAACTTCTTCCAAAATTCTCTTTGAAACACCAACAAAGGTGATACGGGCAAGCTATACCGCGAAATAGCACAACTAAACATCCTAAATCATACTCTTTAAACGAAAAATTACCAAAATACACTTGGAAGCATCATTTTTACCAAGAAAATGTCTGAAGATACCTTAGGAATAATAGTTTGCTCCAGAGGGTAACTTGTGCCAGCCATTGAGTGCCATGGTGGAGTGAACTGCCTTGGACTATCACGTTCTAGCAATGAAATAGCATGTTCCCACTGTTCAAATAAAAATATATATATACTGTGATATCCAAACGCCAGAAAACGCTCAAGTGATGATGACGGGTACCAGATGTTGCCACTAGAAAGGTACATTGTGCCCTGCTGGCGTATTTTGTCACAAATCATCAGAAGAAACGCTATTGGGAATTTTCTTTAAGTTTAAACGATGTAGTGTATAATTCTTTAAGTTTAAGTCTAGTTTATATGGTTCTTTTGGTGGAAAATGTCTGAAAATGCCTTAGGAATGCTAGTTTGTGCCAGAAAGGTGTCGTTTGCCAACCATTGAGTGACACGGTGGCGTGATTTGCCTTGGACTATCACGTTCTACCAAGGAAATGGTATGTTCCCACTGTTCAAATAATAATACATATTGGGTTTCTAGTGGTAAGCCACGACTGCCACCAGATATTGGCGCAAAAATGGTGCTACATCACTTACTAGAGGGGAAGTCTCTCTGGCGACAAATATTGTAATGGAATGCTCGCGCTTACCACTACTGTTCCGTAAATATAGAGTATGTTAGTACCTTTTGTACGGTATACCATGCTCCAGGGTATGGTAACGTGATTGAATGGTCAAACGGTTAAACTCTATACCAAGAATGCACCCACACTGAGTCACCACTAAAATCTCTAACTATCTCATCAGAGGGTAAACGGACCCCCTGTCTATGTAGTAAATGACGGTATGTCTCGCAACTCTTTTCCTACTGCAAATAATATAATCTCAGCCCTTCTTTAGGCTGCCGGACTCCACCTAGGCTAAAAAGTCCAAGATTATGAATCAACTTACTTCAAATGTATCGAGCCAACTTACTTCGAATGAATCAGCTTTATGCCCTTTCTTTCACCCCTCGACAATACGGACCAAACTTGTTATCTGAAAGTAACTTTAGCTATGATGGGTCACCCGTAACTGCGCAATTAAAACCTTGTGGTTTTAACAAACTACGCAGTTAAAGAAATGAAAAATGGCGCAGCCAATATTAAGAGATAATTTATCATTTCCACAGATGGGAAAGAGATAATTAAAGAACTCAAAAGAAAAGAAACAAGGAAAGACATTTATCTGAAGAAAAAACCCAGGACCAAAGGTTCCAACATCGAGGTATTGAAACGTCAGAAAACACTTAAGTGATAGTGACGGGTTTAAAATAACCCTTTCTCACATATATAATATTGATTTCAGTGCCCTATGAATAATGTGTTTTAATAATGTTTTTAAATTATTTATTAATAAAACTTGAATGTACAATAAAAAGTTTTTGTCTTTTAGATTCCTTGTTCAAGGATGAATTTTTAATATATTTCACTAATGCTATTTAGCGATAATCCAAGTTCATACTTTTTAAGAAGAGCAGCCGGGCCCTTGCTAAGGACAAACTGGATTCATATATCCCAGCCCTATCCTTCACAACTTGAAGTAATATCAGAAGTGTAGTGCCCAAGGAGTAGTAATCTAGGTCCCAATGAAGCATTAGAAAAAGGGACTAGAAAAGAGGTACGAATTGCCCAAGATGGGATCACCTCTGCCTCTAAGCCAAGTGCTTTGCCTCTTGTCATAACACCAACACGTCACTCCTCCCATCCATATGAACCATGCACTCCTAAGCAAACGTGCCCATTTTATAATGCAGTAATAAACCCGATTTGCACAACCAGCACTCCAGACTAGCCTTGAACACCGGTCTGAAACTCCTATCATCAGAGCTCATCAAACAAGCCACGAGAGAATTGTAAAACCCATCAAAAAGATGAATTTATGAGTGATTTAGACCAAACTTCGACCACCTCTCTATAGACAGCTTAATCGAGAAGAAGCAATATGTACTATTACCTTCTTAGCCCGAATGTGCTTTCCCTTTGCAAGTGTTAATGCTACCTCATGTGCTTTGCTTTGCTTATTGTGTGTTTTATATTATAGGTGCTTGGGTCATAATAAAAGATTGAAATCAACTGCTAAAGCTACTAAATTTGTTTTCATATAATTGATTCCAACTTCACCATGAGTTGAAGTAATATCTATTTTTCTCTCCTCCTCCTCACTCTCCTCCCTCTCTTCTCGATTTTTCTTTTTGCATGGTTATTAAGAGCTTTTTAGTTTGTAGTTTCTAGGTGCTTTTCTAATCAACAGTTTGTATTTATTGGCTATTTATTTTTCAGTTTGTCTTTATTCGTTGTAGACTATACTGTATTATGAAATTATTCGCTGTATTATGAAACTATTCAAATATTCTGGGAAGTGAGCGAGGTGAGATGAATATTGCAAAACATGCAGGGAACATACAAACTGCATTAGGAAAAAACTAAATTTTTTACTCTAGAAATATATTTTATTCGCATATTATAGTATTTTATTCCAGAAATCAAGATGATTTTACAATTATTATCATATATTTTTTCAAACTGAAAGGGAACTGAAATAAGAAGTAAAAACTATGAAACAGAATCAAAGAATAGAACTTATGTTAAGTTGCAATAATGATTCATTACTAATTAGTATTTCTTATCCACGAATAGAACATTTGATTTTAGTAGAGTTTTGAAGATTAGCTTTAGAATATTGCCTAATTTTGTTATCTTCCACTTTTTTTCAACTGTGGTTCAGCACGGTTGATTCAATGTTCTCAAGCATTATAATTTTCTAATTCTTCATTTGTCTTCTTTTTTACCCAAAGCTGTCATGAGCTGAAAATTAACAACAGTAACGACCAAAAAAGAAACCGACAAAACAAATTTCGTTTTTATATCTAATTCAAAAGGAATGCCTAAGCTGAAATTCAAAGGGTCATTATTTTTCTTTTTATTGCTTACAGTTTGATTACAGTTTTATCGCTTACAGCTTCATTGGTAGTTGTGGTGGTGGGCCTTCCCTTGTACTTTTGATTTTATTTAAATGTATAACTATGTAATGCGTATTTTTTTAAATAATACGTATATACTTCACAAAATAAAAACAAAATCAAAAGTACTATCAGTGTCGCCTCAACGTGGCGGGGAAGTGACAACAGGGTGATGTTAGATATGAATTTTATACCAAGAAAATAATAATCAAAGTAAGGGTTAATTTAAAATATAATCATTCTCGAACAAAAACTTCTTTTTTCTATACTATTGCCAAATGGGTTTTCACTAGTTAACAACTTTGTACTTTTATTTATATCTGACACCACTCTGGCTAAGCACACTGAATCTCTTTATTATTGAATCGTCTGCCTAGTTTGTCCAAAGTACTTTAAAGGTAATATACAGTAGCAAAAAGTTCTATACTCTATTGAAGATTATTTAGTTGTCGGTAAAAATGAAATGCTCGATTATTTAGTTGTCGGTAAATTTTAGCCCATTTTCTCATATCACCCCAACAAAACCCAGGTAGCACTAGTGGGCCAAGGAAGGGTCTTTCCTGCTCTGTGCAAAAATTGTTTGCACGCATCACATACTTTTTCAAACACAATAATAATACCCAAGAACAGAGCTATAAGATACCTCTTGGTCAGGTTGCAACCGACCCAAGCGCCATAAATATTCTCTAGGACGCAGTTCTCCACTGACAGTTTGCAAAAAAACCACAAATGAAATGCTGGAGTATTTAGTTGTCGGTAAATTTTAGCCCATTTTCTCATATCACCCCAACAAAACCCAGGTAGCACTAGTGGGCCAAGAAAGGGTCTTTCCTGCTCTGTGCAAAAATTGTTTGCACGCATCACATACTTTTTCAAACAAAATAATAATACCCAAGAACAGAGCAATAAGATACCTCTTGGTCAGGTTGCAACCGACCCAAGCGCCATAAATATTTTCTAGGACGCAGTTCTCACTGACAGTTTGCAAAAAACCACAAATGAAATGCTGGATTATTTAGTTGTCGGTAAATTTTAGCCCATTTTCTCATATCACCCCAACAAAACCCAGGTAGCACTAGTGGGCCAAGGAAGGGTCTTTCCTGCTCTGTGCAAAAATTGTTTGCACGCATCACATACTTTTTCAAACACAATAATAATACCCAAGAACAGAGCAATAAGATACCTCTTGGTCAGGTTGCAACCGACCCAAGCGCCATAAATATTCTCTAGGATGCAGTTCTCCACTGACAGCTTGCAAAAAACCACAAATGAAATGCTGGATTATTTAGTTGTCGGTAAATTTTAGCCCATTTTCTCATATCACCCCAACAAAACCCAGGTAGCACTAGTGGGCCAAGAAAGGGTCTTTCCTGCTCTGTGCAAAAATTGTTTGCACGCATCACATACTTTTTCAAACACAATAATAATACCCAAGAACAGAGCAATAAGATACCTCTTGGTCAGGTTGCAACCGACCCAAGCGCCATAAATATTCTCTAGGACGCAGTTCTCCACTGACAGTTTGCAAAAAACCACAAATGAAATGCTGGATTATTTAGTTGTCGGTAAATTTTAGCCCATTTTCTCATATCACCCCAACAAAACCCAGGTAGCACTAGTGGGCCAAGAAAGGGTCTTTCCTGCTCTGTGCAAAAATTGTTTGCACGCATCACATACTTTTTCAAACAAAATAATAATACCCAAGAACAGAGCAATAAGATACCTCTTGGTCAGGTTGCAACCGACCCAAGCGCCATAAATATTTTCTAGGACGCAGTTCTCACTGACAGTTTGCAAAAAACCACAAATGAAATGCTGGATTATTTAGTTGTCGGTAAATTTTAGCCCATTTTCTCATATCACCCCAACAAAACCCAGGTAGCACTAGTGGGCCAAGGAAGGGTCTTTCCTGCTCTGTGCAAAAATTGTTTGCACGCATCACATACTTTTCAAACACAATAATAATACCCAAGAACAGAGCAATAAGATACCTCTTGGTCAGGTTGCAACCGACCCAAGCGCCATAAATATTCTATAGGATGCAGTTCTCCACTGACAGTTTGCAAAAAACCACAAATGAAATGCTGGATTATTTAGTTGTCGGTAAATTTTAGCCCATTTTCTCATATCACCCCAACAAAACCCAGGTAGCACTAGTGGGCCAAGAAAGGGTCTTTCCTGCTCTGTGCAAAAATTGTTTGCACGCATCACATACTTTTTCAAACACAATAATAATACCCAAGAACAGAGCAATAAGATACCTCTTGGTCAGGTTGCAACCGACCCAAGCGCCATAAATATTCTCTAGGACGCAGTTCTCCACTGACAGTTTGCAAAAAACCACAAATGAAATGCTGGATTATTTAGTTGTCGGTAAATTTTAGCCCATTTTCTCATATCACCCCAACAAAACCCAGGTAGCACTAGTGGGCCAAGAAAGGGTCTTTCCTGCTCTGTGCAAAAATTGTTTGCACGCATCACATACTTTTTCAAACAAAATAATAATACCCAAGAACAGAGCAATAAGATACCTCTTGGTCAGGTTGCAACCGACCCAAGCGCCATAAATATTTTCTAGGACGCAGTTCTCACTGACAGTTTGCAAAAAACCACAAATGAAATGCTAGATTATTTAGTTGTCGGTAAATTTTAGCCCATTTTCTCATATCACCCCAACAAAACCCAGGTAGCACTAGTGGTAGCTCGATTATTAGGTAGCGCGTAATGCCCAATAGCATTATTTTATCGTATCAAAAAATTATAAGGAAACTGACCTTATTCATTTTCATGAACTTGCTGCTGTTCGAGAAAGGGAAGAGCAACTAGCTGCTTTGCATTGAAAGATGTCAAATTTGAAGCAAAATTCGAAACAAAATTTGGCTTGTCAGGAGTGTCAAAATGTTGATGTTTGGCCAAGAAATGGCCTTTCAAATGAAGTTTCAAAAGTATTCTACTTTCGATAAGGGCAAGTCCACCTTTTTTATACTTTAAAACAGCTTTGTCACGAAGTTGATTATATTGCGCCCAATTTTGTTTGGCATCGATGGTATATGAACCGTCTTCTGAGCTTATACGATCACTGTTTCCATTTGGTCACCCTTGGGGAAGAAATTAAAGAAACAAAGTAACATGCATTCGAGATCTTTCTTGTGGTAAAAATGTAAAATTCCGTATTATGGTGTATAGGGACTTGAAACTTATAAAGTAGGGTTATCAAATATGCTGAATATGATGGTGTAATTTTCCTCGCAAGTTCCCTTTGCAGTGAGTGATTTTTGAATAATATTATTTTTTTTTTGCTTCACGGAAGAGTTTTGTATATAGTTTTTGTAAGTTTTATAATTAGTTAGGTCAATAACGCTACTGGTTTTGCAAGCTAACTTATATAGGTTATTTTTACAATATGAAGAGATTATCAGGCTATTGGACATCCAGGGGTGTATATAGGTAGTTTTTCGGTTTGATTTACAGACTGGAAAGGTTGAACTGATAAGATCACTCAGTCCCTGTGTAAAACCATTTGTGGCTGAATTAACATCCTGACAATCCAAAACCTTTGACCAGTCAAATTATTTCAGACGATCCGTGAACCGGTTCATATTCACAATATTATATATCCTATTAGACGTAGGGATATTAGTTCTAGGGTGTTTAATAGTTGGTTGGAAGGGTAGGGAGAGATAGATTAGAAAGTGGTCTGACAGGTCATAGAATATTATTTTGGAGGACAGGTAGTTTCCCAAGGAAGTGGCTACAAAAATGTTATCAATTACAGTAGTGGTAGACCTCATAGGATCAACTCTAGTAGGAAAAAGGATTGTCGGAAGAAGACCACTTGAGGTAAATGTTTCAAAGAAGGTATCACAATCATTATTACTGCTAACATTTAGTAAATTACAATTGAAGTCCCCAAAAACTATTGCCTTCTTTTGTGGTAAATTAATAAAACTAGAAAAGTCATCAAAAAGATTACAAAAGAAAGGTGTCGGAAATGAGGGTGGTTTATAAAACAATGAAAAAATAAAAGAATTGTCGTCAACACTTATATCAACAATTATTGAATAAATGCATCTATTATTTATAGGTTGCGAGAATAAGGATTCACAGTGTAATAGCCTGGTGAATGTAAAGAGAAATGCCAAAAGAGGACTTGGTTAATTTTCTTTCAATATGAATAGCTTGAAAGCCAGGGAGGGAAAATTCATTAGTATCATCAATTTCTGAAAGCCACGTCTCCGTTATTCCAATTACGTCGAAAGGGCAGTAACCATTAATTAAAATTAAATCTTTAAAATTAGTCCACTTATCTCTTATGCTTTTGATGTTAAAGCAGATTATATTAAGTTTTGTCTCTTCCATTAGCTTTGGTTTTACATTTTTTACAAAATCTAGTGTCGAGATATTGACAGTTAAAACGGCTTAAGGGGCTATCAGGGCTAGCTAAGGGGTTGTTGCGCAAATTATTTTGGTCATCGTAATAGTTAAAACAACATTATTGCACAGTGATAATTTTGTGAGAAACGTAAAATCTTGCATAGTATACATTTAAATATCCATTGTGGTCGAAGTTTCATCATTTGCTTGATTTGAATACTGAAATTCTTCTTCAGCCGACGAATTATCATTGGTGGTAATTTTGGACTGGGATGGAAAGTTTGCCGTTTTTTCTTAGATTTCTTGCCTTTGACTAGGGCAATGGCGTCGATTTGATTAGCAGTTGAGTCAACAGGCTTAACTAGCTTTGATGTGGAATCTATGTCCTTTTTGATGGAAGATAGTTGAGTTATAGCTGTTTGCAAGATGTCATCACCTAGGAGTTTGGTGATAGCTTTCTTCTTGAGAATATTTTTGGTTTCTCCTGGTTCATTACTAACCTCAATTAAGTGACTGACTGTGAGATAAGTTGCAAATCTTTGCCATTCTTGGCAAAGACCTAGGATTGGCTGGAAGAATTAATTTACCACCCCGTACCCCATGTCGCAGTCACCCGTCTAGCGGAGCGGGCTGGGAGAAAGAGTCTTTTTTTAAATCAGTTCTTATACAGCGTGAAGTGAATACAGTAAGACCTTTTTTTATACTATGTACTCTTTTAACTTTTCAGCCTAGGTTGAGTCTAAAGAGATAGTTAGAAATCTTATCGGTAAACCTTGGCTTTTAAAAGTGGCCCTGGCCCATCCGATCACGCTAGTATGAACGGAACCGTTGGAGTAACCACGGAAATCCCACTATTTTGGCCGACGAGGGATCTCCCCCTCCAGTAAGTGGCATAGCAACCCCTTTGCGCCACTTTTGCCTTTAAAAGTGGTGAACCCCTTATGTTAATCCTCCAATACCAGGGGACAACTTTTTCCTAAGTCCTAAATATAGAAAATCCTTCACAGCTCAATGAGTTGATGTCATCTTAACTTTCTACTATCAATTCTAAGGGAAAAAACCATGTACATCTTATTTTTGTTTGTTTTCAGGCTTAGTCCTATCTTTGTTCGTTTTTTTACCATGTCAGGATTATATTTTAATAAGTAATAGATTCTAAGGAGCTTCCTTTAAGCATTATTTATCCAGTTCTTTTCTTCATAATTAACTACAGCAATGAAACAATAGATCCCGCGATGCTTTCAAAAGCGTGTGTCCACTTAATGAACTTTTTGGAATAAGCAGATTCAATTAATGTTGCCACATTAAGAGTTATTTATTAACATTTAAAAATGCGTATGTTTTATCTTCTATAAAATTTGACTATAATAAATACATATCAACTTTATAATATTGCTGTTTCTTCGCTCCAATTTCTTTACTGTTTAAGTTCCACTGTTTTATTAGTCTTTAAGCTTCAATTTCTTTGTAAATGAATGAATTATAACGTACCAAGAGGTAGTTGTAATGCTAGTAATACTATTCCTTTATCTGTGCCATAAAACATAGTAAATAAAGCGAGACACTCAACCCAATTTGATTAGATTTAAATAATGTTGATGAATGCATCTACGGGCATAGGCAAAATGCCTTTTTTTAGATTCACGAATTTTTCTATTGATTATATAGCAATTCAATAAGAGCCATCTATTTTGTCAACTGTTATCGTCTTCCAAAGAGTCAAAAAGCAATATAGTATATGTTTTTTGTAGTAGGTCAACAGTAAGTGGCTTATTGACGTCAAACAATACAGCCTAAATGTATTGTAAGGTATATTCAATTATGGTTAACATTTGCAGCAATTATAATTTTGAAGTCGCACCGTCCCCAAAACAAAGTTAATATTAACTTTGGGACTCTTATAAATACGAGTTTTTCTTTGCCAAATATATCTGATAGGTCAAGAACTCATTCAGATTCAATACTAGCTGTAAGGATACTTACTTATTCAAGTTAATGCTCTCTAAATTGTTCACATAATTGCCCTAGTTCTAAAAGTTGGTTGTCAAACAAGTACAATACATGGCCATATTCAAAGATTCAATTTCTAGTTTGTGCTTATTTTTATTCTATGAACTGTCCATTCTTTTTTGTGTAAATTAAATTAAAAAAAAGTTTTTTCAATTGAAAATTAGGACCAGGATTAAAACTAAAATAGAACAGGAATTATTCCATGAATAAGGGGGGTGAAACTTTGCTCTTTACCTTGCTCCTCGATACCTCGCTATTTATGATAGTTGTTTTTGGTCCTTTTAAAAGAGCTTTTTATCCTAATTACATACGCTTTGGGTTCCTAGCCGAGTGGATTGGTGCGCTATATTTAGGATCCCTTGTCCGAAAGGGTGAGGGTTCGAATCCTAGTCTATCCAATTATTTGGTTTGGGACGGGGTTTAGTGTGGCGTGATTCAGTAAGCTCAGTCAGAGTTGACCAAGCTCCAAATGGGTACCTGGAGAAATCTGGGGAAGGTAAACAGGAAAGGTGTGCGAAAGCCTAGGGTGGCTGGCTTTCATCCCCCCTTGCACTTTCTGGCTGAAAGGCCTTGAGACGGAGATCAGCACCGCCGGGATGGACCTTAAGGATCTAGTGCAGCATCCTTTATCTTAATTTACGTTACCCTTTGGGTTTCAGGAGTCACTCTTAAAAAGTTGGGACAAATAGTCAAACTCACTTATATATGAAATAATTTCCCGTTGTTTTCAGTTTAGGGCTGCTCCTTACTTTTTTTTATTAAGTTTCTGATCATTTTTCAAATAATGCCGTTAAATCTGGTTTTCTCTTCATGAAAAATTCACTTCATTCACGGGAAACTTGTTCTTGAAAAGTTGTCTCATGTAAACTACCACCCCCCCCCCCCGTAAAATTCTCTCCAGACAATTATATCCTTTCTGAAAATCCCCCCTTAAAATATTTTTGGACGATTCCCCTTGAAAAATTGTCCTAATAATGCTTTCATTTGAAAGACTTAATTTACTTAAAAATACTTTGTTTGGTGAAGCTTTAAGCAGGGATTCTAACCTTGAGAATGTTATAACAACCCAAAGCGAACCGTAGAAACAATTATAATACATCCAAGAAAGCTGCCTAAGACCCAAGGAACCGCCCAAGGAAACCACTGATTAGACCTAAGATGGAACCGGGGAGGAAAAAAAGCTTTAAGTTTGATGTCCTTCGTACTTTAAGATTAGATCAGATATAGCCCTTTGGTTCAGACATAGTCATCCACACTTTTATAATGTTAAACATTAAGGAATACATTTTTTTGGCATGAAAATGTGAAACAGAGGCAATGAGATTAAACACAATTTTACAACAGAGAGAAGCGGCTACAAAACGGTTATTGAGTTACTCTAACTTTCCCTGTCAATGGCACAAGACCTCAGTGTACTTTTGCGTTATCCCCCTCAATGAAATCCGTATAATATTATGGAAACATATGACGCAGTATTAAAACATTTTTGATTTAGGAACTTCGATAGAATGATAGAAATAAATAGCGATAAGAAAAAAATGTTTTATTTTGCTCATTAGTTAGAGTATTTAATTTTTTTATGACATTATATCATCTCAGAATGCGACAGTTCTTGCTGCTTCTCCTAGATTTTACTTTCTTAAATTTCAAATTAGTTTTATTTTACGTTAAAAAGAAATAAAATGATAATCTGGATTATGAGAATTTCTGTCTATACGCCGCCCTTATGCCAAAATACATCTTAGTAGAAAAAAAAAAACAAAAAACAGAACCCTTTTAGATCTATGGGTTACTTCAGAAACATTCTGCTAAATAAAATGTATATTTTGGGGAGAGAGGGTTTTGGTTTCCATTAAAGCTCCCGTCTTTGCCTAAGTAAAAGTATATGAAAACATCAGTAGTTAATTTTTTGGAGATAGTTATAGATTCGTTGCTTGGGCTAAAGAGCAATAGAAAATTTGAGAATAATTATGATTACAAATGTTCTGGTAATTGATTCTCCTTCAAAACGAACCACAAATTTTATTGTTTAAAACATACGAATAACAAAAAGTCCTATTGGAAAAAACAAACTACCATAATTAGGTTAGAGGTTTGTAACCATGACCCTTTTCATTTACAAGACAATCCCTGTTCATTTATGTTTTGATGACCGTTGTTTATTTCATTCAAAAATCCACTCCGTTATATTGCATTCAGACTTTTACCTTATGCTATATTTAGTTTCTTATACTATTGAAGCGATTAATTAATTAATAACAATATTTTCAGGACATAGGGATTCAGAAAGATCCTAGAAGAATACTGGAAAGAATGAATGAAGAACGAAATAATGCATAATAATGGATGAAGGTTTTGAATGATTGTAGTGAAATTTTATAAGTTGCACATTTTTTTAATAATGTCCTTTGCTTAGCAAAGGACTTTAAAGAAGCTGTGGCGTTTTTTTGGCCTTTTTATTTTGTGTAAATCTCTATTTTAGTTTTGACTTATTAGGTTAAAGATGAACTTTCAAAACGGACAATCAAATTAGGTAATTATAGGTTCAAAATAAATATATTTTTCATCTTAATAAAAGTAAATTCGTTCAATGGAATAGGTTGGTTTCATGCTTTGTAAAAGATGCCATCTATAAGGGTTATTTTTCAAATATAAATACTTTTTTGGAACACATTCAGATTAGGAATCATAGGTTGAAACAGAGCAATTTAGTCCATATTTTTGCGTTTTAATTCTTGTCACATTGTGGGAATTAAAAAGAAAATATATTTTTGTATATCCCCAGTATTTAATAAAATTTACATCTGACAAAAAATTTGTTGCATTCACTAGAAATAGCCTTTTTATAAGGTAATGACGTTGGATGCCAAATTAAATGTTCGAAAATAGGTGTTCCAAAAAAAAAAACAGAATATTTTTTTTGTCACGTACTTAATTTCTCTTAATATTATTCCTTTAAATTAAAAATACATAGTTGTGACTTATTAGGCAAAGCAGACACAAATTTTATCGTAATATTACTACTCCAATCGATATTTTCCGACTTACAAATATTCTCCGCACAATTTTTCTATATTTTTGTATTAAATAAATAAATTATTTATGAAGAAAATGAACAAGCAAGGACATGCTCTTTGGATGAAATTAACTTTAGAAACTAGTTGATAACAGCAACAATTAGCTATAAATCAGCTAAAACAGTATAATGATTCGAACCTACTGTTTTTATGTTATAAAATACCAAATTGCTAAAGATAGCTTTAAAACAGCTGTGGCAAAGGATAAGTGAGGTTTTAGCTTCACAATTAAAATTTATAAATGACTCGTTTTTATTTTTATAAATGATTTTTCCATTTTATTAACTCTCAGAATAACAGAGCAAAACTTCTTTAACGAAGCTAGTGCAAGAACTTCAACAATTGAAAACCATCTAAGATATTAAATGCCAAAAATGTGTTGAGAAGATTATAGTTGTAACGTTGAGAATTTGAGAATAATTACGATTACAAATGTTCTGATAATTGAATCTCCTCCAAACAAACCACGAATTTTATTGTTTAAAACCGATACGAGTAACGAAAAGTCTTAATGGAAAAAAAAACTAGCATAAAAAACTTAGAGGTTTGTAACTATGACCCTTTTTATTTGCAGGACAATTCCGGTTCATTTATGTTTTGATAACCGTTGTTTATTTCATTCAAAAATCCACTTCGTTATATTCTATTCAGACTTTTACCTTATATTATATTTAGGTTTTTTTTACTTTATTGTAAAAAAAAATGACAAATATTTTGGTTGTAAAGAAGCTTATTACTTCCACTTAAAAAACTCAGTTTTCCCCTTTTATATAATTTAATTATTTGAAAAAAAACTACGTTTTCTAAAGAGTTAAAGAGGCTGAGTTACAAGGTTGAACCTTAAAACGTACAGGGATTAGGAGGCACAGTTGGGGGGCTGCCGCCCCCCAAACCCTCCGCTTTCGCAGCCTTTAAATAAAAAAAAAGTTTTTTAAACTCAAAATAAGGAGCGACATTAAATCTTAAAACGAAAAGAAATTATTCCGTATATGAAAGGGGCTGTGCCCTCCTCAACGCCTCGCTCTTTACGCTAAGGTTTGACGTTCTCACAACTCTTTTTTTTAAACAATAAAAACTTTAGCGTAAAGAGCGAGGCGTTGAGGAGGGCACAGCCCCTTTCATATACGGAATAATTTCTGTTCGTCAACAAATGAAACAAATGTCTTTTCAACAAATGAAAAGACAACTTTTTTCAACTGAAAGTAAAGAGCAAGGTTTAAACTTAAAATGATCAGAAGTTTTGCCGTTACAGTCGCATTCTCAATCCTCGCTCTTTACTCTAATTAAATAAAAAAAACAAGTTTTTTAAACTGAAAGTAAGGAGCGACATTAAAACTTAAAACGAACAGAAATTATTCCGTATATGAAAGGGGCTGTGCCCTCCTCAACGCCTCACTCTTCACGCTAAAGTTTGACTTTCTCACAACTCTTTTTTTTAAACAATAAAAACTTTAGCGTAAAGAGCGAGGCGTTGAGGAGGGGACAACCCCTTTCATATACGGAATAATTTCTGTTCGTTTTAAGTTTTAATGTCGCTCCTTACTTTCAGTTTAAAAAACTTGTTTTTTTTATTTAATTTCTGATCGTTTTTTAGTTAATGCAGCTTTTATTTTGGCTCGCCGGCATTGAATAAGTAAGCAAAATTTGCATAAAAAATTTACTTTTCTTTTGCTAAATGGCTCTCTAAATTTGGTTCTGACGTAATTTACAAATTAATTTACGTAACGAACTTCTATATTCGTATATTTTTCTTCTGGCAAAAAATACACAGTTGCAGATTTTTGCAGATATGAGCTTGAAACCTATGTTATAGGGTTTTCTGATACGCTGAATCTGACGGTGTGATTTTCATTAAATTTTTTTCACTTTTAGGGGATGTTTCCCCCCTCTTTAAAAAATCAGGTAAATTTTCTCAGGCTCGTAGCCTTTGATGAGTAATACTAAACTTAATAAAATTCATATATTTAGAATCAGCATTATAAGCCCATTCTTTTGATACATTTATTGACATCAAAGTTCCGTTTTTAAAAGTTTCGATTACTATTAAGCCGTATCGCTTGTTTTTTTTTATTGTTTTTTTTTTATTACGTATATGATGGGGTTCTCCCCTTAGTCAATACCACGCTCTTTACGTTAAAAGTTAAAAATTTTTTAATTCACAAACCCCTGAATCACAAAGGCCGTTTAATTAGAATAGATAGCCCCTCCTCCAGCCCCCCCCCCACCAGAAAAAAATTCTTCCTGAAAATGTCTGTATACTTCCCAATAACCAATACAATATGTAAGCAATGGGCAAAGTTCATAACTTGCAGCCCTTCCCCTGGGAACTGTGGGGGATTAAGTCATCGTAAAAGACATATTTATTAGATTTTCGACTATGCTGGACAAAATGGCTATCTCAAAATTTTAATTGGGTGACTTTGAGAAAAAAATGAGCGTGGGAGGGGGCCTAGCTGCCCTCCCATTTTTTTGGTCACTTAAAAAGGGGACTAGAACTTTTAATTTCCATTCCAATGAGCCCTCTTACGATATTCTAGGACCACTGGGTCAATACGATTACCCCTGGGAAAAAAAAACAAATAAACACGCAACCGTGATCTTTCTTCTGGCAAAAAATGCAAAATTCCACATTTTTGTAGATAGGAGCTTGAAACCTCTACAGTAGGGTTTTCTGATACGCTAAATATGATGGTGTGAATTTCATTAAGGTTCAATTACTTTTAGGGGGTCTTTCCCCGTTTTTTCGAAAACCAGCCAAATTTTCTCAGGCGCGTAACTTTTGATGAGTAATATTAAACTTGATGAAACTTATATATTTGAAATCAGAATTAAAATCTGATTCTTTTGATGTATCTATTGGTACCAAATTCCGTTTTTTAGAGTTTCGGTTACCATTGAGCCGGGTCGCTCCTTACTTACAGTTCGTTACCACGAACTGTTTGAAAAGCAAGTTATGTAAAAATACTTCAAATTCAACAGCCCTTGTGTTCTATGACTCATTCCTAAAGGAACGAGTCATAGAACGATAACAAAAACTGACTAGCTTAAAGAGCAAGGGTTGAGAAAGGAGCCGCTCCACTCATATTTAAAATGGCTCTTGTTTCTCTTAAGCTTAAAACTTGGTTTTATAAATGGAATTTCTGATTGTTTTTCAAATTTTGACAAGAAATCCTTTCCTGCTTTCTGTGTAAAATTTGGCTCAGAAATTTCCCTGAATCTTACCATGAAAAATTATTCCCCCGGAAGGGCGTTATACCACTCAAGGACCCCCTTCCCACCAAAAAATACCACTTCCCATTATAATTTTTTCCTATTCTGCAATGAGAAATACTATATGTGAACGGTGGGCAAACTGCGTAACTTGTAGTTCCTTCTTCTTGGACTATAAGGGATCATTTCCTCCCCAAAGATAAATTATTGGACCTTTCTACTGTTTAAAACAAATTAATAATGCCAAATTTTGATATGTCATTATATGGGTAAAAAGAGGCGTGGAACAATTGCTAGCTACCCTCCAATCTTTGGTTATTCTCAAAGGTCAGTAATATTTGTGATTCACGATCAAATAAGCCCTCTTCTAATCTTCTAGGTTTGGTTTGCTACAATTGGGCATGGGGAACGAAACATATAAAACCGTATCTCTTCAAGGAAAAAGTACAAAATTCAAGATTTTAGATAGAAAATAGGAGTTAAAACTTCTACACTTAGGCTCTCTAATCAGAAAATAATAAAATGAAAAATAAAGTCAAAACAGGTGAGAAAACAAGGATTTTGTCAGCCAGTGGCAAACCATGATGACGAAGAAACAAGCAAATATTTCTACAAGGACCTCCCTCAAGCTGTCCTCAGTGCTAAACAAAAAAGAAAGAAGAAAGAAAACAACGAAAATTTAACCTTTCGAAGTTTACCCGACAACGACAAAACAGACACTCAAAGTGTCTATGGATTTGACAGTGGAAGAAGACACAACCATGTATTTTATAAAATAATCTCTTATTTAAAATAAAGTATTTATCGATTCAACGTTTCTTGTAATTTTTTTTCTATATGAATGAATACTAGATAGGAATGACACAAAAGGCTAAGTAGAAACAGAGTTGAAGGTATAGAGTGAAAGGATATAAGGATAAAACAATAGCTCCAGAGGGAGCTATTTAGAGGGTTAGAATCACCCTTTTCCAGTGAACATGGCCATTTAAATCCGTTTTAACAAGAGTCCCACTTGATATGAAACCAGTGATAAACAAAATTTCTTATTTGAACGAAAACCATCAAAAATTTTTAACTAAATGTTTTATACAATCTCCTTCCAAAAAATATAATTTATACATAAAGGAAACAAATATATTTACAAATAAAATGTCTACTTTTATTTTTGTACATTCTACACCTTAGAAGTAGGTATTTATAAATCCTAAGTTGAAAAGACATCCATTTTTTAAAAAGGGGTTTATCTCTCACTGCCATCTTTATTTCAAAGTACTTACTCTACCACTGAATTCCAGCAAACCCTTAATTATTCAATGCAAATGAACTTTTGCCATTGGTTTCATATTAGCTTATAGAACAAAAACCAGTTTTTTGACATGATGCCTATACGTGCCACATTTCGATAGAGTCGTTTTTGGTTTAGAATTGGCATGTCATCACCTTCGTATTAGCTTAAGAAACAAAACAAGTCTTGTGACGTCAGCTCTTAAACATGCCCCTTTTCGACAAGAATTTATTTTTGTTTCTATGGGGCATGGCCGCATAAAACCTGTTTCAAACATGCCACAAAGCGGCTGATCCTGTTTTCGACCGACCCTCCAAAATGTGATATGATTTCTTTTATTATAAATTTCATCACTGATTTTGACCTGAGGTCTTTGGCTGGTGCTATGACTGTATACTTAGTGAAATGCTCTACTGCAATAATTATATATTGGTCACCGTTAGCGCAAAGTTGTAATTTTCCCGTGGTATCCATTGACCAGATATAGAATGGGTGGTCGGTGGAAATACTTTCTCTTAATTTAGGATACATATTGCTAACTTTATTCCTCCTTAAACATAGATCACAATTCTTTACCGCCTCCTCAACTTGGCAGTACATATTTTCAAAAACACGAATTTGTTTTAACTTATTCAAAGTTTTTACAGTCCCCATATGTGCTCCTAAAAATAGGCCCGTATGCATAAGATTAATGATTCCTCTGATTAGTTTTTTTGGTAGGATGATTTTAAATTGATGCATCTGTTTCCTTTTTTCTGAGTCGTCTATTGCGTACAATATTCCCTCGACTAGGATTAACTGGAGATCTCTTAACCATTCCACAACAAAAGGATTCCCTTCCCCCAAATTTGAAGTTTCTGGTCTGTTGTTAATTTGAGCTCTGTCCGAAACGTCACATTTTGGAAATTCTTCCTGCGACTTACCCATCTTGGTGCCTAGGTCTGCGGGTATTTCAGACCAAGCCCATTTATCCATGCTAGTGACCCTTTCTTTAGTCCTAGTCTTCGCAAGCTCCACCGCAGAAGCTTGTCATATCCATAACGGCTCGTCCCTCTCCGAGTCTGAATCCCTGGACGTTTGGGATTCGGCCCGATTACCCATAGTGCCAGTAACTCCCATAGTAGTTCTGGTCTTCGCAACTTCCGCCGTCAGAACTTGTCCTTTACAGGATTCAATTTTGCTCCCCTCTGAAATTGACCTGCTGTCAGTAGCACACGCATGCGTATAGCCCTTTACTTTTACCTCTTCCAGTTTGCCATGGATAGACCCAGAATTTAGGCATCTATCCCTGTAACCAGGCTTGCTCCTTCTTATAGAAGGAAACTCCTCTTCAGTATTACTACTGAATTCATCCCCTTTCGATGTTTTGATAGCTCCGGGAATGTTTGAGCTACCCGTATTCGACTCACATTCCTCACAGGGCCTGGTCAAACCAGTCTAGCTCGACTGTTCAATTCTACCCTCCTTAGACTTTTCATTATTTTTATGTGTATCCTGGGGAGATTTTAAGCCTAAGATTGTATTTTCTAATTCTATTACTTCATTGATTGCCACCTTAATTTCAGGGTCTTCTAGTTGAAATCCCCTCATCTCTTCTTTACATATTCCAATAAAATCAATCGGTTCCTCTTCTCCTACTAGGGCTAAATGTTCTACTTCTAACTCATCAAGATTAATTGACCTATTTTCCTTAACAAATTGTGAGCTAGGACGACTCAAATAGTCGGCAGGGTTCCTGCTAGTGCTAATGTGGTGATAAGTAAACAAATCGTTGTCTAATAGAACCGCAATTCTATATAATTTTGAGTGAAGATCCTTTGATCTTTTAAGATATGTTAGTGCAGCACAGTCTACAAATATGTGAGTTCTCGCGGCCCATAAATATCCCTTTTGGAAGTGCTTTAGACTTTGTACTAAGGCAAAAAGTTCCCTGTTGTGGTTATCAAACCTTGAGGCTGCGCCACTAAGAACCTTTGAATAGGTTGCCACTATTCGAAATCTATCTGTTGTTTCGCATTGTTGCATGAAAATTGAAGCAATACTTTTTTCCGAGGCATCCGTGACAATTTAAAATTCTTTGTCTTTATCAGGAAATTCTAAAAAAAATACTATTTGGATTTAATAATTCTGTTTTTAATTTTTCAAAGGCTACGCTTTGTTCTGGGCCGGAAATAAAAGGAACGTTTTTTCTAGTTAGTCGAATTAAAGGTTCGGCTAATTTTGTGTAATTATGATAGAATCCCCTGTAATAACCTGTTAAGCCTAGAAATTACCTAATTCCTGTGACGTCACTTGGTGGTTCTAATTTCTTTATAGCTTCTAATTTTTGTGCTTGTGGTTTCACTCCTTTTGTGGAGACTCGAAACCCTAACAAGTCACATTCTTCCGAAAAAAATTGAGATTCATCAATATTAACCCTTAGATTAAATTTTATAGCCTGTTTTAAAGTTAGTTAAATATGTTTCAAATGTTCTTCAAAGTTCCCTGACGTATGTATTGTCAACTCATCTATATAACTTGATGGAAATGAAGAAAATTCGGGTCCATAGACCTGATTTAAAAATTCAACAAAAGCGCGGGGCGAGAAAACTAACCCTTGTGGCACGCGTTTAAATACATAAGAAATCCCCTTATTTGAGAAACTAAAATAGTTTTGGCGTTCTTCAGCTAAGTTGCTGTGACTAAATCCATTTCTAATATCAATTGTTGAAATGAATTTAGTTTTATTAGATAGATCAGAGATGACCTCTGAAATTCTTCGAATACCCCACTGTGGGTTTTTTATAGCTTTATTTATTGCTCTTAAATCTATGAGGAACCGACTATTACTTTCATCCCACAAGTTTCTTGGTGGAATTTTCCCATCCTTTCCTGGTTTTCCTATGCAAAATATTTGAGCTGTATATTCAGAACGTCTTATTTCAATTATTCCTACTCTCACCATTTAGTTTATGTGTTTTTGTAAGCATTCTGTCATTAAAAATGGTAAAGGGAATTGTTTGACACACTTAATAGGTATATCTGGGTCTATTTTTATCTTATATCCTCGGAGGTCATTTTGCCCTACATTATAAGGTCCAGTTGAAAAGGCTCGTTTCAATTTTAATAAGACTGTCTCTACTATTTGTTTTCTTTCTGAACTTAACGGACCCGTTTTAATTCTCTTTAAAAATTCACTGTCTTCCCATACTATTTTATCCTCCTCTATAGAGAGGGATTCTTCTTTATTTTCTATTATTCCTGCTGCTAAGAGAGTCGTATCCGTTAAATATTCATTGTTTATCACCTCATATGAACCAACGGTTTTACCTCGTGGCAAGTTTAGAGGTTCATCGCTAGTATTAAAATAAACTATTTTTATTGCATTGTTATAAGTTTCACATAGCGACGGAGGTATGTGTAATTGTGTCTGAATATTCGGGGTAAACATTATAGTGTCTCCGTGAGCTACAAAGGGTGTTGAGTGATTCGACAATTTGGCCTTAATGATTTTGAAACAATTGGCCTGAATACAGACCTGTTTCGCTATATATGCTGATCCCCTTCCGGAAATTTCTTCAGTGAAAAAAGCAAGGGAATTTATTTCCTCCGTACATGTATTCCCTAAAGAAATTTTATTATATTTTAAATTTAACGTACAATCAAGTTTGTTTAAAATATCATATCCTATAATTACATCAAATTTCAAGTCTGGGACGACTAAAAATTTCCAAAATAATCTTTTATTTCGTTTAGCCTCATCTGTAATGCAGAATGCTACATTTATCTCTCCTATTAGTGGTAAAGTCTCTCCACTTACAGATTTCACGTTTTGGGAGGATGATTTGAGGCGCCTACGAACCTCTACTGGAAATTTTTGAAATATTTCCTCCTTTAACAAGCTTTTTTGGCACCCGCTATCCACGAAACATTTTACAAAATTTTGGTCTGCTATTTTAGCAGTCCACATAAATGGGAAAGAACTTGGTTCAGTTGAATTTTCCTGTAACGCACTAAAACAAACATTTTCGTTTTGGTTAGAAGGAGGGTTTGTGATTTTATTTTCAGGCTTGAGACTTACCTTCTCTAAGCCCTGCCTGATTAGTTTTTTTTCAATAGGATTTGGTGCCATACATTTGTCTCCACTATGCCCGAATTCTTGGCACCTTATACATGCTAGATTTTGCCAACAATCTTTCCGGTAATGTCCGGATTTCCCACAATTTGTACACTTTGGGATTTTGCAATCCACTTTTATTTGTCCCAGTCTCCCACAATTAAAATATTTTCTTTTTTCATAGTTATAATTGCCTTTGTTTTTATATTCTACTCTGTGGTTAACTCCAGGTTCTTTAGCGGAATTCCTATCTCTTGAGTCTACTACCGCTGCTCCCAAGGACATATCTGAGAAGTCCCTACACATTAAATCTATTGATTCGAATCTTTTTGTAAGTGTTAATAATTCATCTTGGTCGTCCGAGGCCTTAGATTGTTCTAATACTCTTCTTCCAATGGAAGGGAGCATGCCACTCTTAAAAATACTCATCGTAATGTCATTTGCTCTAATACCTTGAGAATTTTTTGCATAATCTATTGCCTTTCCCCTGTTCCGGGAGTAAAATTGGTGTACTAACTCAGATGGCCTTTGTTTCTCAGAGAGCAGCTCTTGTAGTTTTTGTGTGGCTGGTTTTTCATGTAAAAAGGCTTCTTTTAGAAGTCTTTCTAAATGGTCTAAATCTCTTATTTTGGGAATGTCTAAACTTGTTGCGAATCTTTGTATCTCATCTCTTGTATAACAAATAGCTTGATTTATCATAGCAATATCATCTTTCCCTAAACTCCTTTGTATTTGTTTAAGGCTGGTAATCCATGAATGGATTTCATTTGGATATGTCAGTAACGAGATGGGAGGCGCTTGCTCCAAAAATAGGTTTTGAAGCCTACTTGTGACTGGGGCGTCTCCATATTGCTCTTGTAGAGCGTTTATTCTAGCTTGTGCGATCTCTTCTACTCTTATTCTCTCCTCTTGCGCCTGTCGTAGTGCAATTTCTAACTCTTTAATTTTGTTTTCATTTGAACTCATGATGTATCTATTCTTTTCAATTCTTAGTGTGGGAGACGTTTTGATCCCTTATAGTGTTTTAAGTCGCTAAAATGGGTCTATTTATAAATTGTATGAGAATTTTCTCAGTACCTTGATTTAAATTTACCCTCAAGTTTCGTATTATAATTACACACTCTTGAGGATGATTAACCTATGACCCTATTTAAGTAAATTATAGACGATTCGGATACTAGAACTTGTAGCGAAGAGAAAGAAAAGGAGAAGAAAGAAAGTATCTTAGGAAGATAAAAGACTGTCTGAGCTTCCCTTTAAGGTTTAAAATTTCTTTAATGAACACTTTTTCAAACTTTTCTGTCTCGGATAGGTTTGGAAAACTAAACAAACACTTTCTTGTGAGGAACAGAGGACTAAATTTTCCCAAATTATATAAATTTAATTAATCCTCCCCCACCTAAACGAAAGTTGCATCGAACTTGAGTACCGCTGCGACCAGTTGTAAGGTTGCCCCTACTATCAGGGCTAATAAATTTGGTAGCGTGTTACAAAAGGAGGCTTTGGGTAAGAAATCGGTACTCAGAATTTAGTGACAACTGATTTTTATTACAAAAGAATATAAAAGAAAAACATTCTAATTCTGATTATTTTGAATATTTATAAACCTCTTCTAGGCCTAATGTCTATGGTCTACTTCTTCAATCCACCAATGTTTACCGAAAAGATAAAGATTAAGTTAATTCTAGGCTATCGAATGTTTCTACTTAAAAGAGTTACACTTGAATAGCTAGTCAAGGCTTGAGTTCTGGGGTATTAAAATCCTTTAGTTCAAACTATTGCTGAGCCAAGCTCTGAATAACTATACTTGATTTTATTCTAATTTACATTAACCCAAACCAAGAGATCCTCTTATTATTTCTTGAAAAAGGCTGTTTGTTCCTTGGACCTTTAGTAAGCTTTAACTTTAGCAAGGAAAACTCTCAATTGAAAATATCTGGACATAAAGGTCTGGACATTCTTAAATTGACAATATTATTCCCTTTTTCCCTAAACCTATCTATAGAAAACATTGAGGCCACCTTTGTATAAACATGCAGTACGGGTTTAACGAAATGAAAAAATGATTAAAAAGGGAACAGGGCTCTCCTTCGTATAAACGTCTGAAGATTGCACAAAGGGGGGGGGGTAAGTAATGTTGTGGTCCAATAATTCCAATTTTCGGATATAAGGTATTTATACAGTCAAGCTAAGTTCCAAGGAACTCTAGGTTGAAAAAGGGGAGCACATAGGGCTCTTCTAACGTTGACTTCTTGGTTAAGGTTCCTTTCCTCTTTGAACCTTCAGTTATTCGAAGCTTAAATTTCTGGGAAGAAAATTAATTTAGCTTATTCTAACCTTAAAATGCTGTTTTGTCCCAATAGCTCAAGCCTTGGCTAAGTGGAAATACTACCGAATTATAAACCCAAAATCACCAACTTATAGTAAAATGTTATACTTCCACACTATTTGCTATTATTTTCTCCTACATACGCATTAAAGTTATCTCCAAGTGACAGAAATCTTTTAGAGGTTTTCTTCTTATTTTTATTTTATTTTCAAACTTTTATCTCCAAGGGGAATTCAGGCAGAAAGTGGTAGTCTACCTTAATTACAAAGTAAAACACTTACTCGCTGTTCGTTCCAAAAAAGACTACCCTGTTTTCGTCCCCGAATCCCTATTTTACGTTTTGTCTTATTTTGTTATTCTTTTCTCTCATTGGCCAGAGACCAGTTTTGATGTAATCCTAATAATAAGTCTTTTGTTCAAAAATTTAGTTTCCGCCTTCTCTATTAAAAACCCTGTTTTGTCATGTGATTCAAATCACGTAATATCTCTTTTCGTTGACCCCTCGAGCTTGAAGCAGCGGTCCGGTATTTGTATTTGCATTTTATGGTCCTTGTTGGATCAAGGGTACACTTATTCAAAATCTAATGTTGTTGGTTTCCTTACACAAAGAAAATTAATACTTCGTTACCTTTATCATTAGTCAACAGTCATACTTCGCTATTTTTATAATTTAGTCAGGTTATGATGGCTTTCCCACATTCTCAAAATACCAAATTTTTTCTTAGAAGTAACAATTTTTTGATTGTGATAACAACTTTTCTGACAGAAGTAGCAAGTTTTGCTTGATACTAACAAACCTTCTCATCAAAGTTTCAACATTCTTCTTTAATGCTACCAAACGTTTACTTAACACACACAATTTTCTCTTAGAAATAATAATTTTTTGATTGTAATAACAGCTTTTCTGTCAGAAGTAGCAAGTTTTGCTTAACAAACCTTCTCATCAAAGTAACAATATTTTATCTCATACTTAACACACACAAATTTATCTTAGAAATAATATTTTTCGTCAGTGATAACACGTTTTCCGTTCAAACTAGCAAGTTTTCTGTCAAAGATACCAAATTTTTTCTTAGAAGTAACTTTCCTATGATTGTGTTAACAATTTTTCTGTCAGAAGTAGCAAGTTTTGCTTAACACTAACAAATTTTCTCACCAAAGTAACAACATTTTATCTTAAAATTAACATACTCATACTTAACACACACAAATTTATCTTAGAAATAATATTTTCCGTCAGTGATAACACGTTTTCTGTTCAAACTAGCAAGTTTTCTGTCAAATATACCAAATTTTTTCTTAGAAGTAACTTTTCTTTGATTGTGGTAACAACTTTTCTGTCAGAAGTAGCAAGTTTTGATAAACACTAACAAATCTTCTCTTCAAAGTAACAACATTCTTCCTTAATACTACAAAATGTTTACTTAACACTAACAGATTTTCTCTTCGAATCATCAACTTTTCCATAATACTATCATAATTTTACTTAAACACTCAAATTTCTCTTAAAAATAACACTTTTCGTCAGCGATAACACGTTTTCTGCTTGAAGTATCAAGTTTTCTGTCAAAGATTCTTTTTTTTCTTAGAAGTAACAATTTTTTTATGATAACAAGTTTTCTGTTCGAACTAGCAAGTTTTCTGCCAAAGATACCAAATTTTTTCGTAGAAGTAACAATTTTTTGATTGTGATAACAACTTTTCTGTCAGAAGTAGCAAGTTTGGCTTAACACAAACAAACCTTCTCATCAAAGTAACAATATTCTTCCTTAATACTACTTAACACTAACAAATTTTCTCATCAAAGCAACAATATTTTATCTTAAAACTAACATACTTTTACTGAACACACACAATTTTCTCTTAGAAATAATATTTTTTCATCAGTGTTAACACTTTTTCGGTTCGAACAAGCAAGTTTTCTACCAAAGATAGCAAATTTTTTCTTAGAAGTAACAATTTTTTGATTGTTTTAACAACTTTTTTGTCAGAATTAGCAAGTTTTGCTTAACACCCACAAACCTTCTCATCAAAGTAACAACATTCTTCTTTAATACTGCCAAACGTTTACTTAACACTAACAGATTTCCTCTTCGAATCATCAACTTTTCTTTAATACTAACAAACTTTTACTTAAACACTCAAATTTCTCTTAGAAGTAACACTTTTCGTCAACGTTATCACGTTTTCTGATTGAAGTAGCAAGTTTTCTGTCAAAGATACTTTTTTTCATAGAAGTAACAATTTTTTGTTATGATAACAAGTTTTCTGTTCGAACTAGCAAGTTTTCTGCCAAAGATATCAAATTTTTTCTTAGAGGTAACAACTTTTTTGATTGTGACAACAACTTTTCTGTCAGAACTAGCGAATTTTGCTTAACACTAACAAATTTTCTCAACAAAGTAACAATATTTTACCTTAAAACTAACACACTCTTACTTAACACACACGAATTTCTCTTAGAAATAATATTTTTCGTCAGTGATAACACGTTTTTTGTTTGAACTAGCAAGTTTTCTGTCAAAGATACCAAATTTTTCCTCAGAAGTAACTTTTCTTTGATTGTGATAACAACTTTTCTGACAGAAGTAGCAAGTTTTGCTTAACACTAAAAAATCTTCTCTTCAAAGTAACAACAATCTTTCTTAATACTACCAATCGTTTACTTAACACTAACAGATTTTCACTTCGAAGCATCAACTTTTCCTTAATACTAACATACTTTTACTTAACACACTCAAATTTCGCTTAGAAATAACACTTTTCATCAGTGATGACACACTTTCTGCTTTAGCTTTCAAGTTTTCTCTCAAAGATACAAATATTTTCTTAGAAGTAGCAATTTTCGTTATGATGACAAGTTATCTGTTAGAAATGACGAGTTTCAAGTCAATCATACCAAATTGTTCTTGGAATTCATAATTTTTTCGTTGATGATAACAATTTTTCTGTCAGAAGTAGCGAACTATCACTAACACTAACACATCTTCGCATCGAAGTAACAGCTTTTTCTTAATTCTAATAAACTTTTACTTAATACTATAAAATTTCTCTTAGAAGTAACAGGTTTTTAAAAAGTTTTCTTTAAATATTAGGTTTCTCTACATTTAAGTTAGGTTCAACTAACCTCCAATAGGTTAGGTTAGCTATAAATAAATATTAATAAATAATTTGAAACATTTCTTCAGGTTTAAGTTAGGTTAGGTTAGCTTATCATGGGCACTCATGATAAGCTAACCTAACCTAACGTAAACATGGAGAAATCTTTCTAATTATTTATCAATATTTATTTATAGCTAACCTAACCTAAACTATTGGAGGTTAGATGAACCTAACTTAAATGTAGAGAAACCTAACATGGTAAGAAAACTTGTTAAAAACCTGTTACTTCTAAGAGAAATTTGATAGTGTTAAGTAAAAGTTTATTAGAATTAAGAAAAAGTTGTTACTTCGATGCGAAGATTTGTTAGTGTTAGGGATAGTTCGCTACTTCTGACAGAAAAATTGTTATCATCAACGAAAAAATTGTTAATTCCAAGAAAAATTTGGTGTGATTGACTTAAAACTTGTTATTTCTAACAGATAGCTTGTTTATTTCTAACAGATAGCAAAGTTGATGCTTCGAAGTGAAAATCTGTTAGTGTTAAGTAAACGATAGGTAGTATTAATGAAGAATGCTATTACTTTGAAGAGAAGATTTGTTAGTGTTAATCAAAGCTTGCTACTTCTGTCGGAAAAGTTGTTATCACAATCAAAGAAAAGTTACTTCTGAGAAAAAATTTGGTATCTTTGACAGAAAACTTGCTAGTTCGAACAGAAAACGTGTTATCACTGACGAAAAATATTATTTCTAAGAGAAATTTGTGTGTGTTAAGTAAGAGTATGTTAGTTTTAAGGTAAAATGTTGTTACTCTGATGAGAAAATTTGTTAGTGTTAAGCAAAACTTGCTACTTCTGACAGAAAAGTCGTTGTCACAATCAAAAAAATGTTACTTCTAAGAAAAAATTTCCTATCTATGGTAGAGAACTTGCTAGTTCGAACATAAAACTTGTTATCATAAGGAAAAATTGTTACTTCTATGAAAAAAAGTATATTTGACAGAAAACTTGCTACTTCAATCAGAAAACGTGATAACGTTGACGAAAAGTGTTATTTCTAAGAGAAATTTGAGTGTTTAAGTAATAGTATGTTAGTACTGAAGAAAAGTTGATGATTCGAAGAGAAAATCTGCTAGTGTTAAGTAAACGTTTGGCAGTATTAAAGAAGAATGTTGTTACTTTGATGAGAAGGTTTGTTAGGGTTAAGCAAAACTTGCTACTTCTGACAGAAAAGTCGTTGTCACAATCAAAAAAATGTTACTTCTAAGAAAAAATTTCCTATCTATGGTAGAGAACTTGCTAGTTCGAACCGAAAAAGTGTTATCACTGATGAAAAATATTATTTCTAAGAGAAACTTATGTGTGTTAAGTAAAAATTGCTACTTTTGACAGAAAAGTTGTTATCACAATCAAAAATTGTTACTTCTAAGAAAAAATTTGGTATTTTTGGTGAAAAACTTGCTACTTCGAACAGAAAGCGTGATATCACTGATGAAAAAATTGTTACTTTTAAGAAAAAAAGTATCTTTGACAAAAAAATTTGTTATTGTTTAGCCAAACTTGCTAGTTCGAACTGAAAATGTGTTATCACTGATGAAAAATATTAATTCTAAGAGAAAATTATGTGTGTTCAGTAAAAGTATGTTAGTTTTAAGGTAAAATATTGTTATTTTGATGAGAAGGTTTGTTAGTGTTAAGCAAAACTTGCTAGTTCTGCCAGAAAAGTTGTTATCTTAATCAAATATTGTTACTTCTAAGAAAAAATTTGGTATCTTTGGTAGAAAACTTGCTAGTTCGAACAGAAAGCGTGATATCACTGATGAAAAAATTGTTACTTTTAAGAAAAAAAGTATCTTTGACAAAAAAATTTGTTATTGTTTAGCCAAACTTGCTAGTTCGAACTGAAAATGTGTTATCACTGATGAAAAATATTAATTCTAAGAGAAAATTGTGTGTGTTCAGTAAAAGTATGTTAGTTTTAAGGTAAAATATTGTTATTTTGATGAGAAGGTTTGTTAGTGTTAAGCAAAACTTGCTACTTCTGCCAGAAAAGTTGTTATTTTAATCAAATATTGTTACTTCTAAGAAAAAATTTGGTATCTTTGGTAGAAAACTTGCTAGTTCGAACAGAAAAAGTGTTATCACTGATGAAAAATATTATGTCTAAGAGAAATTTGTGTGTGTTCAGTAAAAGTATGTTAGTTTTAAGATAAAATATTGTTACTTGGATGAGAAAATTTGTTAGTGTTAAGCAAAACTTGGTACCTCTGACAGAAAAATTGTTATCACAATCAAAAAATTGTTACTTCTAAGAAAAAATTTGGTATCTTTGGTAGAAAACTTGCTAGTTCGAACAGAAAAGTATTATCACTGATGAGAAATATTATTTCTAAGAGAAGTTTGTGTGTGTTCAGTAAAAGTATGTTAGTTTTAAGGTAAAATGTTGTTACTTTGTTGAGAAGGTTTGTTAGTGTTAAGCAAAACTTGCTACTTCTGACAGAAAAGTTGTTATTTTAATCAAATATTGTTACTTCTAAGAAAAAATTTGGTATCTTTGGTAGAAAACTTGCTAGTTCGAACAGAAAAAGTGTTATCACTGATGAAAAATATTATTTCTAAGAGAAATTTGTGTGTGTTCAGTAAAAGTATGTTAGTTTTAAGATAAAATATTGTTACTTGGATGAGAAAATTGGTTAGTGTTAAGCAAAACTTGGTACCTCTGACAGAAAAATTGTTATCACAATCAAAAAATTGTTACTTCTAAGAAAAAATTTGGTATCTTTGGTAGAAAACTTGCTAGTTCGAACAGAAAAAGTGTTATCACTGATGAAAAATATTATTTCTAAGAGAAATTTGTGTGTGTTCAGTAAAAGTATGTTAGTTTTAAGGTAAAATGTTGTTACTTTGATGAGAAGGTTTGTTAGTGTTAAGCAAAACTTGCTACTTCTGACAGAAAAGTTGTTATCCCAATCAAAAAATTGTTACTTCTAAGAAAAAATTTGGTATCTTTGGCAGAAAACTTGCTACTTCTGACAGAAAAGTTGTTATCACTGATGAAAAATATTATTTCTAAAAGAAATTTGTGTGTGTTCAGTAAAAGTATGTTAGTTTTAAGGTAAAATGTTGTTACTTCGATGAGAAAATTTGTTAGTGTTAAGCAAAACTTGCTACTTCTACCAGAAAAGTTGTTATTTTAATCAAATATTGTTACTTCTAAGAAAAAATTTGGTATCTTTGGTAGAAAACTTGCTAGTTCGAACAGAAAAAGTGTTATCACTGATGAAAAATATTATTTCTAAGAGAAATTTGTGTGTGTTCAGTAAAAGTATTTTCGTTTTAAGATAAAATATTGTTACTTGGATGAGAAAATTGGTTAGTGTTAAGCAAAACTTGGTACCTCTGACAGAAAAATTGTTAGCACAATCAAAAAATTGTTACTTCTAAGAAACAATTTGGTATCTTTGGTAGAAAACTTGCTAGTTCGAACAGAAAAAGTGTTATCACTGATGAGAAATATTATTTTTAAGAGAAATTTGTGTGTGTTCAGTAAAAGTATGTTAGTTTTAAGGTAAAATGTTGTTACTTTGATGAGAAGGTTTGTTAGTGTTAAGCAAAACTTGCTACTTCTTACAGAAAAGTTGTTATCACAATCAAAAAATTGTTACTTCTAGGAAAAAATTTGGTATCTTTGGCAGAAAACTTGCTACTTTTGACAGAAAAGTTGTTATCACTGATGAAAAATATTATTTCTAAAAGAAATTTGTGTGTGTTCAGTAAAAGTATGTTAGTATTAAAGTAACATGCTAAAACTCTAAACTCTTAACCATTATTAAACTAAACTTAAACTCTAACTAAAACTCTAAGCTAAGACTCTAAGCTAAAACTATAAAGTAAAACTAAACTAAACTAAACTTCAACTCTAACTAAAACTCTAAGGTATGACTCTAAGCTAAAACTCTAAACTCTTAACTATTACTAAACTAAACTTCAACTCTAACTAAAACTCTAAGCTAAGACTCTTAGGTAAAACTCTAAACTCTTAACTAAAACTAAACTAAACTAGAACTCTAATAAAAACTCTAATAAAAACTCTAAGCTAAGACTCTAAGCTAAAAACTCTAAACTCTTAATTATAACTAAACTAAACTTCAACTCTAACTAAAGCTCTAAGCAAAGACTCTACGCTAAAACTCTAAACTCTTAACTGAAACTTAGCTAAACTACCACTTTAACTAAAACTCTAAGCTAAGACTCTAAGCTAAAACTCTAAATTCTTAACTATAACTAAATTAAACTTCAACTATAGCTAAAAGTCTAAGCTCAGACTCTAAGATAAAACTCTAAACTCTTAACTAAAACTAAACTAAACTAGAACCCTAACAAAAACTCTAAGCTAAGACTCTAAGCTAAAACTCTAAACTCTTAACTATTACTAAACTAAACTTCAACTCTAACTAAAACTCTAAGCTAAGACTCTAAGCTAAAACTCTAAACTCTTAACTAAAACTAAACTATACTAGAAATTCAACCAAAACTCTAAGCTAAGACTCTAAGGTAAAACTGTAAACTCTTCACTAAATATAAACTAAACTAGAACTCTAACAAAAACTCTAAGCTAAGACTCTAAGCTAAAAACTCTAAACTCTTAACTATAACTGAACTAAACTTCAACTCTAACTAAAGCTCTAAGCTAAGACTCTAGGCTAAAACTCCAAACTCTTAACTAAAACTTAGCTAAACTACCACTTTAACTAAAACTCTAAGCTATGACTCTAAGCTAAGACTCAAAATTCTTAACTATAACTAAACTAAACTTCAACTCTAGCTAAAACTCTAAGCTAAGACTCTAAGGTAAAACTCTAAACTCTTAACTAAAACTAAACTAAACTAGAACTCTAACAAAAACTGTAAGCTAAGACTCTAAGCTAAAAATCTAAACTCTTCACTATTACTAAATTAAACTTCAACTCTTACTAAAACTCTAAGCTAAGACTCTAGGCTAAAACTCTATGCCAATGGGTTAAAGAAAAAACCAGAAAAATGTTGGATAATTTCTAAGTCTAAAAAATTCAGTCCTAAAAAACTTGAAAAAATTAAAAAAAGGGAGGGATAAAGGGAGGGGGCTTGGGGGGCCTTGGGGGGCCCGGGGGCCTTGGGGGCCCGGGGGCCTTGGGGGGCCGGGGAGGTCTTTGGGGCTCGGGGGCCTTTGGGGGGCCCGGGGAGACCCTTTGGAAGCACCAGGGGCCCCTTCTGGGGCGCCAAGAGGGCCCTTTGGGGGCCCCTGGGGATCTTTTAGGGGCCCGGGGGGCCTTTTGGGCACGGGAGGCCCTTTGGGGTTGGTGTAGGGGGGGCCTTTGGGGTTGGGATAGGGGACCTCACAACACTGTTCAAATGGAACTTGTGTATTATAACGACCACAGAGTTTCACCCCAAATCATCTTCTAAATCATCTTCTAAAATCATCTTCTAAAATTTCTCAAACTGTTTCGCCTAAATCATCTTCTAAAATGTCTCAAACGGTTTCGCCCAAATAATCCCCTAAACGTAATTTCTGCGTGTTCCTTTGTTTTGGCATCCCTGCGCTGTAACATTTTAAATTCCTAGGAAACCATTTCCCGTGTTAATCTCTTCATTTCATAGGTGTTCCTAGCTACACTATTAAGGTTTTGATAGAACATTGATTTATCTCTGTCACTAAAGATCAGAGAAGCCATATTTGAAATATAGAATATTCATTTATCTCTGTCACTAAAGACCATTTATCCCTCAGACCTAAAGATCAAAGAAGCCAAAATTTTTCTTAATTCCCCTTTCCTGGATCAATAATTCCCCTCGATTATGTAAATCAATTTCTCAGAAATTTAGTTCCCCTCTTGTGGATCAATACATTGTCTATGTGGTTAGAATTCAATGCGCATGTGCAAACTTCACCCCGGAGTCATTACGCCTAGAAACAACAAATAAATCGACCTTGAAAAAGGGGGACGTTGACCCCATTAGACTCGATCAATAACCCTTGAATAAATTATAGCCTGTCAGCGTTAGACTCAATTGTAGATGGCATCAGTGGTGTGGGACGGGAACTCATGATAGCTCCCTACTGGCCTGATTCTTAGGGAAGGTGTACTTTATTTGTTATCCGCTAGGAGGCATTGGCAAGGACAAAGTAGATTCTAGTAGTCCTAGTAGATTCAGCAATTAAACTGGCTCGTGCTCACTTGCTCGTTTGTGGTCATGTCTATAGAGAAGACATTACACCGAGCGAGCCGTATCTTTATATTTCATAGAATGAGTACAAACAAAAATCAAGAGCATTAAAAGATTATTATAGAGAGTATTAAAACAATTATAAAGATAAGTAGAGTAAGGTGATTATACAGATTAATATGTTATTGCAGTATAAACGGTGTTGGGAATTAATGTTGAGTTAAAATGAAGATGTAGACAGATTTTATGCTGATTAACTGGACAGGAGAAATGCTTTCTTTGAAATAGGAAAATCAGAAAGATAAAAATGACAAGCGAAAGCTGTGTGGCACTTTTTCTCAAATGATGTATTTACTTCATTTTGATGTCTTATGAATAGTAAAAGACGATGTTCAAATTTTTTTATTAGGTGTAGCTATGCGAATTTTATGCGAACTTAACGGGACAATATAAAGTGAAATGAAAGTGCCAATTGGGAAAACATGTTTTGTGTCTTGTTTATTCAGTTTTGGTGTCAGTATTTTATTTTATGCTCTTATTAATTGTACCTTTGTTTGAGGATAGAAAATCATTTTTTTTTTCTGAAAAACAAAGATTTTGAAAACCCCAGGGAAAATTCGTAAACTTTAATGAAAGTAGGTTTTACTGGGTTAGAACTATAATTACATTCTAAGGATCTGTACTCTAAATATGAACTTTATGATGGTTAGAGACTCTAGATATCCTCCGCCAGTCGAATCCAGATAATAGTCCAACACTACCATAAGACTCCAAAGAGAAGAAGTCACACTTTACAAAGTAGTACAAAACTTTACAGAGAACTAGACAATTCAAAGAGAGGTGATCCAAACTTTACATAGCCTTCACAATTTCCAATCGGATGAGCCCTTTTTAAGTTTTTACGACAACGCTTTCTACAAAAACCTTATATGCCATCAGGGTATAGCTTACAACCTTAGCCCTGAGGGCTCTGGAGGGGTTGTCATACTAAAAGACATACTGTCTCGGCCCTTTGTTTATGTTCAACAAAATGACTATATCAAAATGTTGATCGGAAGCATTTAGGGTAATGATGAGCGTCTTGGGGTGAAAGGGGGCATTCATCCTCCGAAGGATTTTGACTATTATTAAAGGCGATAGCCCTTTCAATTCCCAGTTGAATAAGCCCTTTCTGAAGTTTCTACGACAAAACTTTCTAAGAAAATTTTATATGCCCCCAGGGCATACTTACAACCTTTGCCCTTGGGGCTGTGGGGTTTTGTCCTCCTCAAAGACATAATTTCCGGACCTGTCAACAAAGTTGAAAAAAATATCTATTTCAAAGGTGGACGTCAGAGGGGGTTTATTTGCCCTCCAACCATTTTCAACTATTAAAAGGGCCACTAACTCTTTGAATTTCCAATCGAATGAGCACTTTTTGAAGTTACTACGACAATGCTTTCTATAAAAACCTTATATACCACCATGGGATAACATACCACCCTTGCTCTGAGGGCTTTGGGGGGGGAGAGGGGTTGTCATCCTAAAAGACCTAATTTCCAGAACTTTCAACTATATTGAACAAAATGGCTATCTAAAAATTTTGAATGGATGCGTTTGGGGAAATGGTGGGTCTGAGAGGGGGAGTTAGTTGCCCAACAATCACTTTCGACTATAAAAAAGGGCACAATAGCCCTTCCAAATTTCCAATCGAATGAGCTCTTTTTAAAATTGCTATGACAAGGCTTTGTATAAAAACCTTTTGAGATCCAGGGCATAGCTTACAACCCTTGCCCTGAGGGGTGTGGAGGGTTTGCCGTCCTCAAAGTCCTAATTTCCAGAACTTTCAACTACGTTGAACAGTATGAATATCTTAAAATTATGATTGGATATGTTTGGGGAAATGATGGGCGTGAGAGGGTGATTAGTTGTCTTGAATCAATTTCGACAATTAAAAAGGGCACTAGCCCTTTCCATTTCCAATTGAATGAGGCCTTTTTGAAGTTTCTACGACAACACTGTCTATAAAAACCTTATATGTCCCCAGGTTATAGCTTACAACCCTTTCCCTGAGGGCTGTGGGGGGAGTTTCATCCTAAAAAACATAACTTCCGGACATTTCAACTGCGGTGAACAAAATGCATATCTCAAAATTTTGATTGGATATGTTTGGGGAAATGATGGGCGTGAGAGGGTGATTAGTTGTCTTGAATCAATTTCGACAATTAAAAAGGGCACTAGCCCTTTCCATTTCCAATTGAATGAGGCCTTTTTGAAGTTTCTACGACAACACTTTCTATAAAAACCTTATATGTCCCCAGGTTATAGCTTACAACCCTTTCCCTGAGGGCTGTGGGGGGAGTTTCATCCTAAAAAACATAACTTCCGGACATTTCAACTGCGGTGAACAAAATGCATATCTCAAAATTTTGATTGGATGTGTTTGGGGAAATGGTGGGCGAAAGAGGAGTATTAGTTTCCTTCCAATCACTTTCGACTATCAAAAGGGCACTAGCCCTTTCAGTTTCTAATCGAATGAGCACTTTTGAAGTTTCTGCGATAACGCCTTCTATAAATACCTTATATGCCCGGGGAATACATTACAACCCTTGACCTGAGGGTCGTGAGGGGGCTGTCATCCTTAAAGACAGAATTTCTGGACCTTTCAACTACGTTGAACAAAATGGCTATCTCAGTATTTTGAATGGATGTGCTTTGGGAAATGGTCGGTGTGAGAGGGGGTTAGTTGTCCTCCATCGAATGAGCCCTTTTGAAGTTTTTCGACAACGCTTTCTGTGAACACCTTATATGCCCCTAGGGCATAACATACAATTCTTGCCCTGAGGGTTGTGAGGGGGTTATCATCCTCAAAGACATAATTTCCAGAAATTTCAACTATGTTAAACAAAATGGCTATCAACAAATATTGATTGGATGTATTTGGAGAAATAGTGTGCGTGAGAGAGGGGTTAGTTTCCCCCCAATCGCTTTCACCATCCTTTGTTTTAAACAATGTTCTGAAATTGTCGAGTACTTGATTGCGAATATTCAAATACCTCTGATTTCAGATATCAAAGGAACGCATTTTCTTTATATTTCCAAGTCAACTAGTATTTCCCGCTCTTGAAATTTGTCAAGAACATTTGGAAATGCTAAAATCTCTTGTATTCACAGGAATCAAGAATGTGAAGCTTTACAAAGTATGACTTTTGTTTTTTGATTGAAACTCAGGTTGGTATGCAAATGTTAATCGTCTCTTTTATTTTTGTTTTAAAGAGATATCTGATTGAGAATAAGTTGCAAGTTTTTTCTCCTCTTTACAAATTAGACAAAAATTAAAAATGGGAAATAAGAATATTTCGTGAAATATTTGAGGATATTTTTATCAGCACGGCCGTTCTTTTCTTATGAAAAAAGAAGTGAAGTAATCTTTAAAATATTTTTAAAAGGAAAAAGATTCTTTTGTTTGGAGAGAAAAATTTAAGTTGTTTTGTTTTCTTTTTACGGTACATATTACCCTTCCCATTGTTTAATGATGCCCCCATCATTAGGTCTTGCTCACCGTTGGGTTTTGAAATATTTTGAAATTAATTTAAACTTTGTCTTGTACAACCTATGTCAACATTGTAGTAGTTAGTACTCTTACGTAAGCACTTCTGAATATCCTTTTGTTTTTATTCTAGTATTACATGTCTCTTTTTTTTATTCTTAGGTTTTTTACAGGACTAAGATTTCTCTATAACCACAGTTTAGATATTACACGATTGTTTTGTTTTACTTCCAACACTGATAACTTCTACTTTTCCCATGATAATATTTTATGTGGTTGAGAATATACTATTACTACTCTTATTATTTCGTATAATATGATAATAATCATATTAATCGAAAATGCACTATTGACAAGCACCTAAATCATATTTCTATCCTACGCTAAGTTTAGGGATAATTATGCCTTCTACCTACGCTAAATTAATGGAATAATGCAACAATTCTACTCATAGCTCTACCTAAGTACAATTCTACTCATAGTTCTACCTAAGTATATATATATATATATATATATATATATATATATATATATATATATATATATATATATATATATATATATATATATATATATATAATATATATATATATATATATATATATATATATATATATATATATATATATATATATATATATATATATATATCTATATATATATATATATATATATATATATATATATATATATATATGTATGTATATATATATGAATGGGTTAAGACATACAATTTTTGGTTTATCATGTTCACTAGTAATAACGCTAAAATAATTTCACTAGGTTTGTTTCTCTTTAAACATTATCAACAAGTTACCAAAGTTATTACTAGATACACGTAACTTCACATTTATTTCACCATTCTGCGTGTCTCTTATCGTACTCACTTATTCTGTCGTTTGATAATTGACCTTCACTCTTTTTGTGTTTGATGGGTTAAATGTTAATGGGTTTGTCTCCTAGGTCCTCTTTCCTTTTTCACTTCATCTATAGAAATTTTAAGACACTTACAGTTCGTGCTTCCTGTATAAAAATGTCCGAACGCAGCTGTGTTCGTCATGGATTATGGGCTGATTTCTAATTTATTAGAAGGGAAATTTACACTTTTATTTACAGGTGTGTTGAAATTCGATCTCACAGTTCATTTCCACATGCTATCTTTGAATAGTTCATAAGGCATGTTATCGTGAAGGGTTAATCTCCGGGATTACAATGTTAATAGATGGGTTGGGTTTCCTTTCAGCCCTTCGTTTTTGGGAGATTTTAAAGTACTAAGAGATTGGGTATCTCGTATAAAATTGTTCGTGCGTGGCTTGCCTCATTATGGAAGATGAGTTTATTTCTTAAGTAATAATCGGGGAATTGACGTCTATGGGTTGAAACTAAATCTTAGTGTCTCCTTCAACATATTGTCTTTAACTTATGGTTGAAGTATATAGTCACTCTGGGGTTAGTCACTGGGGTTACTTTTGGTTTCCATGATTTAAAAGCTGGTTTTAAGGATCATTCTTCAGAAACTATCTTGTAATATTTACGGGATAGTAGTGGTAAGGCCTTTTCGATCAATGTTTCTTTGGAGCTCAACTCGCAATTCTACGACATGTAGATTGACGGGGTTTGTCAAACATCATGAACATACAGTTATGAGATATATTGGTCTCTAGGGTTTATCAAAGATGATAGTTATGTTTTTACACTTTATGCTGGTTTTTGAGGTTCTCCCGAAAGTTATTTTAGGAACTATTTGCAATTTTGTAGCATGCAAATTGATAGGGTTCCCAGAATAGTTATTCTATGAATGTTACGTAGATCCATGACATGCTGTTCAATGGGGTTCTCAGGATTGCTGTTTCTATACAGTTCTGCTATATACTGGCTACTGATATTTACTAGGTAACCTTACCTGGTTCACAAGGTATGTGATAGGACTTTGTATTCTTATCCCAGCGTCATTTTGGAATTTATTATGAGTATTCTTGGTTGGTTGACGAATGATGAAGATAAATGCCACTGTGTTGTGTCTGTACTGGATCATATTTTTCTAATGATTAATTTCCATGAGGCTATTCCAATTCCTGGAATAGAAATATCTAGGCAGAATCACATGTTCTTTGTAAAGAGCAGGTTATAACATATAAAAATGATAGTAAACAATACGATTAGGCACACTAAACGGTGATTATTATGCTGCAAGACAACAATAAGCAATTACACCGATATTATTACACAGATACTGATAGGTTAATATAATATTGATTTCAATATTTTGACATTATTACTATGTTTATTCCAAACGCATAGAATTTCCATCAGAAAATCAACAGCGATTTAGAAAAATGACGATATAAAAATATTAATATACTCTTAACTTTAAGTAAGGTCTCTTATTATACGCTTTAGCATACGTTATTGCACACATTTTATTTTTAATGTCCTTCAACACTTATTTAATTCTACATGAGATTTAAAATAATAATTCAAACATGAGTTAGACTCCACCATTAAATATGAGGTTTTAATTTGCTATACATTTTCATGCCTTCATTGTTCACGCACTTCCGTGCTGTTTAAGAAACGCATATTGCAGTGTCGTAGCTGCACGGTTTTTCGTAAACGATAGTTAGAGTAGGGGACTGGACATAGCATGAGCGAGTGAGGACCTCTATTCCCACTCGTTTCCTTATTTTCTCCCTTTTTCTTGGCTTAGACGTTTTCAATGGGTTCCGGGTTTAACTTCTGCATTTCAGTCGTCACTAAGTGGTCTTCGTTTGGGGTTTGGCTTCGCGGTCTCAAAATTCTTCCATAGTTCAGGGTTAGCAAGGGTCTCATATTCAAGGAGATCATAAACATGAAACATACGGTCAGTAGTATATTCAACCAGAAGTTTGTTGAGAATAATCCATATATACTCTCCACATACGTTAACCTTTGGTCTTCTTTAGTAAATAGGGGAATCTGGGAATCCAATGCTTCTCTTATTTTTGCAAGCGGTAGTGTTCCTTTAATCCTCTCTATTTTAGACCATATTGAGATTTTAAGTTCCTCATTATCTGTATTGGGTACGATAAAATGTACGATAAAGTGTACGATAAAATGATTGCCTTAAATTGGTTATTTAGGACTTGGTTATTTATTTGTTCTTGTTGTTATTAATGGTGTTTGTACTGTTGTTTCTTCAGTTACTTGTCGACATCCCTGTTTTATGGTTATTGTACCTACATCTTGTAATAGTAATTCGGTCCTATAACTTGGGTCGGTTCTTACAGTATTATTATAACAAGATAAAATCCCGACAGTTTCCTTTGGAACAGATAATAGCCAAAGATATTTTCTAAGATGCATGAATATTTCTCGTTTAGTACTTCCTATTAAAGTTTCACAAGGAATGGAGATTCCTTCTTGTTGGGTTTCTTTTAAAAATATATCTAACATACAAGATCTAGATTTGACATTATAAATAGGTAACGTTAGCTGACATACAAGGTTTTTGAATGATACACATTCTTTTAGTTCTTGTGGACTGGCCAAGGTATATTTTCTTCTATCCTGATCAACAAGCAAATACTCTGCTTCGGGTGTGATAGTCATAAATGAATTTGTCTTTTTTATATTAGCTGGAAAGGTAGAAAGTTTGTACATATTGTATATGGATTGTTGATTTATCAATGGAATCGTTATTACCCCAATAATTGCTCATTCATTTCCGTTATGTGGACCTTTGATTTTGTGTAATAAAGAAATTAATTTTTTACTTCTGGCTCTTTGGGTAGATTCAAACCAAAAGTTAGGTGCGTTTTTATTTCATCTGAAATACTTTTTAGATTAGTAGGATCTACTAGGTCGTATGATAAAGCTCCTCCAGTGAGGGCAAATAATGCGAACTCAAACTTACTAACATCGTCGCTAGGTTTAGTAGTGACTTGGTAATTTTATCGAGTGTTATCATAGAGAGACTTGGATCCGTCATCACACGATCCACTTCGTTTTTTAGATAATTCATTAAATTTACAGTTTTTTATATTTTCTTAGATATCATTTTGATTTTATCCCTCTGATAGTTTGCTATGCTAGCTTGTATTTTTTGAACATGTAATGTTATGTTCATAGCATTGTTCTGCTTTTTTACGTTTTACCTAAGGATGTTCATGTCTTTCTCCGTTGTTAACCCAAATAGGCGGGAGCCGAGTTCTCCAATGATGGGAATTAGGCTTGTAGATCTATGGTATTTACTTCTTCGAAAGAATACTTCGAAAGTTCTTATGGTACTTCGTTTTAATTTTTGTATTTCCGTGTTGAATAATTCAAACAAGGCTTGTAATCTCTGTCTGTATAATATTAATAAGACTTGATGAGTTGATACTCTCAGGGTGTTTGTGCATCTACATCAGGTAAAGGTTCGACCTTTTCTTTTATTGGCACATCGGCCATGGCTAGTCTACCTCACATACGTTTGCTGTCTATTGTCCAACATTTCTTGGGTACGTATTTATCTTCTTCCTCTTCTTTATAACTGTTTATCTTATCTTCAGGATTGTGCCCTTGAATCTTTATCTTTTGTATTTCGGTATACGTTATTGGGATCCTTGCTCTAGTTTTTATAAAGACTTTGCCAAGAGAATTGGTATGCGTAAATGTGGGTCCTGTTGACCGTACCCATTTTTGAAATGTGGTTGGTTTTAGATAAGTTAAGATACTTAAGTTTCTGGGTTATTCTCAATTAATTTTGATTAATTCCGGTACTGTATTTGCAGTAGTTTCAGATATCGAATACTGTATTTCTTTGGCTATGGTCACATATATACGTGTGGTTGTCGTGGTTTCTTTTTCATTCTCTTCTGGTGAATTTGTATATTCGTAGTCTAATTAGGGGGTTGAGTACTTGTTCGTTGACTTTTCTAATTTTTTTAGGTTGGTTTCTTGTATTCTTAGAGATCTGTTCCTGTTTTCCTTTCTCACTTTAGGTGATGTCTGTTTAGTAACGTTGTTCGCGGTTTGGTTCTGCCACAGTTCCCTGAGAAAAGTCCGTAGGCTTGGTAATTCTTTTAGCATTGGGATAGTTTCCATCATAGAGTTTTCCTTTCCTTGTAGTCGATAATTGAGGGTTGTCTGTGGATTTCATTGTAGTGAAGTCCTTTGGTGAATTTTTAATATTATTCACTGACCTTTTCTTTCTGTTTTCTTTGGTGCTGGTTCCTAGTGCTATGTCAATCTGTGCCATTTTCTTGTCAAAGTCATCTATTACGAAATTTGACTTTAGTTATTGGATAGCTAGAACTGGGAATTCTTTGTTATCATTAACATGCATCATTATACTGGTAATTAATCCCTTATCTGATCATAAGAATTGAAATATAGACTCTTTGAGTTCGTTTGTGTTTTTCTCTAATCTTGTTACTTGTTGGAACAAGGTTTTGAATGGTTTGGGGTCCAATTTCATAAATATTTTTCATGCGTTATAGCTTGCTAGCAATGAATTCTCATCCTTCAATATTACTCCATGTTTTACAATATCTTGGGCTGCTGCGTGAACAAAGAGGATAATGAAGAAATTCGTTAGCTGCATCTTTTTGTTTGCTTCTACAATTAATTTATCATGAATTTATCTATTTTTACATAAATTAGTTATACTGTTATTTTATTTTGTTTTCAAAACAGTTTTGGTGTTTTAACTTGGGCTATTTTGATGCAATAGCTTATTAAGGGGTTGATTATAATTATGGCTTTCGCCAAATTAAATTTCTGTATTATACTAACGTTTATGAACTATGTCTTCAGGATTTTTAAAGTTCAAGGGTGAGTTTTAGCTTTAATTTAGTTATAATATATATGTATAAGATAAACCTTTGTTTTATATTTTGTTCTTTGATTTTGCTACATAAAGAGCGATATTTATATATATATATTTTAAATTGTAAGTTATTCAATTATAGAGTAAATATCACATAATTACACTGATAGCCTATTTACATCAAGCACACTCAGCTACAAATTTCTTATCACAAGAAATTATTTTTAGCAAAAAATGCTACACTAAATAGAAGGGTGATTGTAATAGATTATTACTCTGGAAATATCGAGGTGAGCTTTATTTTACTAAAACATCACATCCTTTCGGTTCTATTATCGTCAATTTAGCTGTTTTTTTATTTATTTTCTTAGTTAGGGAATATGGTGTTATTATGGGAAATGAACAATTTCCGGCAAAATTTCTGGTAAATTTACTTTTACACACGATTTTTTCCATAGTCATCTGCATTTAGTTTCAATATTGATGTATATTTTGATATTACGTTGCGCACATCTAACAACGCTAGCATACAATTAAGTTGAAAAATTTCCCACAACGACACGTTTGTGCTGAGAAACTTTAATACAAACACTATGTTATTTTGATTATCCTTACTTGTGTCTAAGTGCATCAAATATACCAATTGCTCGTTAGGGAGGTTTAAATCTTTCAACGTATTCGATATATCTCTTTTTCGCATATTTTCTCGAATTACTTTGTGACACCATTCAGCTAAGGAAAGCGGATTGTTTATGATTTTTAGAATGGTAAAAATTAATTGTATGTGCGACGGATTGCAATATTTTTGTTCACGTACAATAATGTCAAAACCAGGGAATACCTTGGTTCCGAAAGTCTCATCTTCTTCGAAGAAGTTTAATGATATTTTCTTTATATCATTATAATCTCGCGCGGTAACTTCAAAAGTGCTGGATGTTTTTTCTGGGCTCAAGCCATTAAGATTCCAGCAATAATGATGCAAATTTTAAGAAATTTCCTCCCTTTAGTAGATTGTACCCTTGATCTATTAATATTGCCAGGAATCGAAGGGGCCAAAAGGTAGTAACACCTTTGTCATCTTAGAAGTGCCAAAGATTTTCCGCAATGAACTCAGCAATTAGGGGATACTTAGGCATTGGAAGCTTTTGTAAGACAATTCTGAACGCCATGTTGGCAGCTAATCTAATACGATCAACTGTTGTCAACATTGCCCGTGCACTAAAGTTATAATATACTAAACCTGATTGTACTCTTAAGATTACTCTATCTGCCATGGGATTTTAGGTGATTTTAGTAGAAAGGATAATGTGGTAAAGTTTAGCTCTTCCACTACCTTTACTAGGACATATTCGCTCAATACTTTTTTTACATTATTCATACTGTGACCTTTTTATGTGTAATGATACATTGTGCAGACATAAAACGCAATGTTTCGGACGATGAATCTGGTTTATTTAATTGCGGAAAACAGGGGAATTTTATCATTTTTTTTTATTAATAAGTTAATATTACACCTAGTGGAGTAAGTAATGTTCCATGTAGATTACCTCTTTCCAGTTTTTCACTGGGCCAGTAATGACAATACGCGAGAGGACATCAGAGGTTGGCGTATCTGCAAATGCGTGATTTTAGTTTTTAAAAATGGTATATTTTGTAGAATTTAAGATAATTTGTTATTATCGAAATTATTAAGGGAATTGGAATTTACAGGGTTTTGGTTTCGGTTTTAACATTTTAGGTTAGAATTTAGAATCTTCTGTTAGTTATGTTAATGTTGTTATTTTTACTTTTATGAGCTTCTCTTTTTCTCTGGTGTGTTTTCTTACGTTTCAGAAATAATTTACTTCCTAGGGGTCTGTATTTTTCAGATTAAGGGTTGAATAAGAATTGGTTATAATATTGAATTTCCAGCAAGGTGTGGTTCATACCTTCATATTTGACGCATCTTGGATTTTTTTCTAGGTTATGGAAAATTTTGGGGTTAAAATTTTTGTATTGTTTCTTCAGAAATTCTTGACCTTTTAATTTTGTCTCTTTTGCACGTGCAGCGGCTGAGGATTGTTTTGATTTGACCGTGCCCTTGGGTTCCTCTTGAATTGATTCACCTTCAGACTCCTCGGAACTAGAAACTGATGACTCCGCATTAGAGCTTTAAGGGGTGGCACTTTGCGTTTATGAAATAGAACCTGCACTTTCCTTATATATTGCCTCTCCTCTAGAAGTAGAAGGTTTATTCTCCAATTCCCCTTTTTGAATTCTTGACTCGGGAGACTTGAAAAATTCTCGAGAGCTTCAAGAGGAATCGAATTTTTTGGCAGGGTTCCTCCATTGTTTAAATGCCATGTCTTCAGGGGGATGAGGCATTTTTTTACCAGGGTTTCCCTCCATGAAGACCATTCTTTGGGATTAACTTTAGATACGTTTATGTCATGATACTGTCATAGCTGGACATCTTTGAGAGTTTTGGGGTTCCAATGCAATATGCTTTATCTTATTTTTATGCAGAAGTTTATTATGTCCATAGCTTCTCGCAGATTTGTTTTTATTGGATCTTTGGGAGGAGTTTTCTTTATGATGTTATTAGGTGTCTATATAGCTCTGTTTAGTTCCTCCTGTAATGACAGGGGTCTCTCTATTGGGGTTGCTGGTGAGACCATATCGTCTGGAAATCTTTTTTTGGGGGGAAAGGGGTAGAAATTCTATCAGGAAAAAATTGGGTTTTGGGGGATAGCGTATAAGCAAGCTTTTCCGAACTTTCCGAGTATGAACTTTTCGGATATTTTGGCATTTGCGGCCTCATTGGTATTAGGGACTTTCTTTTGGGAACAACTAGGTTTTTCATAGCTAAGAATTCCTCGGTGATTTCTTCATCCCTATCATTTTCAAAATAATCTGGTTTGAAATTAAAAGGTTTTAGTTCGGCCAACCTTGACCGAGGTGGGTCATCTTCCGCGTCTGACGAATCAATAGACGTGGGTTGCGATACCCATCTTTCTGGAAGTTTGACTCTTTTTATTCGACTAGAGTGTGCCTTATAAGTTCTTCCATAATCGGGGTTAGCCATTTTAAAATTAAAATCGTTATCATACTCTTTGATTATTCTATACGGTCCAGAGTATTTATTGAAAAGTTTTTTACCTTCAGTTTTAGCTTCATTCTTTAGGTAGACACAATCTCCTATCTTTAAGTCTATTTTTCCTTTAACTTTTGGTAGGTTTCTTCGTTCTTGATATATTTTAGATTTTTCCAACTCCTGCCTAACTATCTTGAAAGTTTTCCTCATTCTATTTATAAACTCTGGTTTGTAATCTTCTGTGTTATTGTAATACTGTCGGGAGTCAATGATATCTTCATAAGGTATTCTGAAGTCACGGCCAAATAATAAAGAAAAGAACTTTCTTTAACTCTCTCCGAATAAGCAGCATTGATTATGTCGGATATATATGGTAAGAATTGATCCCAGTCATTCCTATTATCTTTTGTATAAATGCTTAAAGCATTCAAAAATAGTTTATGCCTATTTTCTATTTTACCATTTGGCTGTGGATGATAAGGATATGTCACCGATTTCTCTACACTAAGGAAACTTATTAAATCTTTTGTTATCTTTGAAACAAAAGTACTTCCGTTATCACTTTTTACCGTGTTAGGTATCCCAAATATTAAAAATATTTTCACCAATGTCTTGCTTGTGGCATAAGCGCCTTAATTTTTTAATGCTTTAGCGAAAGTAAATCTGTAAAAGTGATCTATGACCGAAAGAATACAGGTATGACCTTTGTTTTGGATAGGTAAGCCTCCACTAGTTCCATACAAGACAAATGAAATAATATCGAAAGGAAGCCTTGCTGCTGGAACTCTTCCCATTGGGAGATTAGGATAAGCTTGGAGATTTTTTCTCAAAATACATGATTCACATCTATTTATAAAGTCTTGAGTTTTGTTAACGCCAACGCAACGAAAAAGTATTATTTTAATTTATGGAAGGTTTTAGTTATTCCTAAGTGTCCACCTGTATCCGAATGAAAGAATTCAAACGGAGGTATTAGTAAGTTTTGTGGTAATACAGGGATTATTGAAGTTTTGTTTCTATTTGCCTCAGATGTAACAATTTTGCATAGGATTTCTTCATCTAGATCATAGTAAAAATTATCTATTTCTCTTCTAACAGTTTTGAATTTATCCGGTAACTTATCATCATTCACAAAATAAATAATAAGTGCTGGACATATTTCATCCTTATTTTGATTTTTTTTTTTTATATTCTCCAATGCTAAGGGAAAATAGTTACTCTCAGTTTCTCCTATTCTGCCTTAGCTTTGTTTTCCTTGTATTCGCTTTTACTCTTAGTATTGATTGCATAAATTTCTTCTTGCTTGGCTTCCGACGGGATATTTTCTGGGTATCTACTCAAGTAATCACGGGTTGGGTTTCGTTTGCCATTTAAATATTCGAATTCGTAGGCTAGGTCTTGTATTTTCATAGTCCATCTAGCTAGAATTCAAGTGGGGTTTTTGAAAGTGCGTAAGTATTGCAGGCTTTTATGGTCCGAACATAACTTAAATTTTCGACCCACTAAATAGTGTCTAACCTTGTCCAAATGGTGAATTACAGATAGTAGTTCTAGGTTTGTGGCAGAATAATTACTTTCACCTTTCGACAAAGTTCTGCTTGAATAGCATATAGCTCTTTCTTTTTCTTTCTGACCAGAGGGTCTCTGTAGAGGGTTAGAATCTTCTACAGGAATTATTTGAGAAATAATTCCTCCAATGTCCTTCGTATAGGCATCAGTCGTTACCACAAATTGTCCATTTTCGAAATCAGGTATCGATAATATTGGTTCAGAAGTGAGTGCATTCTTGAGATGGCCTAAGGAAGTTTGAGCATCCTGAGACCAAGTAATACTTTGGGGATTTCCTTTAGTTAATTCCGTTAAGGGTTTCACAATTTGGGCGTAATTGCGTATAAATTTTCTAAAACAACCAATCATTCCAAGAATTCCTCGCAATTACTTTATAGTTCGAGGGATTCTAAGATTTTTTACACATTTCATTTTGTCAGGATCTGGGGATATCTGACCTTGAGTCACCACTACTCCTAAAAATTTGATTTTAGGTTGAAATAAATTTAATTTTTTTAGCCGGTATTTTTCATTGCCCTTCTGAATTTCTTGAACAATTTAGCTAATGTTGCTAAATGTTCTTCTGCATTTTCTCTTACGCACATTACATCGTCTTCAAAGTGAACGATGTTATTTAATCCTCTCATTAGGTGTAACAAGGGTCAACATAACGTGCTTGAACTTGTCTTAAGTCCCAAAGGTACTCTTAGGTTATCGTAGGAACCGCATTCCGTTTTGGAAAACGCTGTTTTATAGACATCTTTTTCCGCACTCTTTTCTTGGTGATAGCCCTGCGTAAGATCTAAGGAGGTGAAAATGTTGTTTTTACTTGAGTAGGAGTCATGATTTTCCTCTATTCTGGGTAAGGGAAATATATCGCTAACCACTTACTTATTAAGGGCTCTATAGTCTACTTCAAGCTTAATGTCACCATTTTTCTTTGGGAGTAAGATGACAAGTGCTGAATACGGACTTATACTGGAGCGTATAATGTTATTTGCGCTTTCTTAGGCTTGTGCTTGTACAAGCACAATTCTTGTGCTTGTATGGGATAAGGTATGGCTGTTTCGCGACCGGTAATCCTGTGGTTTTAATTGAATGTTCATAAAATGGTATTAATCTAATATCTTCTTCAGGTGTGGAAAACATATCTTTAAAATTCCAGAATAACGCACATAATTGTTGCTTTAGTTCCACGTCATTAATGTGGTCCATGTTAAGCTTATTTGAAAATGATGATTTAGTTAGAGGGTATTTCTCATTTGAGGCATTAATGCTATTAACTAGATTTCTTTCGGAATTTTTCCACTTATCTAACTAACGTTCAGAAATAATTTGTACTTGGACAAGACGAGTTCCCTTTTTCAACGTAATTTTATCATTCTCCTGGGTATTTGTTACCCAAGTAAATCTTCTCCTTTATTATAGGTTATGATCTGTACTTTGCATAACAGATTTTCGGAAATTCCTTCCGACGGGAACGCAAACAATATTTCAGACTTATCATTTATTGGTTCGATCATTTGTGAAATTTGAATTCTTTCCATTGTTTTGGGAGGGACTTTCGTTTTTCGTACTGAAACTCATATTATTTTTCTTCAACTTTGTTTTCTATTACATTCAGACTAGTGCTTTGTTGCCTTAAGTCTTCCGCCGGTAATGTTGGTTCCGCATGAGTCGCGTTGGGGTTTATCACTTTTTTCCATAATTCCGATATTTTCATAATTTCATTAGACCTATATTGTTGCATAACAACTATTTTTGCTTTTATAGACTTAATCCACTCGTCGTTCGAATTCATTTTCTTACTATGGGAGGAGGACAAAATTCTGGAGACACGATATCCTATACGAGACAAAAATGAGGTACAAAAGATTGTATTTTATTCACTGTTGCATCCCCTTCCTCCACTCGTTGGGAAAAGAATTTGCAGGGTATACGAGAATCTCATTCGCTACGTCTAATAGCACTTTATTTGACTTTAAAATATTGGCGCCGATTATGGCTTCGTTTGAAAAATTTTTGTCTATTATGAAGTTGGTCAGGAAAATTCTATTATCTTTTTCACGTTTAGGCGAATTGAACCTGTTGTATCCAATTTATGCCCTGCTACACTAGTTAAATTGAGAATATTAAAATCCTTCCGTTGCCTAATTTACGAGGGTAATTTATTGAATACATATAAGTGTATTATGTTAACTGTCACGCCTGAATCTACTAATGCTTTAAAATAAATATTTGCCACACCAAAATCATTAAATATGGGTAACATATTATTATTATCACTAAAAGACGGTACCATTATTGGATAGGAACTATAGAAAATTCTGGCTCCCTTCTTGGTCCCTTCAACTCTTCTAGGGGGCCTGATTCGTTTCCCTGTGGGTTAATTTAGTATGTTGGTGCATGCAGTGGAGATTCCGTAGACATCTCACTGGCTAACTGATTGACATTTGTCTGTCGAGCTTGCCATGTATTGTTACGCGGGTTTGAATTTCTTACGCCGGTGGCTCGTGGTATTTGTTCATTTCGTAGCAACGGAAAATTTGCCAACGGGGAAAAATTTTCCGCTGTTTTTGCTCGTATTCCTATTAAATCTAGTAGGATATACTGTCTTTGCACTAAGCTGGTATATGTTTTGCCGAGTATTTGAGTTCGGGAACCGATAATTATTTTGTCTGTTGGGGGAAGAGTCTGTATACGCTGAGCCCTGTTGATAGGGTTGGGGGGTAATCCTCTATAACTTCCTGACCCATAGGCATTTGAGTTTAATCTCTCGAACAAACAGTTTTCATAATCTGGTGCTGTTGGGCCTTAATTGTTTCTATAACGGCACTCCCTTGCGATATGACCGGGACGGTTACACACATAGCATCTTATTATTGCTGAATTACTTCCATAATTTGTTGGCTTTGTAGGCTGAAAGCGTACAGTTCTTTGCCTAGCGGGCTCTTGTGGTCTACTTTTATTTGGTACTGGGGAATTATCTCTTGAAAAGAATGCAGGTGAAACTTCGCGTGGCGGTTTGGGGTTGACTTGCCTACGCTATTAATTGATGATTTTTTGTGTTGTGACACTATCGCATCAATTCTATTTGTAGTATGGCTTGGCATATTGTTTCAATATTTTTAGCTATTAATAAGCAATACAATTTAGGGGTAAGCCCTTGCTTGAAGGAATGTAGAATAATTTTTTCATATAATTAACTGGATCCTTTCCCAAATTTTGCTTCAACTGAAACCCTTATATTGTGTAGATATTCTCTCACATTCTGTGTTTGGTCAAAACATACTGTCCCGTGTTTTAATTTATTTTTTGAAATCGTTTCGATAAATCTTTCTCGGAACGCTGTTAGTAATTTGTCTATTGAATTTATTGGGAGATTTTTATCTTCCCCTATAGTAATCTCGATTTACTTTAGGAAGGTTAGGGCTTGCCCTCTTAATCTAAAGAGTAGTATGCTTACTAGTGGTTTTAGCTCTGTTATAGTTATCTCTACAAAGTGGGCTAATTGGATAGTAAATTCGTCTATTTCTGATAATCCATCATGTTGAGGAATAGATTTTGTTATTTCAATATTTTTAACGATTAATTTTTGCGCTATTAATTGGTCGCTTAGTTCTTTTGGCATATTAGCAATTTTTTCAAATAATGAATTTGTTTCATAAAATTACACAAAAACAATCGTTTGACCTTTTTTACTTAGCCTACTAAGGAGAAACTACTATTTATCTCCTATGTGAGATATTCTTAGATGGTGTCCCTATTATTAGCTTAAGGGTATTAGGCTTAGGTACTATTTCTTATAAGTCCGTATCTCTAAGTAGAATGTAATGAAGAAAAAAAATTGTAGTGTGACTAGTTTTTGTGTTTACCTCCAAGTTTACAGGGGCCGCCTCACTTATAGTGGGGGGATTTTAAATTATTTATTTACTAATGGAGGAAAATGATCATGCATTGACTCTTGACGTTACTGTTGAAGAACTCCTAATGTAGAAGCGTAGCCATAATATCCAGAGTCAAACTCTTTACCAAGTTCCTTTAATGCTACATGTAAATCAGGTTCCTTTTGGGTGTGATTTCTGGTGAAACATAGAGCTAGTTAATTACTACAAATCGAGATACTGACATATATAGAAGAAAAACACAATTGAGAAAGTAATAGATTTATTGTGACTTACATTGATATGGACAGCAGCGTACGAATATAAGACAAGAGCTTCAAATCTCTGACTAAAACATACCTCAATACTCTATGTGCATCGAATCTAGTCTGATACCTGAATGCCTCGAAAACATATTTTCACTAAGATATATCACTGATTTTGCTTCTGATCACTAAAAACTAACTCACGATTGGACCCACTCATTTTGGGACCCCTCCCCCCACTCTTATTATGCTAATAAAATATTCTTATTGTGTTTTACCACAGTCCAATAGTTTTATCGCAATTATCAATTATTTAAACCTCACATTCCTAAAGAATTCCATACTTTGTTTTAGACAATGATCTGAAATTGTCGAGTACTTTTTGCGAATATTCAAATCCCTCTGGTTTCAGATATCAAAGGAACGCACTTTCTTTGGATTTCCAAATCAACTTGTATTTTCTGCTCCTGAAATCTGTCAAGAACATTTGGAAATGCTAAAATCTCTTTTGTTCACAGGAACAAAGAATGTGAAGTTTTTGCAAATTATGACTTTTGTTTTTGGCTTAAAACTCAGGTTGGTCTGTGAATGCTAATCATTTCTTTTATTTGTTGTTTTAAAAGAATATCTGATTGAGAAACAAGCTGCAAGTATTTTCCCCTCGTTAGAAACTAGACAGAAGTTTCAAATGGGAAATAAGAATACCTCGTGAAATATTTGGGGATATTTTTATCAGCACGGCTGTTCTTTTCTTGTTAAAATTAAAGGGATGTTATCATTAAAGTATTTTTAAAATGAAAAAGTTTCTTTTATTTGGAGAGGAAAATTTAAGTTATTTTGTTTTTTTTTACGGTAGAGGATTATTTTGATAGACTTTGTCTTAAGGAGCACAGGAAAGGCAATGGGAGACCACGGAGTCAAATGGGGAGGAAAAAGTCACCCGGACTTAGATTATGCTGAGGATTTAAGCATCCTAGATGAAAGTGTAAGCAAAATGAGTGAACTTTTAGAGGTTTTGAGAGTCCAGGGTGCTCGAAAATATTTAAAAACTATTGTTAAGAAGAATAAATCACTAAGGATAGGAATAAGTGAAGATAAAAAGGAGACGTTGGGTAACAAAAAGTTTGATCAGGTGGGCAGCTTCACTTAACTTGGTAGTATTATTAGTAAAGACGGTGGTAGCAGTGAGGATGTTAAAAGTAGAATAGCCATGGCTCTGGTTGTTTTTCCGCATTTAAAAAAGTTTGGAAGAATAGGAAGATGAATCTGCAAACCAAGATCAGAATATTAGAAGCTTCAGTGATGACAGTGCTCAAACATGGCTCTGCAGCATGGGCGCTCCAAAAAGCAGATGAATATTTGCTAAACGTTTTCCTGAGAAATTGCTTACGGATTTTTATGGGTACCTGGCTGACTGACCGTATTTCAAACAGTAGGCTGTACGAAAAATGTGATTCAATCCCACTTTCTAGGGCTATAATGAAAGAAAGGCTGAGGTGGCTAGGGCACGTTTGGCGGATTAAGGATGAGAGATTACCAAAGATTGTCCTTTTCGGCCAACCATCTGAGGCTAAAGAAAAAGCAGGTCGGCCTCATATGAGGTGGGAAGACGTCATAAAGAAAGATTTAAATGAAACGGGAAGTTTCTGGGAGGTTGTAAAAGCGAGACTTTGAATATATTGGGATAGAGGAGGAGCTTGCATAGCTGTGCCGGCCTCAGGTAGCTTGGGGCTGCGGTGAGTTGTTAATAATAGTAGTAGTATATAGCTTGATGAAAAACTTATGTTATGCAAACATATAACAGAGAGGGAAGCTACTGTGCTCATTGGAGCTGTCCGTTTAATAAAAATTCCGGCCTTATATTATATCCATCAAATCCCCTTCAGCGTCTCTTTTGCGATTGGCTGAACAATCTTAGTGTTTTTACACTAAATCTATAAAGAAACGAGAGAATAAAGTCATTCATTTTGACTTAGGAATGATGTTTCTTTATTTAAAAATTAAAGATATTTCAGCAACTATGCAGAAATCAAATTGTGAATTTTGTACCAATGGAGGTAGGATTTAGGCTCTAAGCCCCTAGTATACCTCTGTCCTTATGCATATCATCAAATGTGATTTTTGGTCATAGACCTCATCACTGAGGTGAGACTAAACTTCTCCCCACCACAATCACTCAAACTGAGACGTTATCTTCAAATCGTCTAGCATAGAATAAGCATTCTAGCATTTTAAGCCGTTGTTCACAATTTAATAGTAGGCCCGTGGCCACCCGTTTTGTAAGAACACAACTTCACTGCTGCGCAGAGCTAATGCCACTCAGCATTGGCAGCAGTGGACTGTTGTTGTGTATAAGCCCCTAGTTTAGTAGGGTGGTTTTCAGATGGTTTTTAAAAAAATAATTCAGAAGTGGCATCATAGTGCTGCTGTTGCCCATACGCTCCTAGTCAGAATGTTTGTAAGAGTGACGCCATAAGTCTTTTAAGCAGGCCCATAGGGGGTATACCTGAGGTTGCTATCCTCTTAAGATGCATGTGCTATGGATTATTGACTTATTAAGTACACCTGGTTGTTGTATAATAGTTAATTGTTTACCAATGGAAATTTATTGAGGATGACATAGTTTTGCTTGACTTGTTTGGAAAGAGCTTATGCAAGATTTGGTGCACGTACCTCAGTGTTGAAAAAGGGTTCAGAGCCTCAACATCGTTAATATTGATTTTCGTTCTTTTCATATTATTTAATAATTAGTGCTTTTACCCTGCTGGAAGTTGAGGTTGCTAGCAGCAGTGAAATGAAACCAAGAGTGACCAATGTTGCAGTAGAAATTACAAGGGGTTGTCTACTACACCTTGAATGGGATGAAATGTTTACAAGATACGTGATATCATTGAGCAAATTCAAATTGGAAGAATAGTTATGTTTTGCAGCAAAAGTGAATAAAATGCATATACAGAGACTAATAGATAATCAAAATGCATTAGTAAAATATATTGAAGACAATGATTTGATCCAGCATGTCAAAAAGGAATAACCATGTTGCTATTCTATTTTTTGAAAATAAAAATTTGTTGAAATTGAAAAAATGTTTCTCATATTAGATATTTTACTGACGACGAGAAGGTAGAAAAAATCATCATTCTTTAGCTTTATTAATTAAAAAACTTTTTCCACAAATAATTTTTTCAAAGAAAAGTAAAGAACTCCATTAAACAAAAAATGAGCAAAAATAAAATCAAATAATCTACCAAGCTCGAAACTACCACAAATCAGCATCGATAAATAAATGAAACCCAAAACGAACAGAAATTACAACAAATAACCGAGTCAAACTCAAAAGGAGCAGAAATTAACATAATTTGGGCGCAAAACCCCTGTGTCTTCCCAAAGCCAGAACAAAATTTGCACTTTACTGAAAAAATATAAATGTTTTAATTTTATAACTCTAATAAATCAAATAGTTTTAACATTTTGATTATTAAATACCGGTATACGTATATTAAACTGACAAAGCAGTTCTGGCCTGGAAGGCATAGGGGTTTTGCGCCAAACTTATGTTAATTTCTGCTCGTTTTGAGTTTGACTCGGTTATTTATTGTAATTTCTGTTCGTTTTGGGTTTCATTTATGTATCGATGCTGATTTGTGGTAGTTTCGAGCTTGGTAGACTATTTTATTTTATTTTTGCTCATTTTTTGTTGAATGGAGTTCTTTACTTTTCTTTGAAAAACTTATTTTGTGGAAAAAGTTTTATTGATTAATTTCTGTTTGTTTTATATTGACATACTCTTTTCAGGGAAAAAGAAACTAACACTTTAAATCTTTTCGTTTTTTAAGACTGTATAGTTTGGCCTGCTATTTGTATGCTGGAGAAAATTTTTTAGAAATTTTTAACAACATAAACCATTTTAAAAATCTGGACACAAATAGTACTGTTTAGCTTAGTTTCGTACCTCCACTAGTTGACCTGAAATGGAAAACTTGATGCCATTCGCAAAAAAATCTGTTTACTTACTTTGATAGCTTGGATACACTTACACTATTTTGATTTGGTTTAATTTTAAGAGCAGAAGTAGCCTCGAACAATTTGAATATAATACCCTCAGTCGTTCTTGCGATACTACTGAGATGCCTTATTGGGAATTAGCATTATCACAGTGAATTTTGATTTAATCTTAAGGCAACATTTAGTTTTTAAACATAATGGGCCAATGGGAGGGTGGGAGTGGAAGGGGGATTTGTTGCCCTCCAATCACTTTCGACTATTAAAAAGGGCATCAACCCTTTCTATTTTCAGTTGAATGAGCCCCTTTCGAAGATCCCACGAAAACTCCTTCGATACGAAGTGCCCTGGTCTAAACAACAACAACAACAGATATTACTAATCACTTTCGACTATTAAAAAGGGCACTACCCTTTGAATTGCCAATCGAATTAGCCTTTTTTTAAGTTTCTACGACAATGCCTTCTATAAAAACCTTATATTAGCCAAGGGCATAACTAAAAACCCTTGCCCTGAGAGTTGTGGGAGAGTGTCCTTCTCAAAAACATATATTCTATCTGGAAATCAACTAGCCTACGCTAAACAAAATGGCTATCTAAAAAATTTTTATTGGATGTGTGTGGGTCAATGATGGGTGTGGGGGGGGTGGGGCTAGTTGCCCTAAAATCAGTTTCGACTATCAAAAAGGGCACTAGCCCTTTGAATTTCCAATCAGATGAGCCCCTTTTGAAATTGCTATAATAACCCCTTCTATAAAAACCTTATATACCCCAGGACATAACTTAAAACCCTTGCCCTGAGGGTTGTTGGGAAGTGTCCTCCTCAAAAATATATTTTCAATATGGAAATCTACTACGCCGAACAAAATGGCTATATCAAAATTTTGATTGGATGTGTTTGGGGGAATGATGGGCGTGGGGGGCTAGTTGCCCTCCAATCCCTTTCGACTTTTAAAAGGGGCGCTAGCCCTTTGAATTTCAAATCAAATGAGCCCGTTTTGAAGTTTAGGGCGTAACTTAAAACCTTTGCCTTGAGGGTTGCGGGGGAGTGTCCTTCTCAAAAACATATTTTCTATCTGGAAATCAACTACGCTGAACAAAATGGCTAACTCACAATTTTGATTGGATGTGTTTGGGGGACGGATGGGCGTGGGGGAGGGGGGCTTGTTGCCCTCCAATCACTTTGGACTATTAAAATGGGTGAACGCCCTTTGAATTTCCAAACGAATGAGCCTGTTTTGAAGTTTCTATGGCAACGCCTTCTATATAAACCTTATATGTCCCCAGGGCATAACTTAAAACCCTTGCCCCGAGGGTTGTGGGGAGTGTCCTGCTCAAAAAGATATTTTCTATATGGAAATCAGCTACGCTGACAAAATGCCATCTCAAAATTTTGATTTGATGTGTTTTGGGGAATGATGGGCGTGGGGGGGGGGGCTAGTTGCCTTCCAATTACTTTCGACTGTTAAAAAGGGCACTAGCCCTTTGAATTTCCAATCGAATGAGCCTGTTTTGAAGTTTCTACGACAACACCTTCTATAAAAGCCTTATATGCCCCGAGGGCTTAACTTAAAACCCTTGCCCTGAGGGTTGTGGGGAATGTCCTCCTCAAAAACACATTTTCTATCTTGAAATTAACTACGCTGATCAAAATGGCTATCTCAAAATTTTGATTGGATGTGTTTGGGGGAATGATGGGCGTAGGAGGGGGGGGGGGCTAGTTGCCCTCAAATCACTTTCTACTATTAAATAGGGCACTAGCCCTTTCAATTTCCAATCGAATGAGCCTGTTTTGAAGTATCTACGACAACGCCTTCAATGAAAACCTTATATGCCCCCAGGGCATAACTTAAAACCCCTGCCCTGAGGGTTATGGAGGATTTTCCTCCTTAAAAACATATTTTCTATCTGGAAATCAACTGCGCTGAACAAAGTGGCTATCTCGCAATTTAGATTGGATCTGTTTGGGGGAATGATGGGCGTGGGGGGGGGGCTAGTTTCCCTCCAATCACTTTCGACTATTAAAAAGGGCACTAGCCATTTGAATTTCCAATCGAATGAGCCTGTTTCGAAGTTTCTACGACAACACCTTCTATAAAAACCTTATATGCCCCCAGGGCATAACTTAAAACCCTTGTCCTGAGGGCTGTGGGGGAGTGTCCTCCTCAAAAACATATTTTCTATCTGGAAATCAACTGCGCTAAACAAAATGGCTATCTAAAAATTTCGATTGGATGTTTTTGGGGGAATGATTGGCGTGAGGGGGTGGCTAGTTGCCCTCCAATCACTTTCGACTATTAAAAAGGGCACTAGAACTCTCACTTTCTAATCGAATGAGCCCCTTTTGAAGTCTCTACGACGACCCCTTCTATGTGAAGTGCCCTGCTTTAAAGACAAGAAAATTATAAATTGTACATTGTCAACATTGATCTTATATGCCCTCAGGGCATAAATTAAAACCCTTGCCCTGAAGGTTGTGGGGGAGTGTCCTTCTCAAAAAGATATTTTCTATCTGGAAATCAACTATACTGAACAAAATGGCTATCTCAAAATTTTTATTGGATGTGCTTGGTGGAATGACGGGCATGGGGGGGGGGGGTTAGTTGCCCTCCAATCACTTTCGACTATTAAAAAGGGCACTAGCCTCTCCAATTCCCAATCGAAGAAGCGCTTTTCGAAGTTTCTACGACAACTTTTTCGATAAGAAGTGCCCAGGTATGGAAAACAAAAACAACCAAAAAGCAAAAAATTGTGCCCACATCGTTCTTTACTTAGGCAGCGCTAGCGCTCTGCCTATGATTAGTCTATAATAAGCAGTGAGAGTTTCAAGATTAAAAACTGCTGGATTTGAGAAACAAAAAATCATGCGGAATCTTGTGACTTTGGAAAAATGTTTGATTCTAAATTATTACATTCAAGAGTTATCAGTGCAAAGGAAAATATTCAACAAAGAATAGTTGACGATATTACGAAAGGTGAGCCTCCATCTCTGGATTATTTTATAAGACTTGTACGTCATGGACCAAATGCATTTACTCAATTTATTGACATAATAATCGAAACAAAACTAAATGATGTTGTGCATTTGCTTTTGAACACTACCTAGAAATTCTTTTAAGACTAACATGTTTTTGCATGGTAACAACAAATAAGAGAAAAAATCCTGACCAAATAGGTTTTGCGACGTCACTGGATTACTCCTCCTCTCTAAAAGTAAAAAGAACATTCATTTTATCGATCGCAAATCAGTTTCCTTTTGGAAGTCAGACAGTCGGTAGTTAAAAAATGTTCTACATATTTCTAATATGTTTGTTTACATTAGGCAGCTGATCATCCCGTGAGAATTTTAGTTTTGTTGACGACTATGAAGAGAAGTGTAGATTATGCAATCCTTGTATATTGTGTAGAGGATATGCAGTGCATATTAAAGATTGTAATTCCTGTCTTGAAGATGTTTGTGACTCTCATACTAGAGGTTTTCTATGCTCCAATTGTCACTATGATGAGTGTGATCAGTGAGAAAATACCCTCGTATCATTGGAAAAAATACTGAACATGATTTCTGTTTATTTTTAAAAAACTGGTATCGTCGTGGTTTTAAATTTTGAGAGAAAAAACCTGGTCTGTGCTGCAATTGCTGGAAAACACAAGAGAGTCTGGTTTTTACGACATCGCTTTGAAAACAATGGTTACTAGGATTATAAATCTACAGATTTTTATTTGCCTGTTACGGAAATTGTTTCCTTATATAAGAATATCAGGTGTGACAATGCTTCAAATAAGTAAATTGAAACATGTGAATTTTATAATATGAATCAGAATAGTATCACTGACTTTACCAAGAGATATAATAAAAGTGAAGTTATATTGTATTGTAGAAAATGTGACCTTGACTTTCCATGCCAAGATCAGTACAAGTTGAATTTCGATGATTTACCGCCACTTGTCGTTGTCGATATTCACCTATACGTGGAAGAAGAAATCTAAAACATCAAGACAGAGACTTTTATTGTGCATACATGCGGTTTATGAATAAACAAATTCACAAAAATTCTTAAAACACTCTTTTCTAAGGGCACTGAAATAAAAACTGTTTTGTTAGGAAAGGTTATTCTCCACAATAAAGTCGTTCAATCAAGGATTGTCGACATAAATACAGAGGAATTCACTGTAAGTATAGCCATGTCATCGTAAAATAAAATATAGTGGTGCATAAAAATCATAGCTTTTGGTCAATAAATCTTCCACTGTTCTTTGCTGTTTGAAAGATGCATACCCAATGGACCGTCTACGGGCTACTATTAACAATGATAATGATATCGCTAGCGTTATGAATATATTAAACTAAATCTGAGGGCATGCAACAGGTTTTGTGTTTGGACATGTAGGGATCCAAATTGAATATGTTGAGTATTAGATTTGTGTAAATGGTGCCAAGTCTAATAGAACACTGCAATCGAGGATAATTTCCTCAGAGGTTTAAGTTTGATTTAGAGACGTTAATGCTATACTCTCCGTCAACGGTTTGGCATAGGTACACTCTAATCGTACAGTGCCTGTTCGGACAATACTCATATCTCGATTACCAGACAAATTCAACACAATAATCCCATGAGTTTTTACGAAGATTGTATCGGTTACACCATTTTCAAATAGTTACGAACCTTGATGTAGGGATTGCATTGTCAATTCATATAGTGTCCTGTAGGATTTATCAAAGGATAAATTCTAAAGAGGAATTCCATTTTCTTTACACACAAGAGAGGAAAGTCCAAACATTTCAAATTGGTGTGGTGATTTTGTCCGTGATCCCATTGCACTAGCACTTTCTACTAAAGCCAAAGTGAGTTTAGAAGGAATTTGGCCATTGATAAATGAAGAATCGGTCTAGGTACATGATCCCGTAGCAATTTGACGTTGATTCGTGATTTATGCGGAACTAGCACTTTCATATTATATCCACTAGCTCTTAATTTTTCAACTGCCATAGCAACAGCACTCATAACCTGTTGTTTTCGTACATGGAATAATGCCAAAATGAGAGAGACTGTTGCATCAGGTGTTGTGGCAAGAACCTTTCGTGAAATATAATTGGACAGAGCAAGATGTAGCTTTTTGTCAATCTTGACATTGGGAGGAATCAATTGGTGCACTTTAAATGTTTCACGATTTATTTTCCCAATTAAGTGTAAATCACGTAAATCTTTTTCTTAAAAGTTCTTAATAGGATTTAAATTGCATTTAATATAGCTCCCCCCCTCCAGTACCCTCCCCCCTGGGGTTGCAGGCTAGCACCCTCCAGTTTTCTATAATAGATAGTTCTTTTTTGCTTATATGATAATATGACATTTTCATCCTTTATTTTCTGTCGTGTTTTTTTCTATGTTTTATTGCATGTCAATTTGCTTTCATTTACTTTGTCTGTGTTTTTTTTTAAGTATAACCTTTCGGGCGACTAGGACATGCATTTCCCTTTTATTAATATCTTGAATGCAAATACTCCCCGGAGTGTATCAAATTTGGCAGTTAACATGCCGTCCTAACGACTGCCAAGAAATGGGAAATCTCACCAATATCAGGTCACCCAGGGGATGGGGCAGGGTCGGTGTCACATGGGTTAGATGCCCTGTCAGTGTGGAGTATTTTGTGGGGGCATTATGATTGGCTTGGGCTGAATCACGGGATCCAGAACCACAATTTTTATTAGGAAATGGCTGAAATATTTTTTGGGGAAGATGTAGCGATGTCATGGGGTGTTTAATATCATCCATAATTTACCAAGGTAATAAGCAATGTCATTGACTAGTATACTCTAGTGCTTAAAAGGCAGGAGGTGGAACCTATTGTTAGGTTATTGTGAAATAACCATGAATTTATCTTAGCGAAAAGGGGATATTTCCTAGCTCTTAATGTGGTTTAAGTTGAATCTAATATTGCTGCCCTCTCCCCTGCCCTCAGGGGTTGCAGGCTAGAAGCCACCAGTTTTCTAAAATAGATTGTTCTTTTTGTGAATATGATAACATGACTTTTTCATCTTTTATTTTTTTTCGTGTTTTTTAGTTGTCTTTTTTATGTTTTATTGCCTGTCAATTTGTTTTCATTTACATTGTCTGTGTTTTTTAAGAGGCAGTCTTTAGTACGAGTAAGACATGCATTTCCCCTTTATTAATATCTTGAATGCAAATCCCCCCCCGGAGTGTATCAAATTTGCCGGTAAACACGCAGTTCTAACGAAAGGCAAAAAATGGAAACCTCACTAATATTAGGTCACCCAGGAGATGGGGGAGGGGGCGGTGCCACATGGGTTAAATACTCTGGTAGTCTGGAGTGTTTTGTGGGGCATTAGGATTGGCTTGGATTAAATCACGGTATTCAGAACCATAATTTTTATTAGAAAATGCCTGAAGAAAGTTATGTTTGGGGTGTGGGGGGGGTTCATGTAATGTCATTGTGGCTTGAACTACAGCTTAAAAGTTAAGGTGTGGACATTAAACAGTTTTTCCCATGGAAGAGATGAAAATCTTGGAGGTAGCAGTTCTTAATATGTCTTAAATTGCATCTAATATCACTCTTCCTTCCCTACCCTGTGGGTTTGCAGACTAGAGGCCCCGGTTTTCTATAATGGATGGTTCTTTTTTGCGTATATGATATTATGAAATGTTCATCTTTTATTTTTTGTCGTGTTTTTTAGCTGTCTTTTTATGTTTTATTGCTTATCAATTTGTTTTCATTTACAGTATCTATGTTTTTAAGATGTAGTCTTTAGCACGAGTAAGGCATACATTTCCCCTTTATTAATATTTTGAAAGCAAATGCCCTCCTAGAAATAGATGTTTTTACATATACGTGCCAAATTTCGATGTAAACACGTGGTTCTAATGAGTGCCAACAGATGGGGAATCCCAGGTGTCGTGCCATAGTTTATTTTTAGAATATTGTTCAAGATATAAAATATTGACAAAGGTTTCATGGACAACTTACTTGGGGTGCAGTACCACTGGAATGGAATAACCTTTCGAGTCCTAGTGGGGTCAAGAACCCTAGAAAAAAATGAATGGCGTTTCGAGCGAAAAAAACGCCAAAAAAGAAAGGCTTTTGGGCGAAAAATATCAAAATGGTATTATCTGGCAGTGATGGGTGAGTAATCATTACGCAAACTTGCATAAAGTTTGCACAGCCATTAAGTTAATGAAAAAAGCTTTCGGGGTTTTGAGCGAAAAAAGAAACGCCGAAAAAGAAAATGTCTTGAGGGTTTTTGGCGAAAAATGCTAAAATGGTATTATCTGGCAGTGAAGGATGCGCAGTCATTACATAAAGCGTGTACCGCCATCAAGCTATAAAAAAAGAATGCTTTAGGTGTTTCGCCGTCGTTACGTTACAAGTGGGGATTCCCCCATGGGTTCCTGTGGAAGGGTTACGTAAATTGCGTCAAGCATATTAGATCTGTCTGTTTGAAATTGGGTAAGTTGTATGACGTCATTGGAGTCCAAAGGGTGTGTCATGGAGTCTTGCCAAGTGTGTTCCCTTTAATACAGCCGGTAACTGCACTGTGCAGGTGCGAGGGGTTGGTAGCTCCACTTATCTGGCCCTTTAAAGGCGAGGGTGTGTCGCGTGGTGTAACATACGCTTCAAACGGGGGCGTGTACTGCGACGTCATAATTTCTCTATTATTACTACTTTTCTATTATACGGGCCACATTCCAAGTAGTTAAAACACACGGAGATTTCGCCTAGTAACAAGACATACTCAGGAAAGGGCTGTGTCATGGAATAAACACCTGACCTAACCATTGAACTCTTGCCAAGGGTGGGAATTTTGACAGGTGTGACGTCAGAGGGCATGCGTTTAAAATCCTATAGAAAAAGGGAGGGCATGTGTTTGAAACTGAAGGGGGGCATGCGCTAGAAACAGGGGTGAGAGGTTAGGAGCTTATTATTAAAACTTGTGTATTAAACGGTTAACATTCCAAGTAATCATATAATATAAAACTGAAATCGTTTAAATCTTGCCAGCCATCACCTAAAAACAGTTTACTGTATTGTACAGGTGTGTCACGTGACGTCAGAGGGCACGAAAAACAAAAGAGTGTGTCATAGAAACACACCTGACGCAACCGAACCATTGAGCTCTTGCCAAGGACATTGAACTCTTGCCAAAAGTGGGAATCTTGCCAGCTGGGGACAGGTGTGAGGGGTTAAGAGCTCCACTTGTTAATTTCACTTCGTTAATTTCCGTATTCGGCCGGTAGAAAGCAGAGTGGCCCCACTACTGGCAGCAATTAAAATAAACTTGAGAATCCAAACATAGTGTCGTGTAAGCCCCACCAAAAAACCTATGTTATCTACATAAGTAAACATTATATTAAGGGCTACTTTGACTACTTTTTATTGGTTACTATGATCATTTTTGACGCCAGGGGGCTCTCCACTTGATTAGCATCTTGAGGGAGAAACATCTTGATAAAAAAAGAACTTCTCTTAGAAAAAAACCCCAAAGTATTACCTAACAAACAGGTGTACAAAATAGATCAATAATCAATAATACCTACGTCTTGAGGGGCTAGAAACTTCAGGTGTACCCCCTATGGGCCTGCTCAAAAGCCTTATGGCCAGGGCTTCCACTTTTCGACTTCAATTTTCCTATTTTTTATATCAGTTTTCTATTAAATTCCCTATGTTTAGGTCTGATTTCTCCCTTTTTTTTCTCACTAGAAAGAAGAGATGTTTTGCTTTACATTTCCGCACAATCTACAAGGTTGCATGATTAGATGCTGCATAGAGCAGCATCAAATTGTTATTTTTTACTTCAGTTAATGATATATAAAATCTTTTTCACTACCTAAAACACATAAGAAAGTTTAATTAAGCTGCTTCTCCAGCACTTCATCGCACTTGGCGTTTGCCTTCGTCTTGAAGCCAGTGACAGCTTTCGGTATGCTGACAGTGGATAAGGTTTTATCTTCGTTTTTTCAAGCAGTAATTAACTCGAACAGGTGAGAATAGTCTGACATTTTTTAGACTATTTTGGATGTCTGTTTTGAATAATTTAAGGGGACTAAACAAACGCTCAGTCGGTACATTGCTGAAAGGTAAAGAGAAGACCAGTGATATGCGCTTCCGCAATTCCGGATACTTGATTTTGCCACTGCGAGTTTTCTAGACTAAATATCTTTATCCAGTACTGCTCAACTGACAGGATTCCAACGCGGGCATCTCCCAAATGAAGCTCAGTGACATCATTCATGCCTGTGACCTCCATTCTACGTTCTTTTTCTGGAGGCAACACTATTCTCTTAGGACAGGAAATCTCAAAAACAGTGGCCTTAGAGATTTTGGTGTCAAATTTCTTGCATTCCTTGGTTCAACCAAAGCGTCTTGGAAGGGTCTTGGATGTGCTTGATTAGGACTATATATTATTTTCCACAAGACTGGTAAAAGAGATCAATATTATCACTTGGCCTACGAGTCCTAGCATCTACGAGTCCTTGCATTGAATTGGTTGCAGCTATTCCCATATATATTTGGTCTAAAGGCAGGTAATAATTTGAAAGGTAAGGATCCAGTTTGTTAAACAAAGCAACACTGTGAATATAGTCCAGTTTCATGAAGTTAGACGCAACATCATTCACAAGTTTACTGACACTTGCCTTTAGGGAGTGAAGAAGTGGAAGCTCAGATTGAAAAACTTTGTTGAATTCGTTGGAGAGGCCAAAAGAGCAGTCCATGAATTCAAGCTATGGCTTTGTCAACTTAGTTTGTAATGTTGACAAGATAAGGTCATTGTTGCAGTTGGGTCGTCAAACACGGTTTCTATGAAATACTGAGTGATAGCAACCCGATGTTCAATAAGCCTCTTTATGCAGGCCTGAAGGAACAACCAACGGGTTTATCGTGGTGCAAGAAATGAGAGTGCTTTAGATTCAAAGAACTCCTGAAATTCAGCGCACTTATCTCGTATGGAAGCGCTTCTGGAAAAGTGGGCATAGATATTTTGCGCCAAGTCTTCTAGTGTCTTGGGAAGTGACAAGCATGCATAGGATGAACATAAGTGAATAGGATGGCATGAGCATTTTACATTCAAGATGTGTTGCACCATGGCTTTCATTAGCGCTGAAGCAGATACATTAGCTCCAAACCTGACGTTAGTAGTATTTGTACAAAGTCCAACAATTTTTTGCTAGGGAATCAATTTTTTTTTCAATGACTTGTTTGATGCAGTTAGTAAGACCCTCAGCCAATCCATCAATAAATTCATTTTAGAGATGGTAAAGGTCAGGGGGTAAAGTTCATTTCCGACGCAAATACATGTTAGATTTTGATTCGGGATGCAATTCTGCCAATAGAGGGGGGTTTATTTCTTAGTTACCTGAATAATCCGTTCATATAAACCTTGCCCACAATTGCTGCATAGCCTAACTAATACTCCCTTATGTCGGTAGTTTACACCAATCAAAGCCATTGCATAAAAAATAAAATAAATACTAGGCTACCTAAACAATATTCCAGGGTTTAGCTTTTTGAAATTTCGGCATTTACAGCACCCTAAGCCAGTGTTGGTACAAAAGCTTTTTTTAAAACCGAGCATACGCAATCTTTGACAATTTTTCAGCCTTTTGTTTGAAAAAATTTAAATTTTCCCTAGAAATCCTTGCTTTATCCCAGATTTCCCTAAAAACCCTTACTTTACCCCAGATTTCCCTTTGTCCCTAGATTCAAAATAAGTGTCCCTAAAAGAAGTGATATCTCCCTAAAATAGGGTAATCTCCCTAGAAGTGGAAGTCCTGCTTATGGCATCACTACTACTGTTTGGTAGGATGGCTCCCTAAATCACTTTGGAAAAGTAGTTCAGACCTAGAATCAAGTCATCTTGGTTATCTTTGTATTTACAAGCTAAAAAAAAAAAAATATAAATACTGTCTTAGTGTCTTCAATCCTGAGTAGGTTGATTTTACCCTGCCCCTGCGTTCAAATGGCTCTTAGTAGTTGGAATTACCAATTACCTCCGATAAAAGGAAAAGGTTATTAGACTGTAAGTCTTCGCACTGAAGTCTAATCAATGAATGATGAGACCAAATGACTCATAATAATCTGGTTTTTATGCCAGGATTTACGTTAATAAGTAATAGTCTTCTATCACAATAGTGGATGTTAAAAGAAAGTTATCTTCGCTGCAAGAGACTTGAACCTATATTCCGGCTTGTAACTGGTTGCCTAAATGAAAATTCAACATCTTATAGGAAAGACAATTTTGAGGTTTTCTGCTTTTACTAAACACCAGTCAAACTTCTAGTGCTCCACTTTTTGTTTTGCCTAAAACTCTTCAAGAGTAGAATATATCTTGTATATTTAGGACAGTCTTTTTGAAAGTACACTGTAGGCTGGAGGATTAAGACAAATATACTAGTACACGTGTGCGGTATCAAAACAATCTACATTAGACTGTTTGGGTCTGTCTACCCTTGTTGGACTTCAGAATGCGTTAGAATTGTCAAGATTTGATTCAGTTACGAGGGAAGGTAGGAATGTTCGGTAAAGCTACTAGCTTGTTGGCAAATATTTAGGTATTGGGTTCGATGCTTGATGAGTAGTCAGTGCTTGTCATTGGCTTCTCAACTAGATAAAATAAATTTTATTTCAAATGAAAGTAAGGAGCAACCTTAAAGCTTAAAGTAAACGGAAACTATTCCGTATAGGAGGGGCTGTCCCCTACTGAGCGACCCACTCTTTACACCAAGTTATACTTTATTCCCTCTTCTCCTAGAACAATTGCTCAAACAGAAGGGCTGAATTTTCAACCACTATGAAACTTTAGCGTAAAGAGTGGGTAGGGGTGGTCTGAAAGGGGCAGTCCCCCTCATATGCGGGATTAGTTATATATGTTTTTTACTGTTTAATGTCAGACCTTACTTTCATTTCAAAAATCTTCCTTTTATTTCATTTTTAGTTGTTTTTCAAATCATACCCAGCCCCATCAAAATAGGACGGGGGGTTATCAACCTTATAAGCACCCTACTGATTGCTGTTAAAAAATTATATATCAAAACTTTTCAATTGATTGGTAGTGTCAACCAACTGGTGTACATCTTGAAGCACCATACACTTCCACCAAGCGTGGCGGAGCGTCACCACACTTTTTCATCTCATCCACGTCTGGTACAGTTTCTGCAGTGCTTGACACAGTTCTTCCCCGCTTGGAACACTTACAACGCACTTGACACGTGCCACCTGTTGTGGGTGACCTGAAGATAACCGCACTTTCTCTGCCACTTAATTTTCTTTATGTAGTAACAAATGACTAAAGCGATCAAATGCATTAAAAAAAAAATAATGCCAAACGATTAGCTAAGATGAATTTGAAATTGAGTTTATTTCGCAAATGAAAGATCATAGTTGTAAATTCACCCCTTTTTCGAAAATGGAGCAAATTTTCTCCGGTGCGTAACTTTTGTTAGGTAACTTTAAGTTTAACGAATTTTCTATCTTAGAAATTACCTTAAAAATACGGTTTTTAATGTAAACTTTGCTATCTAAAATACTTTTAAGTTCTAGCTACTGTGAGGATGAGTTGCTCTTTACATACAACTTATTGCTACATAGCTGTTTACTGTAAGCAGGTTCTGGTTACTATAAGCATTGTTGTCTTTCCTTTCAACTTATTACCACATAGCTATTTAACGGCAGGGAGCACAATAGCGCTGCCTAAATAAAGAGCAAAATGGGCACAATGTATTTTTTCATCAAATTCTTTTTCACTTCGTCAGGAAAGAGTTGTCATGGAAACCTGAGAAGGGGACTATTTGATTGAAAGTTGAACGTTCTAGTGCCCTTTTTAAGATTCGGAAATGACTGGAGGGCAATCAACTTTCCTGTCACACGTTTTCATTCCCCTAAGGCATCCAATCAAAATCTTGAGATAGCCACCATGTTCAGCATAGTTGAAAGGTCCAATAACTAAGATTATGGGGTTATCAAATCTCCACAACCCTCAGGGCAAAAGCTTTAAATTTTGTAATTTTCCCATTCCTTAATATAGTACCTGTTATCGCCAAAGGGGACGTGTTTGACCTGTTGCATCCAAAAAGGCCGAGGGCATTCAATTGAAGCTTCCAGAGAATGTTGAAGGGGGTAATGAAACTAAATCAAAACATACTATGGGCATGAGGGGTGTCAAAAGGGTGTATCTTAGGATTGAATTTTGGTTTTAAATTGAAACTTTTGGGGAATGATGAGGGGGATAATCAATTGACCAGAAGGTAATATGCACAGGGGGCACGCAGGCTGTTAAAAAGGTGTATCAGTTATATCTTAAGAACGACCTTGAGTATTAAGTCAAAACTTCCAGAGCGTGGTGAGGAACATGTCTAACTGACAAAAGGGGAATGTTTGAATGTTGTTCTGCTACTACGGTTAGTACTACTACTAATCCTTTGTCTACAACTACCACTTTTACTACTACCTCTGCTACTACTACTACTACTACTGCTGCTACTACTACTACTACTACTACTACTACTACTACTACTACTACTACTACTACTACTACTACTACTACTACTACTACAACTACTATTACTACTACTACTACTGCTACTACTATTAATACTACTACTACTATTACTACTACTACTACTACTACTACTACTACTACTACTACTACTACTACTACTACTACAACTACTACTACTACTACTACTACTACTACTAATGCTACTACTACTACTACTACTGTTCTACTACTAGCACTGTGAGTACTACTACTTAGTCTAAGGATATAAAGGTGTAAATTTCAGAAAACATTGAGCGAGAAGTTGAACCACAACAAAACACACTTTGTGCTTGTAGGTTGTCGAAAGGATGTATACGCAGTATCTTAGGAACGGCTTGGAGCGCTAAGTTGTACCTAACTGGACTTATTGTTGGGGTTGTTTAACCAACCAAAAAGTAATAATTGGATGTTACTACTATTACTGCTACTATTACTGCTACTACTATTACTACTTCTACTGCTACTACTACTTCTACTACCAAGGGTATTAAGGTGAAAATTCAAGGGAATGTGGAGAGGATGTTGAACAAAGTCAAAACACACTAAGTGTATGCAGGCTGCCAAGGGGACGCATCAGCTATGTCCCAGGAGCTGGATAGGGTAAAAGACTGAAGCTTCTAACGTATATTGAGGGTGATATTGAAAAAAGCAAAAGGTCCTACTGTTATCAACACTATTACAATTACTACAATGATTGCTACTACTGAAGCTAAGGGTTTTACGGTAAAGCTTTTAGGGAAAGTTAAGGGGTGCATGGCTAAATCATAACACATTATAAGCAAGTAGAATCTGTGAATATTTTTTATAGTAAAGAAATAGTATAGAAATTGTTTAGAAAAAGTTAAACCAACATAGTAGCTAGGTATCTAGGACAAAGAGACTTTTCCCCACTTTGAAAATTTTCAGTATCTACCCCCTTCCAATTGCTTAGATTATCAGCTTTAACCAAGACCAAAGGCACGGTCTCCCCCTTTTATCATGCCACTGTTAATTGCAAATTCATTTAGCTTTTCATAGAATGCTGACACTAAATCAACTAATCAAAAGACACTATGCGCATCCAGGCTGTCAAAATGACTTTTTTCCACATCACTTTGCGGTAGCAGCTTTATCTCATAAACAACTTCTGCAATATCCTATCTCCAATTAAGGATATTAAGTTGAAACTTTCGAAGAAGGGTGAGAGGTATGTTGAGACTAATCGAAAGACATTATATACACCCAAGCTGTCATAATTTCCTCTTTTCCATACAGCTTTAGTGCGGCTGGGTCAATAAAGGAAAAAAACATTTTGAAGAAGCGAATTTTTCAAAGCTATATTAAAAAGGCATTTTTCTAACTCATCTTTCCTCGCCAATTGCCATCGCTGCCCTGGAGGTCAAGGTCTTGGCCCCTTTTTTACAGAGATATCACCAAAAGGTCTAATCCTCCTCTGAAATCTTTCACTGTCAGCTTAGGTCACAGGCTTTGGTCACGACTAGAAGTGTGGTCTACAATCTTTACCGTGCTTCTGTCCAACGCAAATCCTTTGGGCTTTTCAAAGGACTTATTTACAGTATCTAAGGAACGATCAATTTGCAAAACAAAAATGATCTTGAAAAAAAAAAAAATTTATAACTCATATTTCCTCACCAATTGCCATCAGCGGCGTGGAAAGTAAAGGTCTAGGGGCGTTTTTTTATTAAGGTGAGGCCAAGAGCACCAATCTTACTCTGAAAACCTTCAGTGTGTGCTACCTTCCAATTGCTTAGGTTGTCAGCTTTAGTCATGACTAAAATTATAGTCTAAAAATTTTATTATGCTATTTCCAGCGCAAATCTTTCGGGCTTTTCGAAGGATGTATTTGGTATATCTAAGGATATTTGGTATATCTAAGGAACCGATATGGGCGTTTTGAACCAAATCAAAAAGCAGTATGTACGTCAATGTTATCAAAAGGTATTTTGTGCTTTATCTCGGGCCTGGCTACAATAAAATACACCTTCATTCTGGATGGTAACAGTAACCCTACTATTTCTATGGTTCATATTCTTATAGCCTAATCTAGAAGTATACTACCTGGATAACCTTTAGAAAAGATTCTCAGAGTGGTTGAACGAGATGCTGACAAAAATGAAAATTATGAAAATACTTTATATTTTCCTTACTTTTGAGCTTATATTTTCCTTACTTTTCCTTACTTTTCCTTACCTTAAATTAATGTAGTCTTAAACTCTATAGTAGTACAATCTGGCAAGCCAGAAGCATCTGTTTCTTTTCGATTTGACCCAATATCGTGATTATGACCATAAAATGTGCCTCAAATGTTCTTGTGTAAACAAAGTAATGACCACTTTCTAAAGTTTTACAACATAGTAGATTACGGTTTCTATAGCCAAGAGTCCTAATCCTCCCTTGAAAACTGAGTATCTACCGCCTTCCATTTGCTTAGATTGTTAGCTTTGGTAATTACAAAAACTATGGTCTAACACATATACAATACTTCTCTCCGATGTAAATCCACAGAATGTTTCAAAGAAATGTTGACAATTATTGAGATTAAATCAAAAGACACAATGTGTATCCTGGCTGTCATAATGAGCTCTTTTCTACACCATCTTAGAGCGGCAGTGAGGTCAATTCAAATAAAAGGTTTTGAAAAAAGGAATATTTCAAAGTCATCTTTTCTCACCAATTGCCGTCGCTGTTCTGATTGCAAATAAATAAGGCCGTTTTTTACAGTGGTATTACCAATCCTCCTCTGACTGCTTAGACTATTTGCTTTAAGCGTTCCAACAGTCAAAATAACCAAATATTCTGTCAGGATCAGTTTTACTGTTGGGCAAGCTAGATTATTGATACTTTAAAAGGGTTTTCTAACCTTCTTTTTGAACACAATAGTAGGGCTTTTATAGATCTTATTACATAAACCTTTAAAATTGATTTTATTGCTTCTAATTAAAGTTAGATTATTGTAGCTAAACAAAATTCTAAGTTCATTAAAGAACTATAACAGTCAAGGGATGGAGGTATTCTCTATCTATAACAGTGTCCCTTCAATCAGTCATATGCATTCAAAATATATTCACCACCAATGCACGACTCATAAAAGTATATTTTATTGATTTTCTTCCACGTCTTGAATACCATTCATGGTTGATTGGCAACCACCACATTCAGATACCTTGAAAATATTTTGGATAGCAAAAAGTAGAAACTTCTAGCCTCCAAAAATGAGTCTATCGCATGCCAATTTTAACAAAGATATTCCCGCTTTCAGATTCAATAATTTATATAAGACGTAACTTATATCTCATATTAGATGTTATTTACCTGGGAAAGATCAGATTCTTAACTACTAAAATATATGTTGGTGTTTTACTTTCTCATCCTTTTCTATTTATCACCTCTCTCTATCTGCACTCTCTCTCTCTTCCCGACCCTCTCTCTCCATCCTTCCCCCCGTTTCTCTTTTTTGCTTAAAGCTTCCAAATTTAATTTTGCATTAAAAGGTCCAGTCAGTATTCAGTATTTTTATAGTTCATACTGATTTATACATTACATTATGGATGACTTGAGCTATTTTTCTCTCCCTGTGCTTTTTCCTTTCATTTTTTTTTTTTATGTCCCCACTCCCGCCCCCCCCCCCAAAAAAAAGAACAAAAGAACATCGACTAGTCAAATTAAAAGCAATAAAATTCCCTGTATATATTTACTAACGGCGGCCTCCTGCCCCTCCCTCGCAAATCAAAGATTCACGTCAAATATAAACCTTTTAGATTTTTATAGATTCCATGGGGAGGGGGGATTTACCAAATGACACTATTTTAAATAATATTCAAAGCAGATGTTGTACAGAATGTTTTAAAAGTGTAATGAATTTTGTTCTGCATAAATATTTATTTTGAGAATATGTATTGTTTCCTTTCATACTTCTGTGAGAATTATTAGGCTTAAAATTTTTATTTGTAGACAATTCTAATTTTGATATGGAAATATTTTTATTGAATAAACAAAATGTATGCCGGGAGGGTTGGATCCGCCCGGCAACACCATTTTTTTAAAATATCTAAAGCAGATATTGTACAGTCAATTCTAAGAGCTTAGGGAATTTCTACTCTCTGTGTTAATGTTCTTTTGCGAATATGTATTGTGTTCTATGGATTTTGTGTCTTTGGATTTAAAAAATTTATTGAATGACAATTGTAATTTTGATGTAGAAAGTTGTTTACTGAATAAACAAAATGTGTATTCACTGTGTTGTTATTTTGAATGTAAAGTATTTTACTGCTCTAAGAACAAATTCAATTGTAGTAGTAAATACAATATATAGGAATATTTGGTTTAATGAAAACATGCATACATGAAGACTAATTTCTTTCTTGAATAAAATTTTAGGAAAAGACTAATGTCCATAATTTCCAACTGATTTTAGTTTTACAAGTCTGACTCATTAATGGGGTTAAATTGCATTTCATAGCAATATAAACACTATTAAATTTCACATTCAGATTAATTTCGTATAATAACTTTCAAAGTATATTAAGGTTTAATTAGCAGAAAAAAGCCTTGTGTTATAAATTAGTTAGCATGAATAAAACTAAGTGAAGAAATTTTTTTATTAAAGTTCGGTCAGCTGAAAAAAATATTGTGCTAGAAAACCGGTTAGGATAAAAGAAAAAGCTGAAGAAAAAATTTATAAACATTTAGTTAGCAAAACAAAAATCTTGTCTTAGAAATTAGTCTTTGAAAAATATTATTTTGTGATATATTTCTTATGTTCGCTGTAGTTGCAAACAGTTAGATTTACACTGAACACTAAAATATATAAATAACAGTGAAATTGACAGGCTGTTATACAAAGACAAATATTAAAAAAAAAAATTATTCTTTGTTGTAGTTTGCACTATCTTCCAGTAAAAGTGATTTTGAACTGAGCATCAGTTATATGTGAATCATCTGAAGTTCCAAGGAAGACGACTTCGATGATGCTTGTGTTGAACATTCTAATTATTCCATCTTGATATCCGCAAAATCTAAAATGATAAAAATACTTTTTTTATGTAAATGTGGCTTCTCAAGAAGTACAAAAAATACTATTGATTGGCTCCATATTTTCCCAACCAAAAGGGATTGCTATAACAAACGGAACTCAAAAGCATGCTTTCAATATAACAAAAAGTTCAGAGTAACTGTCCCTAGTGAAACCTTTAATTTACCTTGTGAACACATCATTAGATATGCAACACATTCCTGAAATGTTACAAATGGCAAGGTACAAACCCCTCTCCATAAAAACGCATCTCACACAAACCCAGCAAATTATAAATATATCTCAATTTTATCCGTCTCCAGAAAAGTGTTTTGAAATGTCAATGAGAAACCACAGCTATACCAACTTTTATCAGAATTTAGAGTCTAAAGACTTCTTCAACAGCCAACAATTTGGGCTTAGGGCTTACCCCTTACCGAAGACGCCCGTACTATCCTAAATTTACTTACAACCAATCTTTAAAAAAAAAAGTTCTCCGAAAAAGCAGTTTCTCAAAGAAAATTAAAGAGTCACATTGAAAGCAAAGACCATCAGAAATAAAGTCATTTACTCATTTTAATAACAGCTTAAATTTAAAATCAAAAGAAAATAGTATCATTGAATAAATGAGACCCAGATAAGAAATTAAAATGAATCATCACACCAAACACAAGGATAACAGACATAGCTATAGATTAATAAATGAATCTTAAAACGAAAACAAATAAATGAATAGACATGTTAAGGTTAACACTAACAAAATTTACCACAAACATGATTTGGGCTACCGCCTCCCAATCCATCCAAAGGCCAGAAAACAAGTCTGAAAAAACGACTTGTTTTCCAAGCAGTGCATTTTTTGTTTGTTAAATCATCAACAAGAAACAACAAAAATAATTTCACAAGGACAAATAAAGAGCGGTGATCCATCTCCAACCCTCTAAGTGGCTTGAGTGTCACTTGTATTTTATTGAAAATTATTTGAAAAAAACTACGTTTTCTAAAGAGTTAAAAAGGCTGAGTCACAAGTTCGAACCTTAAAACGTACAGGGATTAGGAGGTACAGTTGGGGGGCTGCCGCCTCCCCAACCCCCCGCTTTCGCAGCCTTTAAATTAAAAAAAAAGTTTTTTAAACTGAAAGTAAAGAGCGACATTAAAACTTAAAACGATCAGAAATTATTCCGTATATGAAAGGGGCTGTGCCCTCCTCAACGCCTCGCTCTTTACGCTAAAGTTTGACTTTCTCACAACTCTTTTTTTTAAACAATAAAAACTTTAGCGTAAAGAGCGAGGCGTTGAGGAGGGCACAGCCCCTTTCATATACGGAATAATTTCTGTTCGTTTTAAGTTTTAATGTCGCTCCTTACTTTCAGTTTAAAAAACTTTTTTTATTTAAAGGCTGCGAAAGCGGGGGGTTTAGGAGGCGGCAGCCCCCCAACTGTACCTCCTAATCCCTGTACGTTTTAAGGTTCGAACTTGTGACTCAGCCTCTTTAACTCTTTAGAAAACGTAGTTTTTTTCAAATAATTTCTGCACATTTTTGTACAGTTTATTACTTATTATTGCTTGACTAACTGTTAGCTGATCGTGCCTGGAGTTAAAGTTGGGGGGCTGCCGCCCCCCAAACCCCCTGCTCTTGCAGATTCTTGTGTTAAGGCTTTTAATTCCTGAATCCTCAAATCAAATGCACAGTAAGATTTTCTTTTTTCAACTTGTCTTCAAGCATGCGGGTATACGGCATGTTATCAAAGCCGTGGAGACTTACCTGTAACCTGAAGGCCGACTGTGATATTCTTCTGGAGACGCCTGTTGAGCCGAAGGATTTAATGGATTGGATTTAAAAAAGAAACTGAGTTTCTTTTTTAAACTTTAAATTCAATATGTAAAAAGAATTTCTCTGACAGGGAATCGAACCCGGGTCTTCCGCCTGACAATCAGGAGTAGCGACCACTGTACCACAGAGACACGTTACATTATTTTTATTTTGTGCTATGTATTTTTGACGCAAGCAAATCCCCACAAAACTTGATATTTGGTTTTTGGAAAACAGGGAAGGAGTGATCGGATTGAGCTGAAATTTCGAGGATAAGCTCCCAGGCCCCAGGAAAGCTTATCCTCTAAATTTCAGCCCGATCGGACAACGTTAAAGGGGGGCTGTGGTGGGAAAATTTAACATGGGCTCTTATAGGAAAACGAGGTTTTTCGTAAATGTAAATTCGGGGGATAATTTTTTCGGTCTGAAAATCCCAAAAGGCCCTAACAGGTTGAATTCCGCTTCGAATGAGTCCTCATTCACCTGGATCCGTTGCCAACTGTGGCCTGTAAGCGTGGCTAATAAAAAAAAAAAGAGAAATGAACATTAAGTGGCTATATCTGGTTTTTGGAAAACAGGGAAGGAGTGATCGGATTGAGCTGAAATTTCGAGGATAAGCTCCCAGGCCCTAGGACAGCTTAACCTCTAAATTTCAGCCCGATCGGACAACGTTAAAGGGGGGCTGTGGTGGGAGGGTCGAAACTTCCGGCCCAGTTTACCCCATGAAGATAAAGTCGGAAGAGGATGAAATTTACATTGTGGTGGGTCGCCTCTTTAAAGAGGCACAAGTGTGCCTCCTTGACGATATATATTTTGAATATTTTTTTTGTAAAAACACTAGCAAAAAAAGAGAAAAATCACCATATTAATCAAAATTACTGCAAAGAATAAATGAAAGAATTCTGATTTTTAGATATATAATAAATTAACCCCCGAAAGTCTTGGCGATTTTTGACTTTTAATGTTTCAACCATAATTGAGAAAATGCTTAAAAGATGTGATTATTCTATCACATCTTCATGTTAATTCATTGGCTGAAGGTTTTACCGTACGCGTTAAATCTATTACCAACGGCTGCTGTTGCACCGAGGAGTTTCTCCCTGCGAATAGTTCCATCATTCATATTCTATCTTCTCAGGTTTTGTGTTTTTTTTTCGGGCCTTTGCTATTCTGTCTTACTCCTCTTTTCGTCCCCTAGCATCCTTTTTTCTCTCAAAATTTGCCTATTTTGCTCCATTTCTTTCTGTTACCTCTTTGTTTCAGGCTAACTAATTCATAAATTGCGTAAAATCACGGCTGTTAGATTTTTACGACCTCCCCCCCCCCGCCCCCGACTGGATCCTGAGCTTATACTTGCGCGACTATTTGGACGATCGGGATTAATACTTCCATTAATCGCCCTCATTTGGTTTTCGAATCTGTGTGCTGTGGATTTCTTTGTCTAGCATAGAGCCTATAACCTTCAGGCGGATCACCTTGATTCTGCCTTGCGTCTGTCGGGTGCATTTGACTAGCTTTTTGTGTACATTTATATTTTATCTTTCTCTAATGGGATCTTCAAATATACAGGCCTCAAAATTTTTTATGTACCAAAGCTCAGTGCAGAGTGTGCTATTTCAGATCTTACAACCTCCAGCTAATTTTTATCCCAGTTTCGAATTTCCCGTTCCCGGGAACAATTTTTTTTTTATTTTGGGTTTATTTCCTTCCACCTACCTGATTCTATTAGAGATCTAGGTATCCGTGAACTAAATGGGGATCCATCTTCTGTGTACCAATCAGTCATCTTATAAGATGACTCAAAAAGCGTTTCGTCAACCGGCGACCTTATCGCTACGCTTTTTGGAGGCGTTTAGAACAAAATGTAAATATCGGTTATATTTGTCTTTATATGGTATCAAGGGAATTTAATTTCCCGTCGAGACTGTCGTTATTCTATTGTTATCTATGTTTGGCTTATAAAACTCTTCTATTCTTTTTTCTTTATTTGTCGTGTCTCCGGGTAGAAACTCTGACGACCACTTCGGTTGAACCACCTTGGTTTCCGTCGATAGTTTCCTAATTCGACCAGTTCTTATCTTCCCTTAACAGAACTGAAATGTGTTATTCTTGTGGGTATTTCCAACATAAATCTCTATTTTCAACTGATATCGTGAGTTTACGAGAATATCGCCACTAAAGCAGCGAATCTTGGTAAAATTCGTCTCAGAAAAAGCTCCAAAACACAAAATAAATATCCTAGATTCCAATACGTACAGTCTATAGCAGAAAAGTACGAGTATCTTATTAGAAGGCATCGAAAATCATCCTAATTAATTAGCAGAACTATAAACACACTGGACAAAACCATCCTGTTCCGCAAAATTCAATATCTGCGCTCAGATACTAATTCCTTCTTCAACACAGCAGGTTCTGCTTAAACTGCAAAAGTTTAACCTCCAAACTGAAATGTTACATCAAAATGACAGAGTTCTTACTTTTTTTTATAAGCCATAGCAACTTCTAAATAATTTGCCAACAATAATCTTCAACTCTGAAGATTATATTAAATATAATGTAATTGTAATATAATTATTTATATAATATAAATAAATATAATATACTCTGCTCAATTTAAGTATCTAAATTGACGATGCACTATCCTTGAACATATATTTCTTTGTAAGTCTTGTCTTTTTTTCACCCTACGCGTGAAAAATTTCATTCTTTTAGTCTCAAAAAATTGCCCATTTCCAAATTCCCCCAGAGAGCTTTCTTTTTGAGATCAAGTCTCTTTATAAATCGTTTCTATTCTTTCGGATTCCATGGGTAGAGGATCCTTGTAGGCTATGCCTATAAATACTCCTACCTGTGACGTTTTTGGTGCCGTAATTGTCTTAATGATGACCTGCTAGATCTAGGCCAGGTCCCCGAACTCTCCCTCTCCTGTTTGTCTTGACATTAAAATTCCTTTCTAGATAACTGGTTTCTCAGAAGCCAATCTTTCGAAATGTTACTTAAACATTGGCATTTACCTTTCAGTGTATAGTCCAGAAACGATGCTGAGATAAGCATTCTCACAAGCTGGGTCATAAGGTGATGGAATATGAAACAAGTTAAACGTGGCAGTGATTCCTATGGCTCCATCGATCTATAATTAAATATATGTTATTAATTCTTTGCTCATGTATTTATTTAACATTTGGAATGAAAAAAAAAAACAATATACATAAAAACAAGTGCATGTTCAGATGAAAAAACTAAACTTTGAATTTAAAGTTATTATAACGATTAATGAGAGTTCAAGATTAATTGAAATTTGAGTTAATGAAATATCTATAATTCTATCTCAAATACTTTAACTCGGGATATTTCGCTAAACTTGTAGAGTGTTGTAAAACCAGCGCTTCACTGAAAATCCAAAACCCACGCAAAGGAGAAAATGTAGATGTAGGAGAAAAAAAATTAAATAGCTTGATTTGTTTTTTCCAAAATCCCCCTTCGAAAAAAAACTCAAATGAAAATTAGCGACTTGTGTTTCGTGTAAACGTTCGTCTATTTACGAAAGTTGATTTTCGGGGAGATTTTGAAAGCCCAATTTCCTTGTGGTGAAACTCGGGGATTCCCTCCAAAAACGAAAGCACAATATTAAGGGCTGATTGCTGGTAATTTTAAGACATCCAAGATGCGGCAAAACTACCTTTAAGTCAAAAACTCAGTTTTCAATTGGCGAAAAAACTGATATAACGCACTTAAAAACAAGAAACTTCTAAACAAATAACAAGAAACAAGAAACAAGAAACTTCTAAACCAAATAAGGTCGTAAAAAGGAACTTTGACTTTGACTTTATTGAATATAAACGCACAAAGAAAACACAACTCCAGCAACTGATCAATGATCCCTAGGGGCTAAATGTAGCCCCTGGAAAACTCGAGTATTCATATAAATATTATCACTGATTATTGACAAAACAACAAAGTGTTAAACTTTGAAAAAAAATACTGAAAAATTTTTAGTTTATTTTTTTAAATTGAAAGTTTATTTGATTTTACTTTCAAATTCTGTTTCTTAACTGTCTAATATATTGAGGATTGGAGTTTCAGTAAGGTTCCAAAAACAGTTCGATTTTCAAGGAAATGCTATTAAGGGAATATTAGAAAATCGAAACAATATTAAAAGCATTTTATTGTTTTGGGTTTATTGTCTTAACTTATGTTCCTGTCCTCCCCCAGGCTACTCAGCGTGTCCCAAGGTGGCGATAGAGGAACGCCCTACAGATATGTAGGGTACCTCCATAGGAGGGACAGACCAAGGGGGAACCTTGTCCCTGGGGGTCCATAATAGAAACTGGGGCATCCTCACCCGGGGTAATAAATACAGGCGGAGGAGGTAGAAGGCCCCTCAAATGCACACTCAAAAGGGCCCACTGGTTTTTCCACAAGTCCCATGAGTTACAAACCTTCTCCCAGTAATGGATTAAATTGCATGGTGATGCAGAACACCATCGCGGGAGGATCCTCAATAGGATGACAACTGCGGCAGGGCGTAAGATCCAGATCTATGGACAACGGCCTCTGCAAAGAGCTGCCTCGACCCTTTCAGGGTAGGCCTACCTGCAAGACAGGGCACCTTGCGGTCAACTCTATTCCCACTTGAGGAGTGGCGCCCCTCGAGGAAATTATAGCCTACTAAACGACACAGCATTCGCACGGGATTCTGACTAATGGACAATTATTCTGGGCTTGATATGTTTTGACGGACGTCTTGGGGCTGAAAAACCTCTTCCTAGCCTCTTCCTAGCATAATATTTGTAGGCATGAATATATAATGAGTTGGAGGTAATAGGCTTGAGATTGTCTGTGCAGGATTTCGACTCTTGTTGATAGAAGAGTATCGCTGAAAACCAAGTTGTGACCGAGATGGGCCCAGGATTGCACAAAGCCTCCATTCATGGAGGTCCCAGGGACTTCTTGCTGTCCGGTTCTAAGCCGGCTTAAGCACTTCGGTGTAGACTTGAGAAGATATGTGATCCCCGTCCTGCACTGGTATCCGGGATCATTGCTGTTCCTGAGGCGAAAACAATTTCAGTGATTTAAAGAACATGAAAATTGGAACTTGGAATGTTACGACGTTAAAAAATGACCATCGTATCGACATTTTGACTAACGAATTCAGACAATTCGAACTGGACTTATTAGGAGTTTCAGAAACTCAAATCACAGGGGTAGGAAGCATGAAATTAGGTGATATAGAATTTGTTTACTCAGACAGGAAGGATGGGGAACATAGACAGGGAGTAGGGCTCATGATGACTAAGGAAGCTGCTAAGTCTTGTTTAGGCTGGGAAGGTATTAATAATAGAATACTAGTTGCTCATTTTATGACTAAAAAGTTCAGGGTATCAGTTACAGTAGCATACGCCCCTGTAGAACCGACTGACAGACATACTAGTGACTCAGACGAATTTTACTTAAAGTTACAGGAGCAAATAGACAGGGTCCCAGGTAGAAATATGATGTTTTACTAGGAGATTTTAACGCCTAGGTCGGTATAATTAGGGATAGATGGTATCCTAGCCTAGGTAAATTTGGTGTAGGAAAAGAAAACAGTAATGGATACAGACTTTTGCAATTTTGTAGGTATAACAATCTAGTTATAACCAATACGGTGTTTGGTCATAAAATGGCTCATAGGTTAACATGGTATTCACGTGATGGTAAGACAGCAAACCTTATTGATTATGTTATAGTAAACCGAAGATTGGCAGGATTAATACAAGATACTAGGGTATATAGGAGTGCTGTTATTGATGTTAAAAGTAAAGATCACCATCTAGTAGTGTCAACGGTTAATTTAAAGCTGAAATATCGGAAGGGTAACTACCTCCCGGGAAGTTATGATGTTGGTAGACGCCAGGATATGAATTTGAGAGAAACTTTTCAGGAACAGATGAATACTAAACTTGAGAGTTTAAAATTTGATAATGCGGAAGATGGTTGGAATAATTTTAGAAAAATAATTTGTTAAGTTGCTGAAGGTATCTTAGGAAAGAAAGCTAGAACGGCAGCTAAGAATATTGGTGAAAAAGCTTTATGTTTAATAGAAAGGAGAAAGGACTTGTACAAGAATTATCTGAGTGATATATCATATGAAAGCAAAAGGAATGTAAAGAAAGTGGAAAAAGTATTAAAATATGAACAAAGGAAGTGTGAAGTGGAGGCCATGGATAAAATTGCCGAGGATCTGGAAGATGCAGCTAGACGGCATAATAGTAAAATATTGTACTGGCATGTTAGCAAATTGAGAGGGAGTAATCAATCCGGAATTGACCCAGTTAAAGATAGTAATGGGGCCACAATTAGCGATAAGGAAAGAACTAAAGAGAGATGGGCCGAACATTTTGAGAATTTGCTTAACCGAGATAGAGTTACAGGAAAAGATATAGAGGAAAATGAAAAAGTTTGTGATACCTTGGATGTTAAGGAAGATTTGTTTTGTGAGGAAGAATTAGCGACAGCATTAAAAGGATTAAAAAATAATAAGGATCCAGGTGCTAATAGGATGGTAAATTAGTTTCTTAAATATAGTGGCTCTGAGATTAGAAATAAGTTACTGAAGATTATGAATATGATTTTTGAAAAAAGGGAAGTACCTAACGATTTTAAGAAAACCTTAATTAAGCCACTTTATAAGAAAGGTGATAAAAGTGAGTGTGGTAATTATCGAGGCATTAGTCTGGTATCTGTAGGTAGTAAATTACTTAGTAATACGATACTTCTTAGACTGAGAGATGCCGTAGACAAGGTTTTGAGAGAAGAACAGTGCAGTTTTAGAAAAGGTAGAGGATGTGCCGACCAAATTATCACTCTTAGACTAATAATTGAGATGTGCCTGACTTGTCAAACACCTTTGGTCCTTAGTTTTATAAGTTATGAGCAAGCGTTCGGTTCTGTTGATAGAAGAGCTTTAGTAAAGTTTTTATCCTTGTATGGTATACCAGACAAACACATTAAAGTGATTAGTGCTATGTACGAGAATAACACTGCTGCGGTTAATGTAGGAAGTGAGGTTAGCAGCTGGTTTTGTATTAAATCAGGAGTTAAGCAGGGTTGTGTTCTATCCCCCTTTATATGGATTATTGTGATGGACTTTGTCTTAAGGAGCACAGGAAAGGCAATGGGAGATCACGGAATCAAATGGGGAGGAAAAAGTCTCCTGGACTTAGATTATACTGATGATTTAAGCATCCTAGATGAATGTGTGAGCAAAATGAATGAAGTTTTAAAAGTTTTTTGAGTTCAGGGTGGTAGAATAGGTTTGAAAATTAATATTAAGAAGACTAAGTCACTATGACTAGGAATAAGTGAAGATGAAAAGGTGACGTTGGGTAATAAATAGATTGATCAGGTGGGCAGCTTCATTTACCTAAATAGTATTATTAGTAAAGATGGTGGGAGCAGTGAAGATGTTAAAAGTAGAATAGCCAAGGCTCAGGGTGTTTTTTCACAATTAAAAAAAGTTTGGAAGAATAGGAAGATAAGTCTGCAAACCAAGATTAGAATATTAGAAGCTACAGTGATGACAGTGGTCAAATATGGCTCTGAAGCATGGGCGCTCAGAAAAGCGGATGAAGATTTGCTAGATGTTTTCCAGAAAAATTGCTTAAGGAATGTTCTGGGTACCCGGCTGACTGACCGTATTTCAAACAATAGGCTATACGAAAAATCTGGTACAATACAGCTCTCTAGGGCTATAATGAAAGAAAGCTTGAGGTGGCTAGGGCACGTTGTGCGGATGAAGGATGACAGATTGCAGAAGATTGTTCTTTTCGCCAACCGTCTAGGGCTAAACAGAAAGCAGGTCGTCCTCGTCTGGGGTGGTAGGACTTCATAAAGAAAGATTTAAAGGATATGGGAACTTCGTGGGCGGGTGTAAAAAGGGAAGCTTTGAATAGATTGGCATGGAGGAGGAGTGTGCGTAGCTGTGTTAGCCTCAGGCGGCTTGGTGTTGCGGTGAGCTGTTAGTAGTAGTTAGTAGTAGTAAACAGTCATTCGCCGATCACGATGTCAATAAACTTCAGTATAAAAATTAAGTTCTTTTAAACATTCAAGTAAAACAGGACATCATACTTTCGTAACTGGAAAGTCATTAAGCAGCATAAAAATCACAAATTGATTTATAAGGAAAATCATTGGTCTCACCAACCGTAATATATCAACCGAACATAACAGCCCAAGTACTGGCCAAATTTCTTCATGAGATACTGAACCAGATTTGAAAACTGAGAGTAGTCCCGAAAAGATTTGGAGAACTGACAAGCTATCCCGGAAAATCTAGAAAACTCGACTGTAGTAATTGGTAGGATTTTACACAATCTATAGGAAGTTAAATCCCCTTCCAAGGACTTCTGAAACAAATTCAGTCAAAATTTGACGCCGTAATAGGAGATGAGTAGCATGGCTTTGGACCTAGTAGATTCTGTACTGATTTGATCTTTAGTCCAAGAGATTTTACTTAAGAATCAAATGAATAGCAGATCGTGATCACTTGCTTTTATTGATTTCCTGAAAGTGTTTTAAAGCAGTCCACAGGCACTCGCTATGGAAAATTCTGCGGTATTATGGATTTGCCGACAAGAAAGCGTGTATGATTGTTGCATTGTACGAGGAACAGTTTTATGCCGTACACAATGATAGAAATTACTGATTTTGTCAGTAGAAATTCAAGTGTCACCCAAAGAAGTGTTCTGTCCCTAGTGCAGTTTGTCATCCTCATAGACTCTATTCTTCGAATGTGCAACTACACAGGGGGAATCCATATGAACCAAAGCCGCATCATGTATGACGGTGATATTACTTACGGCACAACTCTCTTGTCTCGCTTACGGAAATAACTAAATCGGAACATCACTGACCTCTCAAATAAATTGAAGTTTACCTGCCCCACGCCACTCCAAGCCGGAAAGGATATGCTAGAAAGATATAAAAAAAATAAAATACCTTGAAAATCTTATGCAGTCTATTGAAGCCTTGAACGCAAAGTTACCACACTCAGAAGCTGACGCAGAAAGCGGATTCAATAACTTTAGAAACGTACGGAATAATGCAGCCTACTCTGGGAAATTGAAGCAAAAGATCTTTAGTAGTATCGGCCCTCCATCAATGATGTGCAGATACGAATCTTGGGGTTTACTTAAGCAGTTTGAAAAAGAAACCGAGGAACTGATAATAGCTATCTTAGACACATCCTTAGAATACTTTGGTCCAACAAGATTACGGACGCTTTGATTCGAGAAGAAATGAAACAGTTGTTTGTAATCTATAACAATGAAAGTAGTCGACGGCGATATTGGGATCACATGACGAACATGAACAAATATCAACTCTCTCATGATGCGTGGCACTGGGTTCCTCTAGTTACCAGAAGAAGACAAAAAGCAACGCTAGGCCGATGTTTGGAGACAGATAATACGCTGTTCAGATCGTCAATGGAAGATTTTTTGTCTGCAGCACTGGAAAGGTCAGCGTGAATAGGTGCCGTTATTGCCTTATGCACCAGTACGCGTGAGGAAACCTAAGTCTAAACATGTAGTGATATAAATTTTCAACTGTATAAATTTACCTTATTGTTACTTAAAACTAAGGAGTAATAAACCTTTAACATAGACAACAGAAATACAGCTATTTTTGCCTCTACTATGGAGGATTTCAAGTATTGTAGCAAAATTGTGAAGTTAGTCTATGATCCAAACACTGTCGGGCACCTTAACTTCAGATTTGTCAACTCAACAAGTCATACCAAATAAAGCGAGTCAAGTCAAATAAAACATTCTGAAGAATGTTCAGTTTATGTTTTTTACTTTACAAAAATCATATATTCTTTTGTGCTTTAAGCAGAGTGATAGTTTTTTAAATTCTATAGGCATAGGGAAATATCCTGTTTCAGATTATTTAAGCTAGTTTTATAATTATATATTGAAAAGGCTATGAAGCAAGTATTTTTTGCTCGCATTAAGTTTCAACTCGGCTCTTTACTTCCATTTGAAAGACTTCTTTCTTTTTAGATTAATTGAAACCTAAGTAATCAGAAATATAGAGTAATCTAAAGTCATTTAACAAGTCAAATTTAAAACAAACAGATCTGTGTGGCTTAAAACCACTGTATATATAATTAGGCAGTAAGTTTACCGCAGATGATTTCTGGCTCTTCGTTCTCGGTGCGAAAAAAAAGCTCCTCCCAGTTATTCATGCATTAGCGGGTTAGTATGTATGTGTCAATAAATGAGAAATGGTTCGAAATCGGATTATTCGTAATGGTGAAAGCAGAAAAAAACTTGGTGAGCCGGCCAAGTGGTTTGCAACTGTCCCATCTCACAGATATGACTTAATTTATATACGAATTATGACTGAATCTATTATTTATATACAGTGGACTTAACTGATTGGCCTATGTAGGATTTCTAAAATAGGGGGGCGGGGGTTGAGGAAATTTGTGTAAATAAGGATTTTTTATTTTCTTCTAATAACTGGTGGAATAGATGTGATGGTTTCAGGGGCGGATCCAGTATTTTTTTTAGGGGGGGGAGCAAAAAAGGTAGATCCGATAACTTACGTTAGGAGCAAGTTTAATTAATGCAAACTTGCGTTAATTAGGTAAATTACGCTACTTTAGGCTACGTTAGGGGGCACCCCCCCCCCTCTGGATCCGCCACTGGATGGTTTATCATTTTTTTTTTTCAAGTCGATATTTATTTTCTCAGATTGTGGTTCCTGTGAAACTTGAAAAAGGCTAATTACCTGTTTTGGCGGAGAGCCGAGATAAGAGCTACTTTCGTTTTCAATCAGTGTTTTCGTATGAAACGGGCAGACCTTTCCTAATTTTAAAGAGTAAACACCTCTGTTTGAAAATCTTTGCACTTTGTGAATTTAGATAGCGATAAGGGTTCCTGATTGAGACCAATTTTAGGACTTGGGTTCTAATTATTGGTTGCTGCGGTAAAAGTTGCCACAATAGCCCTATCCAAGAGAATACCAAGCGTCTGTTAAGAAGTGTTTTTCGCAAAATTCTTAGGGAGTTTTCAGAAAATTGAAGGACATCACCCATTTTAGTGGCAGATCCAAAATTTTACGGGGCTTTACGCTAGAAAAGCTCCTATAATAGAATATTCTTCCAGTTTGTTTACCAGAAGATAAATAAAATGCATTTCTTAATGCTGAGTCTAATCTTAGACCTTTTACGGCACAATTTCTAAAATATTTCTAAAACTTTTTTCTAAAGGGGAACTATAAGAAATAATATATTTCAAGCTATATATTTCAAAGACTTCAGCCGCTAAATTTTACGTTTGATTTTCCAGGGCAACAGAAGTAGAGATGCCCCTATTGACACGATTGCCCACCCGTGCTGCCACCTACAACTTTTTTGCACCCCATATATGGGCATAGCCTCCCTAGGGAGAACACGTGGTTAATGGGGTCAATGACCTCCTTCTCCAGGGGTGTTTTGGCCAAGTGCCGGCTAGGGAAGAATGTTATGATCTAGGAAAGAGTATTTGTTGTTGTTGTTTTTGGCCAAGTGCCCGCTAGGGAAGAATGTTATGATATCAGGAAATAGTATTTGTTGTTGTTGTATGCTAGGGAAGAATGTTATGATCCAGAAATAGTATTTGTTGTTGTTGTATGCTAGGGAAGAATGTTATGATCCAGAAATAGTATTGGTTGTTGTTGTATGCTCGAGGTAAATGTTATGAGTTTCCAGGAAACCGTTAGATCACGTGTTTCCTTCTCAGCCAATCAGAGGGCTTGTTTACATAACAATTCGCCCTTGAGATTTCGTATATAACGGACATGCAATGTGATTAAATTATCAGAAAGTATTTTGACACAATGGATAAATTTGATGAATTAGAAGCATTGGCAACCTCAATTTACCATGTAAGTTCCGTTTTTATTTTCAAAATAAAATTATTTTCCGTGGTCACCCTCCAGTATATTCAGGTAAATACCCCCCCCAAACAATACAAACATCACTATACAATCTTTATACTCGACAGAAAATATAAAAGGTGTTCTTTTACCCTCAAAACCTAACCCCCCTCCATCATTGTTTTTACAACCAAATTCTCGCAAAAAGAAATAATTATCCTTTCGAAAAATTTAGCTTTTCCATATTGTAATCTTTCCTCTAACTGAGACTTCCGTCACTGTTGTTATTAAGCGTTCTGTTTTGACATAATGCTCCAGCACGAAGCCTATAATTAGCTGTCACCCCTTTTCCTGTTTGTATACATTAGCTGGTTTTAGGCAATCGAGGTTTTCAGTGCTTTTACGTAATTCAGTGTTTGTCTGAAAATAGCGGTCAGCTAATTTTGTCTGCAAATTAGCGATAGACCTAGGGTAGGTTAATTTTCCTAAATTTAGGGGAGGGGCGTGAATCCATGATTTTTGTTGGGGAAGGGGTTAGCACTTTTAATAGTGACAAAATAGAAATGAAAAGATAATTGTTTCTTACTTCAGTGTCTAACCATTTCTCTTCGAAATTTAGCGATTTTAGCTATAACAATTTTCCTAAATTTAGGGGTGGGGAGCGTGAATCCAGGATTTTTGCTGGGGAGGGGGTTAGCACTTTTAATAGTGACAAAATAGAAATGAAAAGATAATTGTTTCTTACTTCAGTGTCTAACCATTTCTCTTCGAAATTTAGCGATTTTAGCTATAACAATTTTCCTAAATTTAGGGGAGGGGAGCGTGAATCCAGGATTTTTGCTGGGGAGGGGGTTAGCACTTTTAATAGTGACAAAATAGAAATGAAAAGATAATTGTTTCTTACTTCAGTGTCTAACCATTTCTCTTCGAAATTTAGCGATTTTAGCTATAACAATTTTCCTAAATTTAGGGGAGGGGAGCGTGAATCCAGGATTTTTGCTGGGGAGGGGGTTAGCACTTTTAATAGTGACAAAATAGAAATGAAAGATTGTTTTTACCATAATTGTTTTCGACTTCAGTGTCTAACCATTTCTCTTTGATATTTTGGTGATTTTAGCTATAGCATTTGAATAAAAGGTAGTAAGATATATTCGTTATTGATCTGGCATGCGCTTGAATAAAAAACTGAACGTTCATATAATAATGCTTTGAGTTATTTCTGAGAAAAGTTGAATTTATTATAATCAAACTATGATTTTCAGAGTTTAGGTTGCTTTCGACAAAGATTTCTCTTTACATACGGCAAATTTCCACATGGTGATTGATTCATGGTCCTTCTAAATGTGATAGAAGCTACTACACCCTGCTTCAATCTCTTTTTACGTATTCAAACTGAATGTTCGTATAACAATGCTTTGAGTTATTCCTCAGAAAATTGACCCCTCCAAATATTTACTCAGAGGAGCGGGTGCTGAAATGTAAAACGTTACTTATTTGCCAATCATTTTCACAGTTTTCAAGTTGGGATCTTTGAACACACTCCCTCCTTCTCAGTTTATTCTATGAAAGTGAGCTGTATTTGTTAGAGTTTCAGAAACATTACATATTTATTTAATTTAAGCACTTTTTTTTTCAGATATAATAATGTTTGGTGTGATTGACACAGAATATATTAGTCTGAAATATTCCTCAACTGGCATTATTTTCGAAGCAGCTTTCTTACTCCTAGACAATCATCGACGTGAAATTCATTGCTATAAATGGAACATCAGATACAATATGTATAAGTACGAGAAAAACAGATGGAGTCCAACACTGAATTTTATAAATCGAACTGGCTTTTACGCTAAAACCATACGACCACATAATGAAAATGGCTATGAAATAAAACATGTACAAGAGGAAATTCAGGAAATATGCAGTTTTTTCGGTGTGCAAGCTGTTTATGTTAAGGAAAACGTGCCAACTGATAAACTCTTACTAGAAAAATGTGATAAAAACATAGCATTATTCAATTTAGAAGACTTCAAATGTGAGAAATACCCGCATTCAGTCCATGACCCAGAAGATGAAGTTAGATATTTCGCTCAATGGATACCGGAAAAGATACCTGACATGGAAAAATGCATCAGATATCCAAAGTCCTAAACTTGCTCCTCCTCATATCAAATGGATTAAGCTTCTTTTTTTTTAAATATGTCATTATTTTTTTCAAATGTTTTTAAATATGTTTAAGCAATAAATATCTTAAGTCTCAACCGTTTTTATTCTTTAGAATAGTCCATCACCATGAAAATTATACTTTCAGATTCAACATGTCAGGGAACACACTTTCAAGTTCAGCATGTTGGAGAACCCTAAATAGTCACCCCTAAAAAGGTAAGTTAACCCTAAAAGGTTAAAGAATTTCCCTGAAATTACACTTTCAGATCCAACAGGTCAGGGAAATAATTTTTCAGGTTCAGCATGTAGGAGAACCCTAAATGCTCATCCTTAAAAAGGTAAGTTAACCCTAAACGCTTAAAGAATTTCTCTGAAATCACACTTTCAGGTTCAGCATGTAGGAGAACCCTAAATGCTCATCCCTAAAAAAGGTAAGTTAACCCTAAACGCTTAAAGAATTTCTCTGAAATCACACTTTCAGGTTCAGCATGTAGGAGAACCCTAAATGCTCATCCCTAAAAAAGGTAAGTTAACCCTAAACGCTTAAAGAATTTCTCTGAAATCACACTTTCAGGTTAAGTTAGGTAGGACCCTGACCCCCACTATCCAAACCCCGAAGTAACCCCCCGGCCCCAAAGGCCCCCGGGTGTTGACTGAAACCGATGATTTGGGATGGCTAATTTGCTATTTTTGACTTTTCTGAGCTAGGTTTCATAGCCTTTCATAGGTGTGTGTTGTCAGAAAATTATGATTTGAGATATGTAGTTTGCTATTTCAGGCTTTTCTGAGTTATGGTTTCCTAGTATTTCGTAGGTGAATGTTGTCTGAAACCAATAGTTTGGGATGAGTAGTTTGCTATTTCCGGCTTTTCTGAGCTAAGGTTTCTTAGTCTTTCATAGGTGAATGTTGTCTGAAACTTATGATTTGGGATATGTAAATTACTATTTCGGGCTTTTCTAAGCTAGATTTCTTAGTCTTTCGTTGGTGTGTGTTGTCTGAAACCTATGATTTGGGATGTGTGGGTTGCTATTTTTTGACTTTTCTGAGCTGGATTTCTTAGCCTTTCGTAGGTGTGTGTTGACTGAAACCTATGATTTGGGATGTGTAGTTTGCTATTTTTGACTTTTCTGAGCTAGGTTTCTTAGCCTTTCATAGGTATCTGTTGTCAGAAAATTATGATTTGGGATGTGTAGTTTGCTATTTCAGGCTTTTCTGACCTAAGGTTTCCTAGTATTTCGTAGGTGAATGTTGTCTGAAACCAATAGTTTGGGATGAGTAGTTTGCTATTTCAGGCTTTTCTGAGCTAAGGTTTCCTAGTATTTCGTAGGTGAATGTTGTCTGAAACCAATAGTTTGGGATGAGTAGTTTGCTATTTTTGACTTTTCTGAGCTAGGTTTCTTAGTCTTTCGTTGGTGTGTGTTGACTGAAACCTATGATTTGAGATATGTAGTTTGCTATTTTTGACTTTTCTGAGCTGGATTTATTAGCCTTTCATAGGTGTGTGTTGACTGAAACCTATGATTGGGATGAGTGGTTTGCTATTTTTGTCTTTTCTGAGCTAGATTTCTTAGATTTTCATAGGTATGTGATGTCAGAAAATTAAGATTTGGGATGTGTAGTTTGCTATTTGGACTTTTCAGAGCTATGATTCTTAGCCCATCATAGGCGTTTGTTGTCTGAAACTTCTAGTTTGGGATGAGTAGTTTGCTATTTTTGACTTTTCTGAGCTAGGTTTCTTAGTCTTTCATAGGTGAATGTTGTCTGAAACCTATGATTTGGGATATGTAAATTACTATTTCGGGCTTTTCTAAGCTAGATTTCTTAGTCTTTCGTTGGTGTGTGTTGTCTAAAACCTATTATTTGGGATGGGTGGATTGCTACTTTTGACTTTTCTGAGCTGGATTTCTTAGCCTCTCATAGGTGTTTGTTGTCTGAAACCTATAGTTTGGGATGACTAGTTTGCTATTTTTGACTTTTCTGAGCTAGGTTTCTTAGCCGTTCATAGGTGAGTGTTGTCTGAAACCTATGATTAGGGATATATAAATTACTATTTCGGGCTTTTCTGAGTTGGATTTCTTAGTCTTTTATAGGTGTGTGTTGACTGAACTATGAATTGGGATGTGTGGGTTGCTATTTTTTGACTTTTCCGAGCTGGATTTCTTAGCCGTTCATAGGTGAGTGTTGTCTGAAACTTATGATTTGGGATGGTTAATTTGCTATTTCCGGCTTTTATTAGCTAGGTTTCTTAGCCTTTCATAGGTGTGTGTTGTCAGAAAATTATGATTTGGGATGTGTAGTTTGCTATTTGGACTTTTCAGAGCTAGGATTCTTAGTCCATCATAGGTGTTTGTTGTCTGAAACCAATAGTTTGGGATGAGTAGTTTGCTATTTCAGGCTTTTCTGAGCTAGATTTCTTAACTTTTCATTGGTGTGTGCTTTCAGAAAATTATGATTTGGCATATTTAAATTACTATTTCGGGCTTTTCTGAGTTGGACACTTCTAAATTTTTCCGTAGAAGATAGGAAAAGTTATACTATGATTGTGATTATTTTCCATGAAGATAAAAAGTTTCACTTTAATTCTAAATTTTCTTAAATTCAATTCCGACCTTTCTCAAAGAGATGAACAGTTCTTTATTTCACAAAGACATAAAGAAATTTAAAGTTCAATTCTAATTTTTTGGTGGAAGATAGAAAAAGTAATACCATACTTGTGAATATTTTCACGGAAGATAAAAAGTTCTAGTTCAATTTAAAATTTTCTCAACGAAGTGAAGAAAAGTTCAAGTTCTCTTCTGAATTTTACCAAAGAACACACTTCAATTCTAATTTCTCCAGAGAAAACAAAAATCTTCCACTTCAGTTATATATTTCACAAAGACATAAAGAAATTTAAAGTTCAATTCTAAATTTTTCGGTGGGAGATAGAAAAATTAATACCATACTCGTGATTATTTTCACGGAAGATAAAAAGTTCTAGTTCAATTTAAAATTTTCTCAATGAAGTGAAGAAAAGTTCAAGTTCTCTACTGAATTTTACCAAAGAACACAATTCAATTCTAATTTCTACAGAGAAAATAAAAATCTTCCACTTCAGTTCTTTATTTCACAAAAGACATAAAGAAATTTAAAGTTCAATTCTAAATTTTTCGGTGGAAGATAGAAAAAGTAATACCATACTTGTGAATATTTTCCCGGAAGATAAAAGTTCTAGTTCAATTTAAAATTTTCTCAACGAAGTGAAGAAAAGTTCAAGTTCTCTTCTGAACTTTACCAAAGAACACAATTCAATTCTAATTTCTACAGAGAAAATAAAAATCTTCCACTTCAGTTCTTTATTTCACAAAAGACATAAAGAAATTTAAAGTTCTATTCTAAATTTTTAGATGGAAGATAGAAAAAGTAATACTATGACTGCGATTCTTTTCCATGAAGATCAAAAGTTTCACTTTATTTATAATTTTTCTTAAGTTCACTACCGATTTTTTTGCAAAGAGATGAAAAATTTAAAGTTCTGTTCCAAATTTCTCATAGAAGATAGAAAAAGTTATACATTGATTGTGAATATTCAACATGAAGATAAGGAACTCCACTTTAATTCTGAGTTTTCTCGAAGAAGTGCAAATTGTTCAAGTTCTCTTCTGAATTTTTCTTAAAGAAGAGAAAAAGTTAACTCAATTCTGAATTTTACCAATGAAAACGAAAAAACCTTTCACCTCAGTTCTTAATTTCTCAAAGACATAAAAAATTTAAAGTTCAGTTCTAAATTTTTCTGTAGAAGATAGGAAAAGTTATACTATGATTGTGATTATTTTCCAGTGAAGATAAAAAGTTTCACTTTAATTCTAATTTTCTTAAGTTCACTACCGATTTTTTGCAAAGAGATGAAAAATTTAAAGTTCTGTTCCAAATTTTTCATAGAAGATAGAAAAAGTTATACATTGATTTGAATATTCGACATGAAGATAAGGAGCATCATTTTAATTCTGAGCTTTCTCGAAGAAGTGAAAAAAGTTAGCTCAATTCTGAATTTTACCAATGAAAATGAAAAAAGCTTCCACTTCAGTTCTTAATTCCTCAAAGACATAAGAAATTCAAAGTTCTCTTCTAATTTTTCCAAGAAAATAAAAAGGCTCCACTTCAGTTCTGTTTTTTTTCTCAAAGAGATGAAAAATTTAAAGTTCTTTTCTAATTTTAAATTAAATTTTAGCTCCTTTGTCTTATGGATTTACCCATCAAATTTTTAAATTAGAAAATGAGTGACTCGTTCTATTATTAAAGACAATCGTTCAAACTCGTTCATCTAACCTTCAAAACAATAGGTTAGGTTAGTTATAAATAAATATTAATAAATAAATAGAAACATTTCTACATGTTTAAGTTAGGTTAGGTTAGGTTAACTTATCATGAGTGCTCGTGATAAGTTAACCTAACCTTTTCCGGCGAGTATGGTTAGGTTAGACTAGATTAAGTTAGGTTAGATTAGGTTAGGTTAGGTTAGCCTACGTACGCTTCACTTAGGTTAGCTTAGGTTAGGTGAGAGACATGCAAAAAGTTAGGTGTATGATAAGGTTAGATTAAGTTAGGTTAAGTTAGGTTGGGCTAGGTTAGCCTACGTACGCGCGTACGTTGGCTAACCTAGCCTAACCTAACTTAACCTAACCTAACTTAATCTAACCTAACCTAACCTAATCATACACCTAACTTTTTGCATGTCTCTCACCTAACCTAAGCTAACCTAAGTGAAGCGTACGTAGGCTAACCTAACCTAATCTAACCTAACTTAATCTAGTCTAACCTAACCATACTCGCCGGAAAAGGTTAGGTTAACTTATCACGAGCACTCATGATAAGTTAACCTAACCTAACCTAACTTAAACATGTAGAAATGTTTCTATTTATTTATTAATATTTATTTATACCTAACCTAACCTATTGTTTTGAAGGTTAGATGAACGAGTTTGAACGATTGTCTTTAATAATAGAACGAGTCACTCATTTTCTAATTTAAAAATTTGATTGGTAAATCCATAAGACAAAGGAGCTAAAATTTAATTTAAAATTAGAAAAGAACTTTAAATTTTTCATCTCTTTGTGAAAAAAAAACAGAACTGAAGTGGAGCCTTTTTATTTTCTTGGAAAAATTAGAAGAGAACTTTGAATTTCTTATGTCTTTGAGGAATTAAGAACTGAAGTGGAAGCTTTTTTCATTTTCATTGGTAAAATTCAGAATTGAGCTAACTTTTTTCACTTCTTCGAGAAAACTCAGAATTAAAGTGATGCTCCTTATCTTCATGTCGAATATTCAAATCAATGTATAACTTTTTCTATCTTCTATGAAAAATTTGGAACAGAACTTTAAATTTTTCATCTCTTTGCAAAAAATCGGTAGTGAACTTAAGAAAATTAGAATTAAAGTGAAACTTTTTATCTTCACTGGAAAATAATCACAATCATAGTATAACTTTTCCTATCTTCTACAGAAAAATTTAGAACTGAACTTTAAATTTTTTATGTCTTTGAGAAATTAAGAACTGAAGTGGAAGGTTTTTTCATTTTCATTGGTAAAATTCAGAATTGAGTTAACTTTTTTCTCTTCTTTAAGAAAATTCAGAAGAGAACTTGAACAATTTGCACTTCTTCGAGAAAACTCAGAATTAAAGTGGAGTTCCTTATCTTCATGTTGAATATTCACAATCAATGTATAACTTTTTCTATCTTCTATGAGAAATTTGGAACAGAACTTTAAATTTTTCATCTCTTTGAGAAAAATCGGAACTGAATTTAAGAAAAATTATAAATAAAGTGAAACTTTTGATCTTCATGGAAAACAATCGCAGTCATAGTATTACTTTTTCTATCTTCCATCTAAAAATTTAGAATAGAACTTTAAATTTCTTTATTTCTTTGGGGGACTTAAAACTGAAGTGGAAGATTTTTATTTTCTCTGGAGAAATTAGAATTGAAGCGTGTTCATTGGTAAGGTTCAGAAGAGAACTTGAACTTTTCTTCACTTCGTTGAGAAAATTTTAAATTGAACTAGAACTTTTTATCTTCCGGGAAAATATTCACAAGTATGGTATTACTTTTTCTATCATCCACCGAAAAATTTAGAATTGAACTTTAAATTTCTTTATGTCTTTTGTGAAATAAAGAACTGAAGTGGAAGATTTTTATTTTCTCTGTAGAAATTAGAATTGAATTGTGTTCTTTGGTAAAATTCAGTAGAGAACTTGAACTTTTCTTCACTTCATTGAGAAAATTTTAAATTGAACTAGAACTTTTTATCTTCCGTGAAAATAATCACGAGTATGGTATTAATTTTTCTATCTCCCACCGAAAAATTTAGAATTGAACTTTAAATTTCTTTATGTCTTTGTGAAATATAGAACTGAAGTGGAAGATTTTTGTTTTCTCTGGAGAAATTAGAATTGAAGTGTGTTCTTTGGTAAAGTTCAGAAGAGAACTTGAACTTTCCTTCACTTCGTTGAGAAAATTTTAAATTGAACTAGAACTTTTTATCTTCCGTGAAAATATTCACTAGTATGGTATTACTTTTTCTATCTTCCACCGAAAAATTAGAATTGAACTTTAAATTTCTTTATGTCTTTGTGAAATAAAGAACTGTTCATCTCTTTGAGAAAGGTCGGAATTGAATTTAAGAAAATTTAAAATTAAAGTGAAACTTTTTATCTTCATGGAAAATAATCACAATCATAGTATAACTTTTCCTATCTTCTACGGAAAAATTTAGAAGTGTCCAACTCAGAAAAGCCCGAAATAGTAATTTGCATATCCCAAATCATAATTTTCTGAAAGCACACACCAATGAAAAGTAAAGAAATCTAGCTCAGAAAAGCCTGAAATAGCAAACTACTCATCCCAAACTATTGGTTTCAGACAACAAACACCTATGATGGACTAAGAATCCTAGCTCTGAAAAGTCCAAATAGCAAACTACACATCCCAAATCATAATTTTCTGACAACACACACCTATGAAAGGCTAAGAAACCTAGCTAATAAAGCCGGAAATATTAAATTAACCATCCCAAATCATAAGTTTCAGACAGCACTCACCTATGAACGGCTAAGAAATCCAGCTCGGAAAAGTAAAAAAATAGCAACCCACACATCCCAAATCATAGGTTTCAGTCAACACACACCTATAAAAGACTAAGAAATCCAACTCAGAAAAGCCCGAAATAGTAATTTATATATCCCTAATCATAGGTTTCAGACAACACTCACCTATGAACGGCTAAGAAACCTAGCTCACAAAAGTCAAAAATAGCAAACTAGTCATCCCAAACTATAGGTTTCAGATAACAAACACCTATGAGAGGCTAAGAAATCTAGCTCAGAAAAGTCAAAAGTAGCAATCCACCCATCCCAAATCATAGGTTTTAGACAACACACACCAACGAAAGACTAAGAAATCTAGCTTAGAAAAGCCCGAAATAGTAATTTACATATCCCAAATCATAGGTTTCAGACAACAATCACCTATGAAAGACTAAGAAACCTTAGCTCAGAAAAGCCTGAAATAGCAAACTACTCATCCCAAACTAGAAGTTTCAGACAACAAACGCCTATGATGGGCTAAGAATCATAGCTCTGAAAAGTCCAAATAGCAAACTACACATCCCAAATCTTAATTTTCTGACATCACATACCTATGAAAGGCTAAGAAATCTAGCTCAGAAAAGACAAAAATTACAAACCACTCATCCCAATCATAGGTTTCAGTCAACAAACACCTATGAAAGGCTAATAAATCCAGCTCAGAAAAGTCAAAAATAGCAAACTACATATCTCAAATCATAGGGTTCAGTCAACACACACCAACGAAAGACTAAGAAACCTTAGGTCAGAAAAGCCTGAAATAGCAAACTACTCATCCCAAACTATTGGTTTCAGACAACATTCGCCTAGGAAATACTAGGAAACCTTAGGTCAGAAAAGCCTGAAATAGCAAACTACACATCCCAAATCATAGGTTTTAGACAACACACACCAACGAAAGACTAAGAAATCTAGCTTAGAAAAGCCCGAAATAGTAATTTACATATCCCAAATCATAGGTTTCAGACAACAATCACCTATGAAAGACTAAGAAACCTTAGCTCAGAAAAGCCTGAAATAGCAAACTACACATCTCAAATCTTAATTTTCTGACAACACATACCTATGAAAGGCTAAGAAATCTAGCTCAGAAAAGACAAAAATTACAAACCACTCATCCCAATCATAGGTTTCAGTCAACAAACACCTATGAAAGGCTAATAAATCCAGCTCAGAAAAGTCAAAAATAGCAAACTACATATCTCAAATCATAGGGTTCAGTCAACACACACCAACGAAAGACTAAGAAACCTAGCTCAGAAAAGTCAGAAATAGCAAACTACTCATCCCAAACTATTGGTTTCAGACAACATTCGCCTAGGAAATACTAGGAAACCTTAGGTCAGAAAAGCCTGAAATAGCAAACTACACATCCCAAATCATAATTTTCTGACAACACATACCTATGAAAGGCTAAGAAACCTAGCTCAGAAAAGTCAAAAATAGCAAACTACACATCCCAAATCATAGGTTTCAGTCAACACACACCTACGAAAGGCTAAGAAATCCAGCTCAGAAAAGTCAAAAAATAGCAACCCACCCATCCCAAATCATAGGGTTCAGACAACACACACCAACGAAAGACTAAGAAATCTAGCTTAGAAAAGCCCGAAATAGTAATTTACATATCCCAAATCATAGGTTTCAGACAACATTCACCTATGAAAGACTAAGAAACCTTAGCTCAGAAAAGCCTGAAATAGCAAACTACTCATCCCAAACTATTGGTTTCAGACAACATTCACCTACAAAATACTAGGAAACCATAACTCAGAAAAGCCTGAAATAGCAAACTACATATCCCAAATCATAATTTTCTGACAACACATACCTATGAAAGGCTATGAAACCTAGCTCAGAAAAGTCAAAAATAGCAAATTAGCCATCCCAAATCATCGGTTTCAGTCAACACCCGGGGGCCTTTGGGCCGGGGGGTTACTTCGGGGTTGGGGTAGTGGGGGTCAGGGTCCTACCTAACCTAACCTGAAAGTGTGATTTCAGAGAAATTCTTTAAGCGTTTAGGGTTAACTTACCTTTTTTAGGGATGAGCATTTAGGGTTCTCCTACATGCTGAACCTGAAAGTGTGATTTCAGAGAAATTCTTTAAGCGTTTAGGGTTAACTTACCTTTTTTAGGGATGAGCATTTAGGGTTCTCCTACATGCTGAACCTGAAGTGTGATTTCAGAGAAATTCTTTAAGCGTTTAGGGTTAACTTACCTTTTTAAGGATGAGCATTTAGGGTTCTCCTACGTGCTGAACCTGAAAGTTTGTTTCCCTGACCTGTTGGATCTTAAAGTGTAATTTCAGGGAAATTCTTTAACCTTTTAGGGTTAACTTACCTTTTTAGGGGTGACTATTTAGGGTTCTCCAACATGCTGAACTTGAAAGTGTGTTCCCTGACATGTTGAATCTGAAAGTATAATTTTCATGGTGATGGACTATTCTAAAGAATAAAAACGGTTGAGACTTAAGATATTTATTGCTTAAACATATTTAAAAACATTTGAAAAAAATAATGACATATTTAAAAAAAAAAGAAGCTTAATCCATTTGATATGAGGAGGAGCAAGTTTAGGACTTTGGATATCTGATGCATTTTTCCATGTCAGGTATCTTTTCCGGTATCCATTGAGCGAAATATCTAACTTCATCTTCTGGGTCATGGACTGAATGCGGGTATTTCTCACATTTGAAGTCTTCTAAATTGAATAATGCTATGTTTTTATCACATTTTTCTAGTAAGAGTTTATCAGTTGGCACGTTTTCCTTAACATAAACAGCTTGCACACCGAAAAAACTGCATATTTCCTGAATTTCCTCTTGTACATGTTTTATTTCATAGCCATTTTCATTATGTGGTCGTATGGTTTTAGCGTAAAAGCCATTTCGATTTATAAAATTTAGTGTTGGACTCCATCTGTTTTTCTCGTACTTATACATATTGTATCTGATGTTCCATTTATAGCAATGAATTTCACGTCGATGATTGTCTAGGAGTAAGAAAGCTGCTTCGAAAATAATGCCAGTTGAGGAATGTTTCAGACTAATATATTCTGTGTCAATCACACCAAACATTATTATATCTGAAAAAAAGTGCTTAAATTAAATAAATATGTAATGTTTCTGAAACTCTAACAAATACAGCTCATTTTCATAGAATAAACTGAGAAGGAGGGAGTGTGTTCAAAGATCCCAACTTGAAAACTATGAAAATGATTGGCAAATAAGTAACGTTTAACATTTCAGCACCCGCTCCTCTGAGTAAATATTTGGAGGGGTCAATTTTCTGAGGAATAACTCAAAGCATTGTTATACGAACATTCAGTTTGAATACGTAAAAAGAGATTGAAGCAGGGTGTAGTAGCTTCTATCACATTTAGAAGGACCATGAATCAATCACCATGTGGAAATTTGCCGTATGTAAAGAGAAATCTTTGTCGAAAGCAACCTAAACTCTGAAAATCATAGTTTGATTATAATAAATTCAACTTTTCTCAGAAATAACTCAAAGCATTATTATATGAACGTTCAGTTTTTTATTCAAGCGCATGCCAGATCAATAACGAATATATCCTACTAACTTTTATTCAAATGCTATAGCTAAAATCACTAAAATATCAAAGAGAAATGGTTAGACACTGAAGTTGAAAACAATTATGGTAAAAACAATCTTTCATTTCTATTTTGTCACTATTAAAAGTGCTAACCCCCTCCCCATCAAAAATCCTGGATTCACGCTCCCCTCCCCTAAATTTAGGAAAATTGTTATAGCTAAAATCGCTAAATTTCGAAGAGAAATGGTTAGACACTGAAGTAAGAAACAATTATCTTTTCATTTCTATTTTGTCACTATTAAAAG